>CM057055.1:8597500-9095000 GCA_029948455.1 Solanum rostratum | reverse complement strand
CCAGTGGCCAGGTGTAGGTTGTGATGAGGAAGGTTATTGAAGATGACAAAGAAGTTAGTCACTTAGATACAGGACCATGTGACAGTTAGTTACAATTTGTAATTGTGGTTAATTAGCAACAAATTCAGTTAGAAGAATAACTAATATTGTTAGGATATTAATTAGTTAGTTAGTGGAAATAATCATGTATAAATACACACTTTGCATGTGTACAGTATATTCAATTGAATGAGAAATGAAATAGTTCTCTCTCTTCACTACTCTCTTCACTGCTCTCTCTTCCTCCTTCAACATTCCTAGCTGGATCCATAACCATGGATCCATAGATCTGAGGTTTTCTTCATGGTATCAGAGCAGGACCCATTTTACCCAATGTTGGGCCCCTGAATTGTCCACGCACTAGATGCTACTAGGCGTGAGGTGGGGTGTTGAGGAATGACAAAAGTCCCACATTGGTGGATAATGAGATGGGTAGACTCTTTATAAGGCTTGGGCAATCCTCCTTCCTTTGAGCTAGCTTTTGGGGTGTGAGTTAGGCCCAAGACCTAATTTTACATGGTATCAGAGCCACGGTGCGTCAATTAGGACAGATCCGTAGCTATCATCGACTTCCACACTGACTTCGAAGAAGAACACAGCCAATTGAAAATGGTGACCTTGAACGAAGTTGAAAAAAATAGAAATCATCCACTGTATCTAATGCAATCCGACTCTCCAGGGACATTGTTGACAACAATTCAGCTCACCGGCGTGGAGAACTATGCATTGTGGAGCCGATCGATGCTCCTAACACTCCGAGCTAAGAGTAAAGCTGGATTCGTCTTCGGAACCTGTAGGAAGAGTGATTACAGTGATGAATTGGAAGAACAATGGGAAAGGTGCAACGCTTATGTGTTGTCGTGGATTTTGAACTCGGTTTCGAAGGAGCTAATGAGCGGAATTATCTATGCAAATGATGCTGCCTCAGTTTGGGCTGATTTGAAAGAGCGGTTCGACAAGGTGGATGGATCGCGTGGATATCAGTTGCATCGAGAAATCTGTACAACCACACAAGGTACTTCCTCTGTTTCTGAATATTTCACTCGATTGAGACTACTTTGGGATGAATTTGATGCACTTGTAGCTCCTCCGACATGTGGATGTGAAAAATCTAAAGAGTATGTCAGCCACTTACAGTATATGAAGTTGTTTGCATTTTTGATGGGTCTTAATGAGTCGTATAGTCAAGCACGCAGCCAAATTCTCATGATGATTCCATTACCATCAATAAACAAGGCCTATTCGATGATAATTGCGGATGAGAGTCAAAAGGCTACAGCAGGTTCATATTCAGGAGGAGAAAATGTCTTGTCTACTGCATTATATACAGGAAGAGATCAATTAATGAATCAAAGACAACAGCCTACAGGTAAATATTCAGGAGGAGGGGATAAGGATGTATCTAACTCCACAGTTCTATACACAGGAAAGGGACAACCAAATTACAGACAGAAAAGAGATTACTCTTTGCAATGTGAGGTGTGCAAATTAAGGGGCCACACCAAGGAAACATGCTATAAGGTAGTTGGATATCCACCAGACTACAAATTCAGGAAGAAAGTAGGGACACCTGGAAAGTATGGATATGGAAACAATTCAAATAAGATGGCTGCAGTAAATGCTGTAGAAGCAGATCCATTTGATGCTCCCATGTTCACACATGAGCAATATAGTCAAATACTCAAGTTACTGAACAAAGAAGGTACAGAAGCTGCCTCCTCACATGTCAATCAAGCAGGTATGAATACTTGCTTATCAGAAGGAAGTAATGTAAAGCAGTGGATTATAGATTCAGGAGCATCAAAGCATGTCACTACCACATTAAATGACTTATTTGACATAGTTGCACTTGAATATAATTGTCAAAATTCTGTACAATTACCTGATGGAGGAACTACTACAATATCTCATGTTGGCAGTTATAAATGGAGCAAGGATGATGTATTGACCAATATTCTGGTGGTCCCCGAGTTCAAATATGATTTACTTTCAGTCTCCCAATTAACCAGACAATTGCATTGCTCAGTAAAATTTTTCCCTGAGTTTTGTGTATTTCAGGACCTGTCAACTGGGAAGGTCAGGGGGATTGGTAAAGAATCAGGGGGCCTTTATTTCCTACTAAACAAGGGGACTGAAAACAAGTCAGACTTGAATAAAAGCAAACAAGAAGCAGCTGCAAATATGATGCATGTGGAAGCTGATGGAGAAAACAGTGTAGTGTGGCATAGAAGACTTGGTCATCCTTCTTACAAAACAATGAAGAAGTTGATTCCAACTATCAACAAATGCCTTGATGAATGTCTAATCTGTCCACTAGCTAAGCAAACTAGATTACCTTTTCCTTTATCAATAACTAGAAGTGATTGCATATTTGATTTGCTACATGTTGATGTTTGGGGGCCATATAGAGCTCAAACTCATGCTGGATACAAGTTTTTTTTGACCATAGTTGATGACTATTCAAGAGTAACTTGGGTGTTCTTACTTAAATTGAAATCTGATGTGATAACAATCTTGCAGTCCTTCTTTAGAATGGTTAAGACACAATTTAATTGTTGTGTAAAAACAATTAGATCAGATAATGGAGGAGAATTCTTTAACACTGAATGTGGAAGATTACTTGACTCACTGGGAATTGTACATCAAAGTAGCTGTTCACACACTCCACAACAAAATGGAGTAGTTGGAAGAAAACATAGACATATACTTGAAGTAGCAAGGGCCATCAGATTCCAGGGAAATATTCCTATTAGATTTTGGGGAGAGTGTATTCTATCTGCTGTTTACTTGATAAACAGATTGCCTACTCCTACACTACAGGATAAGTCTCCTTATGAGGTATTCTACAAAAGGAAGCCTAATCTGAGTCATCTTAGAACTATTGGATGCCTATGCTTTGCAACAACACTTCCTAGGAAGGATAAGTTTTCTCCTAGAGCTGATAGTTGTATCCTAATGGGATATTCCAGTACCCAAAAAGGATACTTACTCTATGCAATTGACAGCAAGAAGTTATTTGTAAGCAGAGATGTGATATTCAAAGAAGATATCTTCCCTTTCAAAAGGAGACAAGATAGTCTAACTCCTATATTTCCAAGCACCTCACATCTGAGACAGTTTGAGTCACTTGAACAACCTGAAGAACATGTAATCAGGAATAGTAATGACACTGAGCATGTTGCAGCTGATCATATTGAGCAATCTACACTTACAGATATTATCAATAACAATGGGACTCCTAATGATGAAGTTAGAGATATTGCTCCAATCATATCAGTGGATGGTGTTCCTGCTATAAGGAGATCCAACAGAACAGTGATTAAACCACTATGGCACCAAGATTATGATACTACAACAAAAAGAAGGCAAGTACCTCATTCACTAACAAATTTTATCTCCTATCAGAAAATATCTCCAGCATACAGGGCCTATTTGAGCAAATTTTCAGCCACCTATGAACCTAGATCATATGAGGAAGCTCTAATGGATGACAAGTGGATTGATGCTATGCAACAAGAAATAAAAGCACTTGAAGACAATGGAACTTGGCATCTTGTTCCTTGGCAACAGGACAAGCCTGTAATAGGGTGCAAATGGGTTTTCAAGGTGAAATATAAGGTAAATGGTGAAGTTGAAAGATATAAGGCCAGGTTAGTTGCTAAAGGATACAATCAGACTGCTGGAATAGATTACCAGGAAACATTTTCACCAGTGGTGAAGATGGTGACAGTAAGAACTGTCATTGCCATGGCAGCTGCTGAAAAGTGGTGCATATACCAGATGGATGTATACAATGCCTTTTTGCAAGGAGACCTCACTGAAGAGGTGTACATGGAAGTACCAAAAGGACTGCAGATGACCACTGATCAACCCATGGTATGCAAGCTAATCAAATCCCTTTATGGTCTCAAACAGGCTTCAAGACAATGGAATTCCAAACTCACAGAGGCTTTGCTGAAATCTGGCTATAATCAAAGTCACTTAGATTACTCCCTATTTACCAAAAGACATGGGACTAAGATAGTCATAATTCTAGTCTATGTTGATGATCTCTTGATTACAGGAAATGATGCTACTCTTATCCAAGACACCAAAGATGTCTTACATCAGTGGTTCAAGATTAAGGATCTTGGTGAGTTGAGATTTTTCCTAGGGATAGAATTCAGTAGATCCAAAGATGGGATCCTCATGAGCCAAAGGAAATATGCATTGGAGTTATTGACAAAAGCTGGTGTGACTGCAGGGAAACCAGCCATTACTCCATTAGAATGTAATGTGAAATTCACTACTGATTGCAGTAGTAAGGAGGAGTTGTTTGATGATATGGCTAAGTACCAAAGATTGATTGGTAAGCTGTTATACCTGACCATTACAAGACCTGATATTGCCTATGCAGTTCAAACATTGAGTCAATTTCTACAAAGACCCAAAACACAACACTGGCAGGCAGCTCTCAGAATACTCAGATACATAAAGAATCAGCCAGGATTGGGGCTGCTCATGTCCTCACAAAAGAAGATGCAATTGACTGGATATTGTGATGCAGATTGGGCATCATGTCCTAATACTAGAAGATCAGTGACAGGATACTTGCTGAAATTGGGGGACTCTCTCATCTCATGGAAATCAAAAAAACAAGCTACAGTTTCAAGGAGTTCTGCAGAGGCAGAATATAGAAGTCTTGCATGCCTCACAACTGAAGTAGTTTGGGTAACCAACTTATTCAAGGAGTTGAAGATACAAGTTGAGATGCCAATCAACATCTACTGTGATAGCAAAGCAGCCATCCAAATAGCAGCTAATCCTGTCTACCATGAGAGGACTAAGCACATAGAAATAGACTGCCACTTCATTAGAGAGAAGATACAACAAGGATTGATCAAGACCATTTACATTCCTACCAATCTTCAACAAGCTGACATACTGACCAAGGGTTTGGGGCAAGTACAACATGATTTTTTATTATCCAAACTTGGTGTCATGAATGTCTTCATAACACCTAGTTTGAGGAGGAGTATTGAAGATGACAAAGAAGTTAGTCACTTAGATACAGGACCATGTGACAGTTAGTTACAATTTGTAATTGTGGTTAATTAGCAACAAATTCAGTTAGAAGAATAACTAATATTGTTAGGATATTAATTAGTTAGTTAGTGGAAATAATCATGTATAAATACACACTTTGCATGTGTACAGTATATTCAATTGAATGAGAAATGAAATAGTTCTCTCTCTTCACTACTCTCTTCACTGCTCTCTCTTCCTCCTTCAACATTCCTAGCTGGATCCATAACCATGGATCCATAGATCTGAGGTTTTCTTCAAAGGTCATGTGCTTATGGAGTTGGACGGTGAAGCCAACTCTGGAGGCATTGAGAACTAAAGCAATCTCTTCGATCTTCGATATCTCGAGAAGCTCAATCTGGCTTATAATGACCCGTGCTCTGTTCCAATACCAACAGAATTTTACAAGCGCGGAAACTTGACATACCTGAATTTGTCATTTGCTGGTATGGGCAGATTCCAATGGAATTGTCAAGATTAACAAAGCTAGTAACTCTTGAACTTTCTTCTTATATTGGATATGCAGATTATATTTCCTATTTTTTAAAGCTAGAGACACCGGATTTGAAGACAGTTGTCGGAAACTTAGCAAATATTAGAGAACTTTACCTTGATCGGGTGAGTATTTCATTAAGGGGAGTATTTCCTAGAGTCTCTGGAGAAACCTCACTACATATCTACATATATTTGGAATTTCATTGACTTGCATAACAACAGGATCAAGGGCGATATACCCATTCTGCCAACTTCTCTTAACTATTTTTCAATTGCTAATAATAAAATTACGGGGTTTTGAAGCTTGAAGTTTCAAGACTGGATAAAAGTTTACAAAACGATGCACAAAATCGTTATTAATTTGCCTGCAAAACACGGCATCATAGTCTAACTCGGATGCTAGTTATGTTTTTTTAAGAAAATATTGAAACTTATTAACATCATGTAACCATTTTATTATAATTAATCGCACTCGTTATCTCTATTTTCTTTTTGTCTCTCCATATCTTTACTATTGTATCAAGAGCTTCAATAGAAATTAATATTTATTCATGAACTTTTATTCTTGTGATATCCATTGCTCTAGTACCATCGGTGATCACTCTAGGATTAGAAATGTCGCTCGTTTCTAAAGAATAATTCAGGACAAAAAATGCCGCTCGTCTCTATTAGATAATCTAATACTAGAAATGATGCTTGTCTCTAAAAACTAAACAAGGACCAGGTCATTCTCGTCTCTAAAGACATGCAAGGACCAGGTTGTTCTCGACTCTAAAGCTAATGAGGACCAGGTTGTTCTCGATTCTAAAGCTAATTAGAGACCAGGTTTTCTCGTCTCTTAAACTAATTAAGGACCAGGATGTGCTCATCTCTAAAGATTATTAGGACCAGTCACTAAAGAGATCTAACCACCTAATATGACATTCTCAAGACTATTTAACGACCATTTATGTAGTCTCTAAAAGGATTTTAGTGCCCTTATTTCCCCCCATCCCAAAAACCATTTAATGACCTGTTGTTCTCCTCCGTCGTTGTTAACCTTTAGCGAAGGAGGCTGTTGCAACGGGTGGCGACCAGCTTTTTTAGGTCTCATATTCTCATTTGGGACCGGATTCAGACTTTTTGCGACCAGATTTTCCTTTCTTAGAGACTGTTTTTCTTATAGTGAATGGCTCCTAAATGTCATTGAACGTTGATCCTCTTAGGTTTCTCCTCTTCTTCTGAAGTTGTGGATAAATAGGAGTGTTCTTGGAGAAGAACAACACACAACACATAATAAGTTTCTCATATTCTTGCCCACACAAGTCACTGGTTAGAAAAGTTAATCAAGAAATAGTGGAAGGTCAGAGTCCTGGATTCATCTAACATTTAAGAGGTTGTTGAAAGCTTAAAAAGTTAGTAATATTTTATAGAAATTTGGTAAATCATTTGTGATACTATTATATTATTTTGTTATAATGTATCAATTTTGATCTTGTTATTTGCTTCGTTATATGATTTCTAGCAGATCTTTCATATGAAAAGAATGATTAAGCTACAGTCGGTGCCTAAGAATTAATGAAGAATCAATTCTTGTGATAATAATGTCATCTACAAATACAAACAAAAGAATGCACCTGGTAGATATTTTTCTGAAGAAACAAAGATGAGTCACATTTACTCTTTTCAAAAGAGAAGTAAATCAAAGTATACTGCAACTTGTCTAACCAAGCTCGGAGAGCTTGTTTTAATCTATGCATTGACCGCTTCAACTTGCAAACATTGATATAGGTGATGAAAACAAACCAAGTGGAGGTTTTATATAAACATTTTACTTGAGATCACCATAGACAAAATCATTTTCTTACATCCATTTGATAAAGTAGCTAATTTTGTGACATAGCAATGGCAATATTAGTTTGCACTATAGTCATTTTTGTTACTGGTGTAAAAGCCTTATCATAGTCCACATCAAACTTCTATTTGTTACCAAGGAGCACCAATCAAGATTTGGACCGATTAAGAGTTTCATCATAATGAAGTTTAACTGAAGAAGCCCATTTACATCTAATTGAACGAACATTTGAACGACAAGAAACAATGTACCGTGTGTTATTTTCTTTAAGTGCCAAACGTTCTTCTTTCATTGCTTTCTACTAATATCCAAAGTTGGAGGCTTGTAAGAAACCTATTGGAATAAAGATGGTGGATAATGTGGATGAGAAACCAGAATAACTAGGAGTACGAGATACTCTGATAGATCGCCGAAGAGGCTTAAGAGTGAGTAGGACTTGAAGAAATCTCAGCTTCTGGTTAAGGAGTAGTCTTGGGTGGGGGACCAATATTTGGATTAGGTAAAGTTGGACAACATCGTTAATACATAAATCCAGATTTGAACCACTTAGAAGAAGAAGACAAATCTTCAAAAGTAGGAAGAACAAAAGAAACAGAGGATGACTCAACATGAGTAGGAAAGAAATACTGATTTTCAAAGAAAATAGCATTTTTAGAAACACGAAATTTTTTAGAACTTGGATCATAACAAATAAAATCTTTCTGAGAAGTATTATAACCCACGAAAGCACATTTAGTAGACTGAACTAAAAGTTTTTTGTGTTAGAAGGAGTAAGATACACGAAACAAACACAACCAAATATATGAAAATTATCATAGGTTGGGTTTGATGATAAAGAAAGTCATTTTTTTTAACTTTTAGGAAAATGTTTTCCATACAAAGTAAGTGTTCATAAGCAACACCAATGCTACAAAAGGAAAGCATTTCATGAACTTGCCTAGGAAATAATCAATTCATTACTATGATGGAGCAACACCGATTTAGAAATTCACAAGTTGTTGTTGTTTCTTAAAAAACCTACTTACCTCCATCAAGTGCCAATATGAGAGAAGGATTTATCTACTGCATGACCGACCAACATATAACATCTGTCCAGATCTTGAAAACAAACAAATTAGTTACTTACAGTTCAAAAAATAACATATTTAGGGTTATGAAAATCATGGGGGGGGGGGGGGGGTTTGCAACATGCTACAACTAAAAATGATTTTTCGGCTCCTGGTGATTATTTTTCAATCAAATTATGGAATATGGACCATGTTCAACTCCCGACAAGTATCAATGCTGATGGAGGTCTTCCAATAAGTTTATTGTTGAGTATAAGTAATTAAGAAGTAGATTAGTTAGTTAGTTAAAGGAATTAGTTAGTTAGTTAATGGTAGTTACAAAGTTGTTAGTGGAAGTTAGTGGAAGTACAGCTGTCATTATTTTTGTATAAATACATGTACAGATACTACACAAGATATACATTTTCACATTCTTCCTCAACATTCTTCAATTACTCTTCTCCTTCTTCTTAGCTCCCATTAATGGAGCTCCTTTAACATGGTATCAGAGCTCTGTACATCCTGAACTTGTACAATTGAATTCTGCTTTCATCTTGGAGGATCAATCACTCGTCTTCCATGGCTGCCTCAGAGGGAACTGCTGCAACTGGTGGAATACCATCTCGGGCTCCAAATTCAGGTCAGATCCAACAAATTGATCACAATCATCCTTTGTTTATACATCCATCCGATACTCAAGGAGCTGTTCTCAGCTCAATTCAGCTCCTAGGGTCTGAAAATTACTCTCTATGGAGTAAATCTCTAAAACTTGTTCTACTGGGGAAGAACAAGTTAGGTTTTCTGTTAGGGACTTGTAAAAAGGAAATGTATCCATCGAATTTGCATGATTTGTGGGAGAGATGCAATGCTATAGTTCTAGGGTGGATCATGAACACTGTGTCTAAGGATCTAGTTAGCACAGTCATATATGGTTCAGATGCACACGCAGTCTGGGAAGATCTTCGAGAGAGGTTTGACAAAGTGAATGCCTCAAGAGCTTTTTATCTTCACAAAGAGATAGTCACTCTATCTCAAGGAACTTCATCTGTCTCATCTTATTTCTGTAGATTGAGAGAGCTTTGGGATGAATTTGAAACCTTAATGCCTCCTCCTTCATGTAGTTGTCCTGAATCGAAACAATATGTTGAACATTTTCAATTTCAGAAACTTTGGCAGTTCCTCATGGGGTTAAATGAGTCATATGGTCATGCTAGGAGTCAGATTCTGATGACAGTACCAGTTCCAAATGTTAATCAGGCCTATGCTATGATTATTAATGTTGAAAGTCAAAGGATAAGTGGTACAAATTCATGTTCTGTAGAAGCTCATTTAGAGACTGCACTAATGAGTAATAGGATGGCTCGTGGCCATCAAACTGGCAATGGATTGCATCAATCAAACAACTACAATACAGGAAACAGCAATATCTACTCAGGAGCTGGAAATAGCAACAACAATGGATACAAACAGAGGAGTTCAAATGATGGAAGACATACCTATGCTACTAACAAATCTCATCTATACTGTGAGTTTTGTCACTACAAAGGACACACCAAAGAGACTTGTTTCAAGCTACATGGATATCCTAAAAGAAGAGGAGGTGGAACAGGCTCTCAAGCTAATAATGCTACAACTGCAGTAAATCAGCCCAATACCAACCAAGCCTCTGACTCATCTGCAACATTCAACACTACAGGATTTCAAGGAATGCCATTGTTTACACCTGAGCAATACAATCAGATCCTTCAGATCTTAAGTAAGGGAAAGGAAGGAGATGCTATGGCAAATGTGGCTACATCTAGCACAACAGGTATAGTCACAGCTCTAATGTCTGATGTAACTAAATCCAATTGGATAGTCGATACTGGTGCATCTAACCATATGGTTCACAGTCTAAGACTAATTGGCCAATGTAAAGTACTAGATGGCAAGGAAGACATAAAAGTTAATCTACCTACTGGTGGTCAGGTTCCTATAAGTCATGTTGGAGAATCATTAGTTTTGCAAAACAAAGTAGTGAAGAATGTTTTGCTTATACCTGACTTTAAGTATAATCTTCTCTCAGTATCACAACTGACAAAGCATTTGAAATGTGCTGTGCTATTCTTTCCTGATTTCTGCATCTTTCAGGACCTCTTCAATGGGAAGGTCCTGGGGATTGGTAAGGAAGATCAAGGACTGTATCTACTGGAAACTGAGCAAAATCAAGATCTGAAGAATGAAGATTTCAATGCAACTCATGTTTCTCATAATTCTCTTAGTTTACATTCATCTGTTTCAAATAAGGCCAGTTCAATATCTGATCTTTGGCATATGAGGCTTGGCCATGCACCTCTTAGAGTTTTAAACAAAATAGAAAGTCTTATGCACTTGAAGGAACACAATTGCACTATATGTCCTATTGCTAAACAAACCAGACTACCATTTCATCTCAGTGATTCTACTTCTGCTTCTATTTTTGACATTGTGCATTGTGATGTATGGGGACCTTACAGAGTTCCCAGTCATGATGGAAAAAGATTCTTTCTCACCTTGGTAGATGATATGTCAAGGTATACCTGGATCTTCTTGTTGACTACTAAGTCTGATTCAATTACTGTACTAAGAGACTTTCTGAATATGATCAAAACTCAGTTTGGAAAAGGAGTTAAATGTCTTAGAACTGATAATGGCACTGAATTTTTTAATTTTCAAGTTGGAACTCTACTGAAAGAACATGGCATTCTACATCAGAGTTCTTGTGTATATTCCCCTCAACAGAATGGGGTGGTTGAAAGAAAGCACAGGTCAATCCTTGATATGGCCAGAGCTTTAAGATTTCAGGCCTATGTCCCTTTGAAATTTTGGAGTTTCTGTGTTTCTACTGCTGTATACACTCTTAACAGGTTGCCTTCTGTACTTCTTAAAGGGAAATCTCCTTTTGAGAAACTATTTGGTAAAATTCCTTCATTACAACATCTCAGAATATTTGGATCCTTGTGTTATGCTACTGATCCAAGGAAATCTGACAAATTTGCTCCTAGAGCCATTCCATCTGTTCATCTTGGATATTCCTCTACCAAGAAAGGATATGTACTATTTGATCTAACATCCCACTCCTTCTTTGTTAGTAGAGACACAGTCTTTAAAGAAGACATATTCCCTTTCAAACACTTAAAAGAGCTTCCTAGTCCTTTATTTCCAGTACTTACTCTTCCTGATGACTTCTCTTCATCTTCTTCAGCTTCTTCATCCACTGCTAATCCTATTAATTCTTCCTCTCCACCAACTGAGCCCACACTTGTCACTTCCTCACCTACTATTCCTGTGTCCCTCAGAAGATCTACTAGATCCTCAAAACCTCCTATATGGCTAAATGACTATGTCACTCCTAGTGCTAAGTCTGCTTGCTTATATCCTGTATCCAAATATGTCTCCTATTCTGATCTATCTCCCTCTTATAGAACATCTCTTGCTGCTTACTCTGCCATCATTGAACCTTCTACTTACTCAGAGGCCTGTCAGGATCCTTTATGGATAAATGCTATGAAGGAGGAAATCACTGCACTTGAGGACAATTCCACCTGGTCCATTGTTCCTTTGCCTCCAAATAAGCATCCAATTGGATGCAAATGGGTATTCAAGGTAAAATACAACTCCTCAGGTAGTGTTGAAAGATACAAAGCTAGACTTGTTGCCAAGGGATATAATCAGCAAGAAGGTTTGGATTACACTGAAACTTTTTCTCCAGTAGCCAAGATGGTCACTGTGAGATCAGTTGTTGCTTTGGCTGCTTCTTGTGGCTGGTTCCTGTTTCAAATGGATGTTCATAATGCCTTTCTTCAAGGTGATCTCCTGGAAGAAGTCTATATGCAAATCCCTGAAGGTTTTGCAAACCAGGGGGAGAAGTCTATGGTTTGCAAACTCCATAAATCTTTGTATGGGCTTAAACAAGCACCAAGACAGTGGAACCTAAAACTAACCAAGGCACTGGTTGATATGGGCTTCAAACAGTCTCACTATGACTATTCTCTATTTACAAAGAAGATGGGTGCTGATATCCTTATTATCCTGATATATGTTGATGACCTCTTGATCACTGGAAGCAATCTACAGCTTATACAACAGGTTAGAGAAAGCTTGCAACAAAGGTTCAAAATGAAGGATCTTGGGGAGTTAAAATACTTCCTTGGAATTGAATTTTCCAGATCTGCAGATGGTATTTTAATGAATCAAAGAAAGTATGCATTGGGACTGGTATCTGAATTGGGACTAGTAGGGTGCAAACCTATATCTACACCTCTGGAGTTTAATCATAAGCTGACTTCTTCAGTGTTTGATGAGTGTACAGGAAAAAACTCCAATACTGAAGACAAGCTATTGACTGATCATAGAAGATATAAAAGACTGATAGGAAGGTTATTGTACTTAACTATGACTAGGCCTGATATTGCCTTTGTAGTTCAAGTACTCAGCCAATATATGCACTCTCCAAAACAGTCTCACATGGATGCTGCACTCAGAGTAGTTAAATATATCAAAGGAACAGCAGGGCTTGGGTTGTTTATGCCAAGCAAGAAATGCACAGAACTGACTGCCTATTGTGACTCAGATTGGGGAGCATGTGTTGAGTCTAGAAGATCAGTAACTGGTTACCTAGTGAAGTTTGGTGATGCAGTAATATCCTGGAAATCCAAGAAACAAAACACAGTATCCAGAAGCTCTGCAGAATCTGAATTCAGGTGTATGGCCACTACAGTGGCTGAGATAGTTTGGCTCAAAGGTTTATTCACAGAGCTAGGACTAGAAGTGAAATTACCCATAAGATTGTTCTGTGACAGCAAGGCAGCCATCCAGATAGCCTCACATCCAATCTTTCATGAGAGAACAAAACACTTCGACATAGACTGCCACTTTGTAAGGGAAAAGATCATGGAAGGACTTATACAAACACAACATAATGGGACAAAAGAACAGCCAGCAGATCTACTCACCAAAGGGCTTTGTAAACCTCAACATCAAGCACTAATTGACAAGCTGGGAATGAAAAACATTTTTTTCAATTCTCAGCTTGAGGGGGAGTGTTGAGTATAAGTAATTAAGAAGTAGATTAGTTAGTTAGTTAAAGGAATTAGTTAGTTAGTTAATGGTAGTTACAAAGTTGTTAGTGGAAGTTAGTGGAAGTACAGCTGTCATTATTTTTGTATAAATACATGTACAGATACTACACAAGATATACATTTTCACACTCTTCCTCAACATTCTTCAATTACTCTTCTCCTTCTTCTTAGCTCCCATTAATGGAGCTCCTTTAACATTTATTTAGAGGTTGAATCAAATAATTCTACTATATTCTAACTGATATTTTTCTTTTATATCAAATAATTATTCAAGGCAAGTCCTCCAGATTCTCTTTTAGCTGTTTCTGCAAATGAAAATGGGATATTGATTTTGGCAAATAATGATGGTACCTGAAACTGTAAAGCTACTTGTTACTCAATTGATATAAATCTTGAGGTTCTATTTTTCCTTTACACAGACATGGACACAAGTGTTGTTCGCTTTAATACATTAAATCCAATATCTATAGTTTCAGAATACAATTCTTGATTTGCAGATATTGTGGCCTCAATGGTTCGCATCAACAGAATGGTTTGTTAACAAAACTACCAAATGTCATTTAGAAATAAGTTCTTGTTTGTTGTCACCAGGATTCAGGTCACAAGTCCATGTAATAATTATATATGAAACATACACACTAACATTTTTCATAAACTAGTTTCTGGACACTGCATTGCACATGTTATCCATATTCGTAATTAGTAAACTAAGTCACATTATAATTATGTGAGCAAGTTTTACTCACTAGTGATGCGTTTTAAAGCCTTGCAGACGTAGATCTAAAGTAGACAATATAATTAGCGCGCTGAGCCATTACAAATGTTATTAAAGCCACTTTTGTGTAGGCCTTTTCTATGTGGGCTAGAGGTCAATTGAGTTTAGGTAAATCTTAATATGGCCGGGAAATTTCAGTGTTGAGTTTAGGCAAATCCTATGCAAGGGCACAAATCTTAACGACAATATTGAGTCCATAGAGGGGATATATTTGACACTAGTGATATTCTACATTGACAAAACATATGAGAGACACTAGGTATATAAGTAAGCAAGCCGTACCCACTAGCGATGCTTTCAAGCCCCAAGAGGGTACCTTAGTGATGTTCTCAGGCCCAGGGAGGGTACCCTTGGCATGGACGGCGCTTGAAAACTATTTTTGGTCCCCAAGAAAACCACTTGGCTTGATCACATCATAAATCATACAATGGAAGACTCAGTTTAGACATTTAAACTACAGTCTAGTGGAATAACCAATGATCAAATAGTATAAAGGTTTTAAAACTAAAAATTTATCCAAATCTAAATCATAAAACCAGTACGAAAAGGGAACTAGTCAAGAATTAAAGACATCAAAATAATCCATCACCATCTATTCTATGAAGTCTCTATCAATACTGTTTATGTGGTGCCCATTACATATTCATGGCTACCTCAAATAAAAAGGGAAGGAACTAAACTCAAAAGCTAGAAAGATAAATCTGGTATCCTACGAAAGAAAGGAGGACTCACCCAAGGCTGATAGCAAGGTAAGATCCTCAATGAAGTGCATGTTGATGATCTCTAATGCCTGTCTCTGCATTATGAAAAAATACAAGCTTAAATAGATATCAATACGTGGAATGCACGAGTATGTAATATGACAGAATGAAACATGAATCAAAGTAGAATAATATTAGCTCAGATAACTCAGATCAGAAAGATAAGGAACTCAATTAGAATGCAACTCAATTTTCTAGGCTAAAGGACTTCCCATCGGTGGAATCATAACCAATCACATCAAGTCCACCTTGAGGATAATAGTGAAACACCCAAATTTAATGTTCAATGCTCTCCTACATTGGCTACGTTATTACTGAGTTGAGTTGTTATTTACACTTAATGTAGTGCTCGATACTCCTCCAAAAACTTAATGCTCATAAGACTTTATCCAATCAATCAAGTCTCATAAGGACTCTTATCAATTTTGTCACAATCAAGCCTTTTGGCCGATCAACTATCCAATCAATTCCCAACACATCTTTCAAGTTAGACTCACATTCATGACCACATGAAGCTAGGTTCAATAAGTTGGGTTCAAGTTTTGAAAAATGCAAAAGAGCTTTAAGTTTCATTCGAGCTACACTCATATTCTGTTTCATTCATGCTTTGAATTTCATTCAAGGAGTATAGACAAGCAATTATGATCAACATATGACTAGAGTTTGATGAAATAAGAAATGCAAATCATTTGTTCTGGAATTCAAGTTATGAAAATCATTACTAATGCAATATCATATATAAATATGCTAGGGTCTAAGAAATTCTCAAGGAAACTAAGTATAGAAGGCTAATCCTATTACAAATCAACCTATCACATTGTCGGGACACATGGAAGGACATAATCCTATTACAACCAGTTAAATCCCTAGCTCTTTTCTCCTCTCCTTAGCCTTAGTTCTTTAGTTAGCGTAAAGAAACATATGAATGCCTTTAGGAACCTTTTTAAGGTATAAAAAGACCTAGATAAGTCATAGGTTAAGTTTAGGAGGGGTGGAAAAAAGTCTGAAATGCTCCTCATTACAACTAGACAAATTTGAATTAAGATGCTCCCACTTTGCATTGCATTGACTTTTCATTTTAGTTCCTTTTTTATGAAAACTTCCGATAACTATCTAGGCCATCGAAAATAAAAAACAAATTTGACCTATTTTGGGGAACCTCTGTAATGCGGAGTGGTAGCTCACTTTTTGGTTTCTATATTTTTTACTCCCCCTCGAATTTTATGCTCATCATGATTTAGGCCTCACATTTTTCATGAAAGTTGAGAATGATGTGTTATGCGAGAAATCTCTCATCTATAGGTATTTTTGTAATTTTTCAGGGTGTAACAGATGCATTTTAATGTCATGCTGTCCTAGGCCTAAAATGGACAATATATCTTACGTGCTAGGCCATTACACCATCATTCAACTTTTGATAGTTAGTTTGGTATTTTAACTACTGAATGTTAGGAGAAATCATTCCTCTTGTCACTTGAAGCCTTCCCATTCTTCATCAACTTTAGGGTTCCAAATTATACTTTAAACCTGTTGAATCGATTCCATTAATGGCATTTTATGTAGCTTCCTTTTTCATTTTCAATTTTCCATGATTTTCTTATCTAATAATAATTGATGAGTTTCATTTCCTTCTTCATAACCATACTTTTTTTGTTATTCAATGTTAATTACTATTTGTTGCTTTATATGTTTTGCATATACTTTTGCTTTGTTATATCCTTATAATTGTGCTTTTAATTCAACTTTTCGTTTGTGCCGGTGGTCTATTGAAAGTAACCTCTTTACTCCCATAAAGTTAAGGGATGGTCAGCGTACATCTTATTCTCCCAGACCCCATTCTATGGGATTGCATTAGGTATGTTGTTGTTGTGAATTTTAAGTTTGAGGTTCTTGTCTATAAGTAATTACTTCATTTTGTTTCCTTATTCGCAATCATATATTTTCTTTATTATTCGGTGTTTATTACTATCTATTGCTCTTATTTCTTTGTATCTCTTTTTTTCTCTTGTTTCCTTATAATCATACTTCGGATTCCACTTTTCATTGGAGCCGATGGTCTATTAGAAATAACTGCTATACCCCATAAAGGTAGGGGTAAAATCGACGTACATCTTATTGTCTCTAGTCCCCACTTGGCGAGATTGCATTGGGTATGTTATTGTTGTACCTTTCAAGTTTGTGGCTTCCAACTTATAGGATAAGAGAAATAAATACTCATTGTATTTAAAAGTGGAGGACACACCAAGAAGACTTGCCTGCTATTCATGTCAATATCTTCTACTAATATTTATTTTACACCATATTGGCTTTGTAAGATTGGCGATGGAAGAAATGTAAGACCCCGAATTAATGAAGAGCCTAATGAAATATCCAATATATGGAAGCTCACCGAATTAGTGAATCATCATAGTCTGACATGATCAAGGCATGTGACATCAAAACACGCCATCAACAAATGAAATTATTAGTGTTATGTTGAGTGGGAATGAACCATATGATCTAGCAGTATTGTTCTTCTCCCTTCATATGTAGATATGACTTCTTCTCCTATTTGGGAGGAAAGGGCTTGTAGATATTCCATGAATCAAGAGACATGGGGATTATGTTTGGCGTTGTGATGATTCAATAATTTCAATGAGCTTCCATATCTTGGATTTGTTATTAGGATCTTCATTAATCCAGGGTCTTACATTTCTTCTATCGCAATTCTTACAAAGCCAACAAGATGTAAACAATATATTAGCAGATGATATTTACATGAAAAGCGGGCAAGACTTCTTGGTGCGTGTCTCCCATTTTAAACAAAAATGTTTATCTATTTCATTTACTCCCTCTCTTCACTTTTACTTCTCATTGTTTAGCTTCTTGAGGCCAACTTTACTAAACTTCAAATCTAAATTGCAATAGTTAAATTTAATAATTAAAATCTAAAATTTAGTTAGTTGAAAACTATACGAAAAATGCTATAAGTTGCAATCTTTCTCATATTAATATGATGAAAAAAATATCTTAAAATGTTGATCAAAGTTTATATAATTTGGCCACGATAAGTGAAATAGTGAAAAGTAAAAGTGAACGGCGGGAGTGTTGTATAAGTAGGATGCCTCAAATTTATAAGTTACAATAATAATATACCGAGTACAATCCCACAAAGTGGGGTTTTGACGGTAAAATGTGCGTAGATCTTACTCCTACCTTTATGGGCTGTAGCCGTTATTTCTAATAGATCATCGACTCAAAAGAAAAATGGAATCTGAAGCACCATCATAAGGAAATAAGAGAACAAAAGAGATATAAAGCAAAGAGAGCAATAGATAATATAAAGACTGAATAAACAAAGAAATTATATGATTACGAATAAGGAAATACAATATAATAATTACTTTAGACAAGAACCTCAAACATAAAAGTACAACAAAACATACCTAATGTAATCCCATATAATGGGGTCCGGAAGAATAAGATGCATGGAGAACATAACACAAATTTATGGGGTAGAGAGGATATTTTCATAGAACATCGAAACAAAGGAAGAATGGAGTTAAAAGTACAATTATAAGGAGACAACAGAGCAAAAGATATACAAAACAAATATGGCAAAAAATAGTAATTAACAAAGAATAATAAAAAAAATCCATATGATTACAAATAATTACTATTAGAAAAGAAAATAAAAAGGAAAAGAGAAGTTACATGAACGTCATTGATGAAATCAATTCAACGGGTTTAAAGTTCAATTTGGAACCCTACAACTGTTGAAGAATAGGGAGGCTTTAAGTGACAGGAGAAATGGTATCTTCTAAAGTTTAGGAGTTAAAATACCAAAATAGCCATCAAAAGTTGAATGATGGTGTAATAGTCTAGCTCACTAGTAAAATTGCTCACTATAGGCTTAGGCTCGCATGACTTTAAAATGTGTCACTAGTACCTAGGTAAGACTTGCTTATTTATGTACCCAATATCTCGCTTGCGTTTTTTTGATGTGGAACTTCTTATGTTAAGCTGTAGTATTACATACATCCCTTATAAAGACTCAGTATCCTCGTTAAGATTTTTTCCACTTAATGGGATTTTCCTAGACTCAACACTGAGGTTTGCCCTGCCATATGGGGATCTCCCTTAACTTATTTAAACTCTGACCCATATCAAGAAAGCTTATGTAGTAGTGGCTTTGATACCAGTTGTAATTGCTCAACCCGCTAGTTATATTGATCACTCTGGGCCTAGGCCTACAAGGATTTAAAATGCATCACTAGTGGTTAAGGCCTTCTTACTTAATTACAATGTGATCTACTCAGTTTACTAATTACCATGGATAACATGTACAATGTAGTTGTCTAAAAACTAGTTTATGAAAATATGTTAGTGTGTATGTTTCATATACAATTTTTACATGCACTTGTGACCTGAATCCTGATGACAACAAACAAGAACTTATTTCCAAATCACTTTTGAGAGTTATATTTACAAACCATTAAACTGATGCCTAACAAGAAGTACATGTATTGGTTTACTGCAAATCAAGACTTGTTGTTTGATACTACATGTATTGGTATACTGTATTAAAGAAAAGGACACTTGTTCCTATTTGTGTAAAGAAAAAATGGAACCTCAAGATTTATATCTATTGAGTAAAAAGTACCTTTACAGTTTCTGATACTATAATTTTATTCCAAAACTTTTACCTCATTTTCATTAGAAGAAACAACCAAAAGAGAAATTGGTGGGCTTGTCTTGAATAATTTATTTGATATAAATAATGGGAAAAAAGCAGTTATAATATAGTAGAATTTTCTGTGTTTCAATCTCAAAACAAAGTTCATGGAAGACCTCCATCAACATCTATACTTGTGGGGAGATGAACATGGTCCACATTCCAGAATTTGGTAATGAAATAATCACTAGCTGTGTCCTGACCCCTCTGGCCGTCATGACACCTACCCCAACCCACCGGTAGGTAAGCCTAACCCATTTCCGAAAATCATAAGCAATGGACTATCTCAAGTAAAACGACCATAATAAAGAAAAACTACCAAAATAAGGAGAGGATAATATCAAGCTGCAAAACTAAAATATAGGAACTCACCCAAAGACCTGGCATCAGTGAGTAATCGATCTTATGAAACACAACGCAAGAGTATAAGGCTTTACAAAATACAATATCAGTACAGGCTATCACTGAATGCAAAATAAAGACTAGCTTAAAGAGCAATACAATAGGATTCAAAAACTTCAAACACCTGGAACTTACCCCTATCTGTGAGAACCACAATTGCTCTACATGAAGGAAAATAACGTGGACTCTCACTACAATCTGCCGGAGATAGAAGGATAGTACAAGTACCAAACAAATGGTACCCAACAGACATAGCCCGACCAAGTTCCTCAGATAAAACAAGTATATATGTCATGAAAATAAGACAAGTATTACACAATTAATACGATGATAGACCGAATACATATTGATCAAGATAAATGAGGTGAAGATAATTGGCAAGAGGCATACCTGAGAGAAGCAGGTCTACAATATGCTAGTAAGATGGAAAGGCTAAATAATATACTCGATAAGAGACAGATGGCTGAAAAACACCAAGAACCACCTAGGAGTTAATCCAACTTAGCCTGGTTAAGTAACAGATACAACCAAAGAAGAGATAAGCCACTTTACTAGGTAAGAACAATAATAGACCGAAAAACCATAGTGTCGATAGTACAATCAACAAGAAGAATCCAAATAGGCACCCTCTACTACCAAGGGACCAAACAATAAAAATCAGCGCATGAAATCTCCCTTTAGCGCATACCCTCAAATGAAATACGACCTACCCCAGCCCAACTGACAAGGTCGGACCTATGCAACACCTCCATCCGGTACAATAGTATTCCCGGTGTGGAAGTCCTATGGCGGTTAACGAAACCTATACAAACTGCCTGGGACTGCAAAAACACATATCATCATTACTATCATAGGTGATACTATAGTAATAGTGGTATCCATATCAATGCATAGAGGGCATCGACGTGCCCACTATTCAAATTATGAAAATCTGAGATCATCCGAGATGCCTCCACAATCTCAAGTAGATAAATGCACATCCTTGATGCCCCATAACTATCAAATCTAGAAATCATGTGATCCTGGTGTTATAGAACTCGTATAAAAAGTTTGAATCAATGTTACATCAATAGTGCGAAACCCTATACTTTCTCACTTACTCTCCATGCATAAATAATGATCCAATGCATGAATCAATACGGTACCATAAAATCAATGTGAATGAGCAACCAATGTAGTACATGCTATCCAAATATTAAGCAAGACACACAAGGCTAGGAAATCAAGTTACAACCATTATACGTGAAGGCTAAGAGAACTAACCTAGAGTACAATTGCTCCTCGAACAAGGCTTCGGGCCAAAATGATATAGGATAGCTATAATCTAATATATATCACGATCAAGCAGCTAAGTATATAGCTAAGAAATCTCAACAGCTCAAAACCAAGCAAGAGGGAGAATATCTCTAGGATCTACACATTACCCACAACCAATATCTCCAGCCTTGAACTGAGTGCAAAAAAGTCAAACCTATGTCTTTAATGAGACATCAAAGTCTCAGCACCTACCTCAAAGCATACTACAAGAAAAAATCCCTTCTAGAAGCGACATCTAACTATAAGGAAAAAAGGGTTTCAATCACTCACCTAAGTCACAACCTAGTCTAACAACACCCTCATAACTCCTAGAAAAGGTAATTTTCTCCGATCATGACAACATACCCCAAGCCTAAACTATGGTCTCCAAGGGACTATACTAGTCTAAGGCTCACTCGAAACTAACGAAACCAAGATTAAATAAATATAAAAATTGATTACTAGGAAAATATAGTCCAAATTAACATGAAATTTAAACTAAGAATTAATAAAAAGAGCCTTGTCATGGATGGAGACCATTGCCTACCTCGAATCTGATGATGCACTCTCCAAATCCATTTCATGATAGCTATCCACAAAAGAATCACCTCCAAACTCTACCACGCTATCAAAATGTTAATTGTTATACCCCATTTTAACTCGAGGTCAAATGGTGTAAAACATATTGGTGATTCTTATGTTATTTTAAAGAGTCGCGACCTAATTATTTTAAAGATGAATTAGGACACCTATGTTTACTAAGATTTTGCCAACTAATTCTATATGAAGGTATTCTAGGTACTTATTTTTGCTAAAAATTTTCCAACTAATTCTATATGAAGGTATTCTAGGTAAGGGTTTTAAATATTCTAAAGGGAAAGTGTAAGACATCCTTTAAGATTCGTTAAAAAAGGATTAACTGGCCAAAATTGGATTAATAAATAATTAAATGCTAAGGAGTTTAGGCAAATTGAAAAGACAAGTGAGAAAACATTTAAATGTTGAATTGTTAGTACACTTAATTAAGACTTGAAAATAAAATGAGCATTTTTTGTAGCTAATGTTAGACTTGTTTTGCTTTAGAAGTAGAACTTTAAAAATGACTATTTGACTTTAACAATTTTAAAACTTTAAGATTGATTTTTGGTAATTAGAATAAAGGACCGAAATCCCAACCTTCTATCTCATATCAACTATTATAAATCCAAACTAGAAAATATCTAAATCACATAAGCAATTTAATATGTAAAGAAAAATACAAATAAATAATGCTGAAAAGTTAGCGGTAAAAGATGATCCCAAGCAAAATTTACTTGTTTTGCTATTTGGGTATTTTAAGATGTCGTAATGACTCCACGTGTGAAAATGATTGCAATATCAAGTAATCAAAACAATACTTCTTGCGGCGATGGAGAGTCTATTACAAAGACTCCAGTTGCTCCCCAAGTATTCATGCAAATAACCAGATGATAAGAAGAATAGGAAACAAATTCAACTTTAAGCGATAATAAATATAGTAAAGTTATATTACAAAGATATTATTCAGTGATAATAAATATAGAACCAAGTAAAATCATACGACAAAGATATTACTCAAAATAGGAATCATGCGAGCTTCAAATAAGATACCCATTTTGCAATTGACTCAAAGCAACTTTTCTATAATATGCTTCTTTTTTTAATGACTTAAACAATCAAAAAATTCAATCTCTTGAATGAAATCAAACCTTGACCTTTAAGATTTTACATACACTACAATCTAAAATCTAATAGTCTACATATACACCTAAATTTACTAAGTGAAAGATTATGTACGTACATAGATCTACTTAGTCATCAATGGGAAAGGAGCTTTAAAAATAATTGTATTTAGTATGTATAGGAAAACATAGAGCCAGTGTATTGTGTATGCTTTACATTCTTTAGTATGGAAAGTACATAACATGCACACCTATTTAAAAGAAAAGTTCCTCAAAAATATTTTTACATAGAAAAATATGAACAAAAGTTTATTATCACATAGGGTACCAAACAACACCAATTTGGAATCAAAATAGATTTTGTAACTATCTAATGTGGAAACAATATGGTTCTTTAAAACATGGAGGGGACATGAATTGAAACCTTTCCGGACCTTAGAATAAATAAAATACATTTTAACTCACTTTCATGATGGCAAAAATAAGCAAAACTTACTCCGGATATACACTTTGCTTGAAGCTTGCAAAACATTCCTTTATCACAGAGACAAATTAAAAAGGAGGGCGAAAATCACCTGTTGCAGGACAGTGAACAGGGTCCTCTAATATCAGGCCTATGCTCGAACACAAACGACAAAATTATGCAAGTTCAAATCCAAAAATCACAGTAGAGAGAAAAAGAGTTTAAGAGCAAAGTGCAACGTCTTCCCCCTAAACAACCCTCATAAATAGACTCCAAATGCTAGAATTTATAGGAGTCAAAAACTAGGGTTCTCACTTTGAAATTAAAAAATTAAAAAGTTAAGTTTTGGGGTCATAGGATGGCTTTAGATTTTGAAGATGTAGCAATTGAAAAATCTTTTGGATCTGAGATTTGAATATTTGTTCTTGGAATGGCATAGTTTGCCTTCGACTTTGCTTTGTCTTCATCTATAAAAATGAAAACAAAGATACAGAGGGAAGGAGAATCTGCAAAGATGCTAAAAATTGTATAAGAATGAAGAAACAATTTTTGTATTGTGAGAGAATAAGTTAGAGTTCGTCAGAACTGAGAAACAAAAGGGAACGAGATATAATGGTGAAAGAGTAGGGTTAAAGAAGTATCATTGGGCTTAATTTAGTATGGACTGGATTGTTATTCTTTTGGCCCCAAAAA
Source organism: Solanum rostratum (assembly GCA_029948455.1). Lineage (NCBI taxonomy): Eukaryota > Viridiplantae > Streptophyta > Magnoliopsida > Solanales > Solanaceae > Solanum > Solanum rostratum. The sequence continues at coordinate 9,070,619 of CM057055.1, read as the reverse complement.
TGGATTTTGACTTAGTGAATTTAGTTCAAATTTGCTGGCCTTTATCTTTCTTCCTTTTAAAATAAATTGAGCTTCTAACTTCATAACTAATACAATGTATATTATATGATGGAAATTTAAAAATAAAATATTGGTATTATAACTTTGTTCTAATATTGGAATATAAATTTAAAAAATATAAATTTATAATTAGTTTAATACATATGAAACTTGAAATAAGCGGATGATGATCAATTGTTTAAGAAAAAGAGGTGCAAACTAATAGTAGTAGTTTGATAATTAAAAATAAATAAAAATTTATTAGTAAATATAGAAATGTGATAACAACGATAAAAATAAGATAATTTGATATATTATTACTGTAGAAGCTCAAAATAATGAATTTGAAGAAATGAGGGTCAAAATTGGGTGTCAACATTAATCTCCACGTCAATACGAAAATTTTGCACAAAAATTGCTCTTTTCGTAGATATACCTAAAATTAGTTCTAAAATGGGATTATGGGATCTGCAATGGGAATCACAAAATGGACTCTAGAATAAAGTTTTAAATGATTTATAGATCTTGTATCCCACATAATTTGATATTTGAAAATGGGATAAAATAGATCATGTAATGAAGAACATCTCTAAGGATAAAGAGAATGGACTCGATAGCCCCTCTAAGGCAAAAATTACCTTAAACAATGATCCCTCAACATTCTTGGACACTAAAATTTGTAGTCAAGGTCAAAACGAATGATGGACTTTGAATCACCCAAATGGAGCTTCCTAATTAAAGATATTATAATCTGAATATTTTGGGGAAAAGTTGAAATCCATAGGGAACTAATCTTTAAAGGCCTGGAAATTGTTCATTGATATCATGAGCCCAATGGAATGCAATCGTGATGAAAAAAATTGAATTTTCAAAATTTCCATCATTATCGTGAGGCCAAGGGTTTGTGATCACGATGAACAAAATGCTATGGACTAGCAAAGCCAAAAAAACAAAAAAAAAACTAGCCAAGACTGTCATGTCCGATTAGGTCCTCTGGATTTATCTGAGTCCCTATGAACACACACCAAATATAAAATCTTTCTAGAAAAGAAATTCCAAAGTCAAAGATGCAATAAAAATTTCCATTGGAGTTTTCTTTTGAATGTTGCTGTTTTTTGGGTACATTTATGGTTATTGCATTGTTGAACATATTAGCTTCAAAGTTGGTTGTGCGCCTGAGCACCATTGTTGTAATGACCCTCCAGGTAATTTCTATGGCTCCGCAAATATTTTATCAGTTTGAACATTTTCACAGTGACCGCCGGTTATTTGTGACTTATTGACACTGATTATTCGGTCATAGGGTATTTTGTTTGATATTTATATATTTTTTGAGTTAAACGAGGGATTATACCGTAACATAATTTTTCAGGTAATTCCTAGTAATTGGCTTCAGAGCAGAATTCTAACGGTCCCATTAGCTTCGGAATGGCTAAATTAGGTTAGGGGTATGTTCGGTAAATTATATCAAATTTTGTAAATTTTGTGGCCGAATAGGCCAATGGTTGACTTTAGTCCAATATCCTTGGTAAACATGCTCAAATGGAAATTCTGATCGCATCGTTGGATCTAGAATGCCGAGTTTGTTCTAGGAGGACCTTTCATTCAATTTTGAGGCTTCCGAGTCTATTTTTGTCCCTTCAATAGACTTCGATATTGAGCAATGGGATCCGTATTGAAATAAAATGACCTCCGATGAAATTTTCGGCTACACGATTAAGTTTGGAATGCCATTTGTAGTCAGATCTCATAAATGGATTATATTTTTCCGACTCCGGATGAGGCCGGAGTATTGATATTAAGTTTGAATAGTTGCTAAAAATTAAAAGGGTGGCGCCAATGTGGTCCACTGGGGAAGTGACACGTGGCAAGTTGGTCAAGAAAGGATATATGTCACGCCCCAGTAGGGTACCCTGGGCGTGACCGACACCCATAGACTATTGCTAGTCCCCAAGCAAACCACTTTATCTCAGGACAGTCATTCAACATCAAGCATAGCGGAATGACAAGATAAAAGAAGTGGGCTACATCAATTAGTCTACATCAATAAGGAGGGCCAATGGCCAACACTCAGCCTCAACATCAATGGTAACCAAATGTAAATGCTAACTTAACTAAAAAGGGGAAAAGGCCTCAGCATCAAACCTCAACTCATGTCTATGAAGCCTCAAACTCAACTACACAGTCTAAGAGGGTACCATAACAGGCCACAACTACCCAACTCAATATATAAAATAACTTGTAAAGGAAAAAGGGATCCTCCGGATAGCAAGGAAGGCTCACCAATACTGAAATCAGAATCTCCGAACCTCAATGATGCGTCTACTGAAGTCCTCAACCTCCTGTATCTGCATTATGAAACGATACAGTGCTGAGTGGAATGAGTATGTGGAATGTACGGTATGTAAGATGACTGAATATAACAATGCAGATAGAACAGTATAGGGTTAACATCAACTCAACATCATACTCCATCAGAATGTCAAATGTCTATCTAAAGCAAGAATAAAGAGTAGACAAATAACCCATAAACATCTCATCAATACATCAGACTCATCTCAAGGAAACTCGACTCAACTCGAAAGACTCATGCCCGTCTAGGACAAGGATAAATGGTAGATAATAAAATATCAACATCCATCAAGACTCATACCATCACATCAAGTCAAAGTTCTATCAGTATGGAACCTAGCTGGGAGTTTCTCTAACCGAACCATCACCTCTGAGCTGGCGATGATACAACAAAGCAATGTATTTGTGGCATCTCTCTAGTACCTATCCAGGGTAAAGGACATGGCATCAATGGATCCAAAATAAATAATATCAAGTCCTCTTTTGGGACAAAGGAAACATCTGTCTTGCAATTTGATCCTTTCTATGCTTGCCACATAGTTAATGAGTTCAAGTGGGACTCACTCTTACCCATTTCTGTGTTCAATACTCCTCCCAGATCCCGACATGCTCATAAAACATCAATATCAAGATTTCTCATCATCAGTCCCATACAGACATAGTACATCAACATCAACTCGTCTCATCAACATCAACTCATGGACTCAAAACATTTGTTTAGAATTAAGTTTCAAGCTTTTTAAGACTCATGAACATCATTCTCATCAACATCATCATCAAGACACCCAACAATTTTGACCACGATGACAACATCACAAACATCATCACATCAAGGCTCTAAACTCATCCCCTAAGTTCATTTTTGCATTCTTTAGTAAAATAGACATAGAATTTTATAAAATCATTCATGAAAACAACTTATGCAGTAAATCAAGTTTATGATGATCATCAATTTAAGAAATAATACATGAATTAAGAAGAATCTCAGTAGAATACTCAAGGATTTTCACATATAACTCATCACCTTCAATCATAGACTTAATTTACTCAAAGGGGGCACATGGAAAAACAATCCCATGCTTTACGTTAGCCTTACATACCTAGGATGATTGCTAACAACAATTTCTCGTGGGATCTCCTCTTGAACCCCTCAATCTCAACTCTCCTCTACTCTCTTCAAGTTCTAACTTGATAATTCTGCCAGGAAGGTGATTTAGGATGGGTTTGAACCCTTTCTTTGTGAAAACGACTTATATTAGTCGTATATGGGTTTTTGAAGGTGTTAGGAATGGACCAGAATGCCCCTTGAAAATTTTAAAAATTTTCCAATTGCGACGTAACCCAATCTACGATGCGGACTGGTCGTGAACAGTACATTTTTGAAAAACTTTTCTCATATAGTTTTCTCAATCCCATCAAAATATTATGAAAAAACATAAGTTACCCTCTACGATGGGTCCGTGATGCGGCTCTGTTGCGTATCCTCACTGTTTTACGTCTCGGAATGAAAAATTATCTTTTGACTTGGTCACTCTAAAAATCAACTGACACCTTTCCCCACTCAATTTTTTGTGCTGATCACAAATCCGTTCTTGGATTTGCCATATGAGCATCGGAAGATGCGTTACACACACATCTCTCCTCTAGAGGTATTTTAGTAATTATTCATCCTCGAATGATGAGTAGGAGTGGTATTATGGTACGAATAGACTCAAGACTCATCTCGATACTCACTCAACAACTCAAACTCTCAACTCTCTATTAGTCTTAACAGTTTCTATATAGACTCAGGAATATACACACCAAGAACATAATTACTCAAATACTCCAACACATGGGTGAACATCGACTCAAGAGTAGAGAACTCAACTCATTTAAGGGCATCATCATTTGCATCTCATAAATCTCGTCAAGACCTAAGTCTCGCTGCTTACCCTTACCAAAGTCAAGCCTAAGTCAAAGTGCCTTGGGATACCTCGAAAGTTAGTCACCATCTTACAACCTATCCCATAAGGTTCTCATTTTATACCTTAGACATCCTCAGTGGTAGGCACGCATGAAACATCAGATCAAATCATTCAAACATCTCATTAGTAAATTGTTTGGACTCAAGAAAAAAGTCATCAACTCTAATCGAGAATGGGACCATCAAGATGCATAAGACTCTATGCGTAATATCCCATACTTCACACCTCATCACAGCTATGCTCCCCTTCATGGCACTATACCTCATTATTTAAAGCTTATAACTCATATTTAAATCACTTCCTAACCACACCCCCTTATTCCGTTTATGCCTAATCCTAAGCCTTAAAATGCTACTCCTAATATGATCATATTCCTATAAAGCTAACCCTCAACTCAAGCTCTATACTTCTTCAGGGATTTTCTTTTGGCAAATGCTACTCTTGCTCACTACTCAAATGCATCTACCTGAAACACTCACTCAAAAGTCATCAATATCCTTCTCCAATCACTCATATAATGACATCCACACATCCAAGCCTATCATTCTAACCAGTTTAACTTGAGAATTATTAAACCTACTTGTCACTTCTACCTCCACCATTCAATGAGCTCTTTGTCACGCCAACATAATCTTACGTATCTATTGCGCATCATATGATCTCATCTCTTTCCTCCTCCATATCCATACCCTTAATGAAAGAAGGATATCATAATCATCACATCAAAGAACAATCCCTATTACTCATCAGAAATGCTTCATCTACTATCATCAACATTGCTATCAAGACTGGATGGAAGGATCATTGGAAAGGTTTAGAGCAAAAGGGTCATAAGCACGATGCATTTTGAGGAAATTCGATATGAGAATATTCATAACGTGATACCATCTTATTAGCCTTTTAGGACACGTTATGTGTTTATGGAATCGAACATGCCGTGAAGCTCAATTCGCATCTCGTATGACATAAGGTGGGGAACTCTGAGATTTCTCACGATAAAAGTACAACTGTCACTCCTCATTCTTAGAATTCCACATGAATGTGTATCGACATCAAGTGCATGAGTCTAGGTCATGGGCATGGTGCTCATATGCAAGACAAGAATAAAGAATTACCTTAACTGAGATGTAAGGAGCGTAAGAGATAGAATAACATTAATGTCTCATCCTGATTCAACTCATCACCATCAAAAATTCAAAACTCATTTTAGTTTGTTAACTCCTCATCTCCCTCTTAGTTCAAAGGTCCACTCCCTACTTCTGCGAACCAATCCTCTTTACTAAGCTACAGGTGTAGCTCTCCACATGATTGGGGTATTATTATCCATAAGAACATCTTAAACTCTCTTGTTATACTATACTCAAATATATAAAACCGCTATTAAAACTTTCCTCTATGGTACTACTCTTAGCTTCCTCGTAGCTTTATGGGCATCTTTCTATACTTACTGCTTTTATTAGCATATATAATAACTTTCTACAACTCTTGCCATTTATCCTCTTTGTTTAGTCTTCTAACATTCAACTTCTAAGATCCCATAGATTTAATTGCATAAGAATTAATCTGTTATGGAAAACTCGTCATTATCTATTTATAAGCCCCAAATCAACTTCCACTCTCACTATTTGGTCTACTTCTCTCCTTCGTCGTCCTTCTAGCTCAGAGATAACAACTCTGCTTATGGTTTACAAGACCTCAAATCACACAATTAGGTGGTAACATTAACCTTCCAAAGACATAAGTTTCTCTCTCTCATGGATAATCAAAGGCAAGCTTCGGATAAGAGGGCCTAGGCTGCATCTCGATTAGTTCAACTAAGTCAGCCATGATCTTTCTGTGGTAGGTTGGTGTAAGGACCCAAATTTTTCAAGTGGCGTTTTCCATATCTCTTGGAAATGTCCCAGGTGAACTGCCAGACATCACTCTATGGAGGGCCCACACAGGCGATGTGAATCCACACGGATCGTGTGGCCTCCCGTTAAGGGACACATGGTTCAATTCACAGTTGGGACAACTTTGATACGGAGGGGAATTTTGGCCAAGTAAGGGCACATGGCCACTCACACGGTCCGTGTGAGGTGTCACGGACCGTGTGGCTCTTCGTGTAACTCACTATGCAAAAAGTATTCTATGTATGGAAGTACCGTCTCATAACTTTGTCATGCAAAAATTATTTGAAGTACCTTTACACGGTCGATGTCACAGCCCGTATGGTGTCACGCAGACCATGTAGTCGTCCGTGTGGTATCGCTTAGCTCCGTGTGAATTTCCTCTACGAACTTTCTAAGTATTGGATCATGACCACTGTTCACAGTCTGTGTAAAGTTTCATGGACTGTGTAGTGAACCATGTGGACCTGACGGTTCTAGTTTTAGTCCATTTCATTAATGGAGTTTATGTAATTTTGGTCTATTTTAATTATGAATTATGACCTTTTACCTATCCTAAACCCCTAATTCAGCTAATATCTCCTCCCCTTTTTATTCATTCTCCTAAAACCTTGTATCCCTCATAAGATTATCTCCCTATTCCTCTTTACCCTCCTCTCTCAAGGATCAAAGTTAGGGTTCCATTGGAGTCCAATTCAAGCTAAGTTCATCCCTCAAATTCAGCTTCTCAATCAAGGTATGTGGGATTGGTTCTTGGTCCCTTTCAACCAAGAAGACCCAAAGATCTTTCAGTCTATTTCATGAATTTTAGTTACTTTAAATATGAGATTTTATTACTTGATTTTATTAAATCTACTTAGTGTATAGGCTGTATTGTACATATGATTTCAATTCACTTTGATCACTATTATGATGATTTACATTGAGTTATAAAGAACGAATATGCATGTCCCCTTTAAAGTTAATTTATGCATAAGTGATCTACATTACTATTTACATGTTGATTTAATTATGGTTTTATTAAATTTCATATTATGATGTTGTTTTAACCCGAATCGATGTTACCCATGCTATTCTCACATCATGCATTGCGTTGCATTCATGAACATTGATACAAGGAAATTGTGAAGTGGGTTAAGCCCAACTATGTTTTCTGAAATGATTATGATAAGATATTGGCTATCACAAAAAGGTGATCACCGATATGTCTATGATTCTGGCTCATTGAGCATTCTGGGTGCTTCCACCATTCTGTATATGTGAATGAGCTATTCCCTGCATGAGCATTACGAGTATGAACTATGATTTGGCATTTGAGCCTAAACGTGTATTGAACAGCTTGAAATGAGCATTGCATTTCCTGAAAGCACGTATATGTATAAGTATTCAAGTGGGATGTTATTGACTTAGCACCGATGGATAGGGGGTGTTAGGGCTATCCCCAAGGGCCCTCTCCCTTTCCTTGAGCTATGTACCAACATAGGAATGTAAGCCATTACAAAAATGACAGGGTCGTAAGAAATGGTTATAGGTATATGATTTTGATATGTTCTGTATGATTCTAAAAATCCTTCTAAAATAGTTAGTTCCGTAAGGAAGGTGACCATCCACCGAAATGGTGATTCTCGTAAGGTGTGATGTAGATTACCTTTGGCAAGAAGTCTACTCCTACCGATCGGAGGTCTTTATCGGACTAATTCATGTAAAAGCTTGCATGGATTTGACTTTTTGGTTACAGTCCATCCCCACTACATATATGAGCGCTATTGCATTTCATGCATCATAAATTTCATGTTATCTTGTATATATTTTTCCATTGAAAATACGATCCTTCTATGTTATGTGCCTTTGTCATCTAATATTGAAATGCTAATTTGGTAAGTCATATGCATTGCATGCCCACATACTTAGTACATTCAAATGTACTAACGTATATTCTATGCCTAAATAATATTACTATGTAGGGGCCGAGCACTTTGATTATCAATAGGTCGACGAATAGTCCAATCCCAGAGTATGCTGTGGTGAGTGTCGTCTTCCGAGGATGAGCCAATTATCTTTCCTTTATGCTATTCAGAATGTTCTTTCTTACTGAAGGTGACCCTGAAACTTGTCCTGGCCCCGGTTCCTTTGACTAGAGGCATTTGTTGGATCTTATGTTAACTTTTCAAAAATCTGTTGGTTATGACTAGCATTTTACTTTTGTATTGTTGGAATGATTATGAGGAACCCTTATTTGACAATATATATATATATATATATATATATATATGTATGTATTTGAATGCTATTCTTGAATCGATGATTTTGATATATATACTTGAGGCTTGTTTAGGGACTCCCAGGTTACCATTCGCAGTGTCACATCTGGGCCCTAACCCCGGGTCGTGACAGTTGGCACAAGCAATTTCTATAGACCCTCTCAGCTATAATGGTATCACCAATATGAGTAGATGCACTGAAAGGTTCAGGAAAACACTCGCAAGTTCAATCAAATAACTAGACACTTAAGGGGACACAACGAATGGAATAGCACTAGGATCTACCAACACAAAACAATCAAGAGTGTGGACTTGATTCATACCCATCATCATGGAGCAACCTCTTGATCCTGTCGATTACCCATCGCATACAGTCGGTTCATCCCGCCTCCTGTACCCGTAGTAGTACCCTTCTGGTGACTACCCGCTGGGGGTACTGCTGAAGACTGAGTTTTGTTACTCCCATCGCCCCATCTCCTTATAGGGCATTCATTCTTGAAGTGACCAACTGACCCACTTATATAGCAAGAATTTGTGCCCTTACGGTACATACCTAGTGATGTTTGCCACACTTGCCGCAGGGTGGCTTTTCCCTCGACCCTTGGGTCATGCTAGCTTGGAACTAAGAACCCTGAGCCTTGAAATTTTGGTGACCATAAGATTTCTCACCATACCTCTTTTGCTGAATAGGCGCACTTGCCACAAAGGGTGCATAGCTAGAAAACCTCTTCCAAAAATAAGTTCTATCACCTTTTTTCTGCTTCTGTTGGCTAGGCTCATGCCCTGCTGATTTGGCCTTCTTACTCTGCTACTTTTCCCTTTCCCTTTTCTTGTCCTCCTCAATTTTCTAGGCATCTACCATAAGTCAAGAGATGTCCATACCCAAGATTAACAATGCTGTCTTACACTCCCTTTTTACATGCCTACCCAATCCGGACACGAATTTTCTCATCCTCGCCCTCATATACAGGATCATCTCTAGGGCATATTAGGACAACTGAATAAACTTTAGGCTATACTCTTTGACAGTCAACCCTTCTTTCTTTAGGTTCACGAACTCCTCAACTGTCGCTTCCCTCAACTCTGAGGGAAAGAAGTGCTCATGAAAAGCACTCTCAAGCTCATCCCACTCAGTAGGTTCAGCATCCTCGCCTCTACCATCTTCTAATTGGTTATACCAGATATTAGCAACATCCTTAAGCTGATAGAAGGCAAGATCGACTCCCTCAACCTCATTCACATACATAGCCCTCAAAATCTTGCACATTTCATCAATAACGTTTTGCGGGTCCTCCTCAACCATAGACCCCGTATAGACTGGCGGGTTCATCCTCAAGAAATCTCTGAGCCTGGTTGCAGCTGTAGGCTCTTGGGAGCTGGAGCTAGGGGCCTGGGGACTTTGGCTATTACTCTGGGAGGCCATTAACTAAGTGAGCATAGCAATGGCTCCCTCAAAGTCTACTTCCGAAGTGGAGGTTGACTGAGCAGGTGGTGTCTGTGGAACCTCAATAGCTCTAGCAGGTCGACCCCATCTCCTCGTCTAAGTCTGGGTAGGGACCTTTGGTGGGGGATTCATAGCGTTTGGGGCTGAGGCATCTCTTTGGGCAATAGTATATTTAGGAGGCATGATCTGCAACCGCATAATGCATGAATTAGAAGAGAGTTTCATAGAGTCAAACTCTATCTCACGAACTCAGAATATCAAAGAAGTGTAATCATTCCTTATGTCCTATAGCCTCCTGTTTATGAAGTGTGGTGCACAATACACACATATTCATAGTCTCCCTAGGACTCTTGAACTCTGTGCTCTGATACAAAATTTGTTACGCCCTGGGAGGGTACCCTAGGCATGGCCGGCACCCAGAGACTATTGCTAGTCCCCAAGCAAACACTAGATCCCAGGATAGTCACTCAACGTCAAGCATAACAGACTAATAAGATAAAAGAAGTGGGCTACATCATTTCGTCTACATCAATAACGAGGGCCAATGGCCAACACTCAGACCTCAACATCAAACCTCAACTCATGTCTATGAAGCCTCTAACTTAACTAGACAGTCTAATAGGGTACCATGAAATGTCAAGGCTACCTAACTCAATAAATAAAATAACGGGTAAATGAAAAAGGGCTCCTCCAAATAGCAAGGAAGGCTCACCAATGACTGAAATCAGAATCTCCGAACCTCAACGATGCGTCTGCTGAAGTCCTCTACCTCACGTATCTGCATTATGAAATGATGCAACGCCGAGAGGCATCAGTATGTTGAATGTACGGTATGTAAGATGACTGAATATAACTGTACAAATAGAACAATATAGGGATAACATCAACTCAACATCATACTCCGTCAGAATGTCAAATGTATGTCTAAAGCATGAATAAAGAGTAGACAAATGACCCATCAACATCTCATCAATACATGCTCAATACATCAGACTCATTTAAAGGAAACTCGACTCAACTCGAATGACTCATGCCCGTCTAGGACAAGGATAAATGGTAGATAATAAAATATCAACATCCATCAAGACTCATACTATCACATCAACATCAGAGTTCTATCAGCATGGAACCTAGCTGGGAGTTTCTCTAACTGAACAATCACCTATGAGCCGGTGATGATACAACAAAGTGATGTCATTGCGGCATCCATCCAGTACCTTGCCAAGGTAAAAGACATGGCATCAGCGGATACAAAATAAATAACATCAAGTCCTCTTTCGGGACAAAGGAAACATCCGTCTTGCAGTTCGATCCGTTCCTACGCTGGCCACGTAGTTAATGAGTTTGGGTAGGTCTCACTCTTACTGTCACAACTAAAGATTAGGGTCTAGAAGTGACACGACGAATGGGAACCCGAGAGTCCCCAAACAAGCCTCGAAGTATCCAAATCCACATCATCAGTTCAGAAGCACAATCAATTAATAAACACATAATACTAAGGGATGGGTAAGTAGGACTCACATTATGGGGACATCGAGGGGAAAGGGGTTTACATGGAATCACATAGCACATAGCATCTAAGAACTAAGGGGCGTGTAAGTAGGACTCACTCTATGGGGGCAAATGGGACTTAGGACCTCCCTCATTTCCACACCAAACATGCACACATATCATATTTCCATAATCATTCCCTAATGGTCATTTCTAATAGATAACCAAAATCATAAGCTCTAAATACAACACAAAGAATATGTAAAAATATACGATTGTCTATAAGATATCCAACAATGCCTCTAGTCATAGGATGGAACAAGGAACAAGACATGTCCCGGGCTCACCCACAAATAAGATAGGATAACATAGATAGAAGAAGGATGGCTTTTCCTCGGAGGATGGAACTCACCACAAGTTCAACTTTTGGAATTGAGCTACTCGTCAAACGGTGGATAGTCGTAGTGCTCGGCCCCTGCATGGTAAAATCATGTAGGCATAGAATATGCGGTAGTACGTTTGAATGTACTAAGTATGTGAGCATACAATGCATATAACTTATCAACCTCCATTTTAGTGTTATATGACAAGGGCACATAATATAGAAAATATCATATATCCAAGGAAGAGTAGTATACGATATGCCATGAAATTCGTGATGCATAATGCAATGATGTTCATATTTAGCGGGGATGTCACCTCAACCTATAAGAGTAAGGCCAAGTGAGCTAGTACTTGGAATCTCGATGAAATCCCCTCACCAGTACAGAGGTGGTCTACTTGCCAAAGGTAAACCATACGACACCTTATGGTAACTTCTCCCATTTCGTAAGAAGCAACCCCTTTACGGGAATATCTCCCATTTCAAAAAGGATTTTCATATCATAACATCATACTTCACCTTACGGGAACATCTCTTATTTCATATGAAACAACCTTCATTATAGGACCATTTCGGACAGGATTTTCATAACATATGCTAAGTACATAATTCGAGGAAAGGGAGAGGACCCTTGGGGACATCTCTGATGCCCCCAATCCATTGGTGCTAAGTCAACATCCCACGAGAATGCATATAGTGTGTGTGTATATATATACAAACTCTAAAGAGGCAATAGTCATTTCAAATCCGATCAATGCACATTTAGGCTCAAATGCCAAATCAAAGCTTGTAGCTATAATATTCATTCATAGGACTAGCTCGGTTACAAATACAGAATGGTGCAAGCACCCAAAATGCTCAAAAGCCATAATCATTGACATATATGTGATCACATTCTTGTTATAACCATAATCGTACAAAAATCATTTCATAAAACATAATTAGGCATAACCCACTTCATAATTTCCATAAAGACCAATGTTCATGAATGCAAATGCTATGCATGATGTGAGAATAGCATGGGTAATATAGATTCAAGATAAAATTAATATTATAATATAAAATTGAAGTAAATCCATAATCAAATCCACATTTAAATCATAATATAAATCACCCATGCATAAATCAAGCTTCAAAAGGGACATGCACATTCATAATTTCATAATCTCAATGCAAACTATAATTTAAGGGCTTAAATCAACTTAAAATCATCAATAAGGCACAACCCATACTTCAATTGAATTTAATAGAATAAAATGATGAACCATATTTAAAGTAAGCTTAATTTCATGCATATCAATTGAAAAGAGCTTGAGTTTTTTTTGTTGAAAGAGACCAAGAATCAATCCCACATACCATGATTGAGAGGCTGAATTTGAGAATAATCTAGCTTGAAGTTGAACCTCAATTGAACCCTAGCTTGATTCTTAGGAGAAGAACTTAGAGAGGATTTCTAGGAATTGATTTTAGAGTAAGAGTGTTCTCAATGAGAATGAATTAGAATGCAAGGGTATTTGCTGATTTAGGAGTCTAGGATAGGTTGAAAGGTAATAAAACACAATTAAAATAAGTTAAATTTACGTAAAAGCCATTAATGAAACAGATGGAAAATGGGTCGTCTATGGCTTCACGGGCACATACACGGTCTGTGAGACACTTCATGGCCCCTTCGGTGACTCTTAAACATATTTTTGCAATGTTCAACACTTAGAATTTTCCGAAGCAAAGGGATGCCATATTGATGGCCACATGGCCCGTGTAACACTGCACGGGTCATGTCAAGGGCCGTGTGACGACACTTAGAAAAATTCTTGCATGGAAAAGTTACGAGACAGTAATTTCATACTTAGAAAAATTTCACATCCCGAGCTTATATGGTGGGCTACACGGCCCGTATCATACCACACAAATCGTGTGATTAGTTGTGTGTCAACACTTAGTTCGAAACTCTCTGTCAAAACCCCGTAATCGAAATTATGGCCAAGTACCTCTCCACTGGAGGCCACATGGCCCATTTGGCCTCACACTGGCCATGTGGGCCTCCCATGGAGCGACGCTTGGTCAGATTTTTCTCCCAGGACTACATTATGAGATCCGATAAAGTCGTTCGGAAATTCAGTTCCTTACATCATCTCCCCCTTGGGAACATTCGTACGACAAGGCATGAAATCTTGCCTTGGGACATGAAACGTCCAAACACAAGATGCAATGCATAGTTCATCATTTGAAGACCATAAAGTCTTTAAAACCCATATCAAAATATATCAAAATCATTCACAACATCATGAAAATCATTTTCGTGCACATGTATGCATGTCATGTCATGAGACTCAAGAGTGAAAGAATTAGGACTATTTAGAAGAGGAATAACCTAGTACCTTAGGCTTGAGTAGATTGGAAAAGATAGGGATATAACTTCATCATGTCCTACTCTGCCTCCCATGTAGCACTCTCCACGTGCGGATTTCTCCAAACTACCTTCACCGAAGCCACATCCCTGTTACGGAGCCGCTTCACTTGTCTGTCAAAAATCTATATCATGACTTCCTTATAAGATAGGTTCTCCTCAATCTCTATTCCCTCCAAAGGCACAATAGTGCTAGGATCACCGACTAACTTCCTCAACATAGTCATATGGAAGAAGGGGTGAATGGAACTCAAGTCCAGAGGCAACTCCAAACTATAAGCCATGCTCCCAATTCGCTCAACGATCTCATAAGGGCCAGCATACCGGGGGCTTAGCTTTCCCTTCTTACTGAAACACATCACACCCTTCATAAGTGAAACCTTCACATACACCCAATCACCAACATGAAATTCAAGATCCCTTCTCCTAACATCCGAATAGGACTTTTGGAAACTTTGTGCCGATTTTAACCTTTCTCTAATCACCTTCACCTTTTCCATAGCCTCCAACACTAAATCCAGGCTAATCGATGCCATTTCTCCCAGTTCAAACCACCCTACCGGTGACCTACACATTCTCCCATACAAGGCCTCAAATGGTGCCATATAAATGCTAGCATGGAAGCTATTATTATAGTCAAACTCAATGAGTGGAAGGTGGTCATCCCAGTTACCCTTGAATTCCAACATACAAGCCCTCAACATATCTCCAAAGTTTGAATAGTCCTCTCAGCTTGCCCATCGGTTTGAGGATGAAAAGTGATGCTTAACTTAATCTTAGTTACAAGTCCCTTCTGAAATGATCTCCAAAAGCAGGAAGTGAATTGTATGCCACGATCTGATATGATAGACCTAGGCACACCATGCAATCTCGCCAATTCTTAGATGTACAATCTTGCGTAATCCTTCGTGCTATAGTTAGTCTTGACCGGTAGAAAATGAGCCGACTTTAGTCATCCGATCAACGATGACCCAAATGGAGTCAAATTGCCTTCGGGACTAAGGTAAACCAAGCACAAAGTCCATGTTCACATCTTCCCACATCCATGTGGGAATCTCAATAACTTGAGCCAAGCCACCGGGCCTTTGGTGCTCTACCTTCACTTGTTGACAACTTTAACTTTTGGATACGAACTTAGCTATGTCCTTCTTCATACCATGCCACCAATACAATTCCTTCAAATCCCGATACATCTTGGTAGACCCCGGGTGAATAGAATAATGAGAGTTGTGATCCTCACTTATGATCACCCTTCTAAGATCATCCACATCCAGAACACAAAGACGGTCTTGGTACCGGAGCACACCATATCCCCCTTGGTAGAACACTTCGACCTCTTTTTTGATAACCAACTTCTTCAATTCAAGGAATGACAGATCTAAATCTTGCTTAGCTTTTACATCAACCACACGGAAGATGCTGCCTCGCTTTGAACATAGATACCGCCATCGTTCGAGTTGGCCAACCTGACGCCAACCTAGCAAACCGGTGAACATCCTTTGCTAACTCCTTCCTGTCTTCTTCAACATGCGTCACACTACCTATAGATAGCCTACAGAGAGTATCAGCTATAACATTGGCCTTTCTAGGATAATATTGGACACTCATGTCGTAGTCCTTTAGGAATTCCAACAATCTACTCTGCCTCAAGTTGAGATCCCTTTGAGTTAATACATATTGGAAACTCTTGTGATCGGTGAAAATAGCAACATGTACCCCATACAAGTAGTGCCTCAAAATTTTCAAGGCAAAAGACCACCACCACCAACTCAAGATCATGCGTTGGGTAATTATGCTCATGCACCTTCAACTACCTTGATGCATACGCTATTACCTTACCATGTTACATAAGTAACCAACCCAACCTAATCCATGAGGCATCACAATACACCACAAATCCCTCCAAGCTGTTTGGTAGGGTCAGGACGGGAGCTGATGTAAGCCGATCCTTCAAAGTTTGGAAGCTTTTCTCGCATTCATCTGACCATAAGAACTTAACCTTCTCTTGGGTCAATTTAGTCAACGGAGACGCAATAGATGAGAACTCTTTAACGAACCTTCTATAATAGCCATCCAACCCCAGAAAGCTTCGAATATGCGAAAGAGTAAACGGCTTGGGCTAATTCTTCACGGCCTCAGTCTTCTTCGAATCCACCTTGATACCATCACTGGACACCACATGACCAAGAAAGGCCACTTCACCCAATCAAAATTCACATTTACTAAACTTAGAATACAACTTCTTCTCCCTCAAGGTTTGTAGAACCATTCTAAAATTATCCCCATGCTCCTACTCACTTTGGGAGTAAATGAGAATGTTATCAATGAAGACCACCATAAAACTGTCAAGAAATGGCTTGAACATCCGATTCATCAGATCTATGAACACGGTCAAGGTATTCGTTAGGCCGAACGACATCACTACAAATTCAAATTGCCCATACCTTGTCCGAAAGGCCATCTTGGGGATGTCACACTCCCTAACCTTCAACTAATGATACCCTGAATGAAGATCAATCTTTGAGAAATAAGTAGCCCCTTAAATCTAGTAGAACAAGTCATCAATCCTGGGCAGCGGATACTTATTTTTAACGGTCACCTTATTCAGTTGCCTATAATCAATACACATTCGAAGAGATCCATCCTTCTTTCTCACAAATAACACTAGCGCGCCCATGATGATATACTTGGCCTAATGAAACCTTTCTCCAACAAGTCCTTTAATTGATCCTTCAACTCTTTCAACTCCGTCGGTGCCATACGATAAGGAGGAATAGAGATAGGTTGAGTATCTGGGAGAAGATCTATGCCAAAGTCCACTTCCCTTTCGGGATAATATCGGGCAAGTCTTCGAGAAACACATTCGAAAACTCATTCACCACTGGAACCGACTCCAAGGTAGGTGTTTCGGATTCCATATCCTTGACCTTCACAATATGATAAATACACCCCTTAGAAATCAATTTCTAGGCCTTAAGGTATGAAATAAACTGACCTTTAAATGGGGAGTCACTACCGTTCCATTCAATAATGGGCTCACTGACAGGTTGGAAATTGACCTTTCGGGTTCTACAATCTATAGAGGTATATGATGCATGCAACCAATCCATCCAAGAATAACGTCAAAATCAAACATCTCAAGTTCCACAAGGTCACATGGGAAAACTTTGTGCAACACCGAAACCGGACAACCATGATAGACTCTATGTGCAATTACAAATTCACCCACGGGGGTATAAACCGAGAACGGGTCCTTCAAAATCTTAGGACTCAAACCAAACTTAACAGTCAACAGAGGAGTCACAAAAGACAAATTTGCACCCGGGACAAGCAAAACATAAGCATCAAAATCAAAGAATTTTAACATACCAGTCACGACATTGGGAGCTCCCTCAACCTCTTGACGGACATGGAGTGGATAGAAGCTGTTGTTTCTTGGAGAAACACCTTGGGGAGCTCTTTGTTGGCCATGACCACCTTGAGACACCTGACCTTGGCCTCTATGAGCATTCTTAGGACAATCAGTAACCTTGTCGTTTTTATCACCATACCCATGACAAGTACCCAAATCTCTCCAATAAGCACATGTGTGGGGCTATCCATACTTGCCACATAGAGGATACCCCTGTCCACCACCAATCGATGCCCTAAGAGGAGGTACTAGAGCATTAGCAACCCAAGCACCAGAACCTTGGCCTTGCTAGAAACGATCAAAGTCACCACTCCGAGAACGAGAGAATCCACCATCAAAACGAACCTTCTTATGATCGTGTACCATCCTCTCCTTGAGTTTCTCCCTTTCTATCTGTTCAGCATAAACCATGAGTCTAGAAATATCCATATCCCATATGAGCATGGCAATGCAATATTCTTTTACTAGAAAATCGAAGATACCATAAACGAACTTGTGCATCCTTACACGAGGGTCAACTACAAGTGACGGAGCGTATTTGGAGTGTTTTGTGAATTTGAGGACATAGTCCCTCACACTCATACCTTCTTGCTTGAGGTTGATAAATTCTAGCATCTTGGCCTCCCTAAGCTCAAGTGGGAAAACGTGATCCAGGAATGCAAGTTTGAACTCTTCCCAATTGACATCACCACCGCAAACCCTCTCCATAAACCATTGGGTGTACCATACTTGAGCCACATCTTTCAGTTGATAGGCAACCAATTCAACCTTCTCCTCAGAAGTGACACCCGTAATATTCAATATCTTGGTGAGCTCATCAATGAACTCCTGAGCATCCTCACCGAACTTCGACCCATGGAACTCCGGAGGATTCATCCAGGTGAAATCCCTCACCCTAAAAGCTGGTGTAGGATCCCGTGGCAGATTTTCCTACCTAGTCTGAGATGTCACCACCTGGGCAAGCATGGAAAAGGCTATACAGAATTCACCATTTGAGATGGGTTCATCCATAGGCCATTGAGGTGCCTGATCCTCATCAGCTGGAGCCGGCCTTGGTGGGTAGGGTCTTTCTTAAGGCATCTTCTGAAATAGAGAAACGACACCATCATGGTGAGGAGACCAAATATATGAGTCATAGCACGACGTAAGGCATGAAGAAGTGAGGCAGTTCCTAGAACGCCTACGTAGCGTCCCACTCATAGACATGGTGCACTTCATACCCATGAATTCACTTTACTTGATGCGACATATTGGACTTCGAGGACCATTTATAAGCCTAACGATCTGATAGCATATTTTGTCATAACCCGAGATTAGGGTCTAGAAGTGACACAGCGAATGGGAACACGAGAGTCCCCGAACATGCCTTAAAGTATCCAAAATCCACATCATCGATTTGGAAGCACATTCAATTAATAAACACATAATACTAAGGGATGGGTAAGTAGGACTCACGCTATGGGCACATTGACAGGAAAGGTATTTACATGGAATCACATAGCACGTAGCATATAAGAACTAAGGGTCGGGTAAGTAGGACTCACTCTATGGGGGAAAACGGGACTTAGGACCTTCCACATTTCCACACCAAACATGCACACATATCATATTTCCATAATCAATCCATAATGACCATTTCGAATAGATAACCAAAATCATAAGCTCCAAATACAACACATAGCACATGTAAATATCTATGAGAGTCTACAAGATGTCCAACAATGCCTTAAGTCATAGGATGGAACGAGGGAAAGACATGTCCCAGGCTCACCCTCAAATAAGAAAGTAGACATCAGATAACATAGATAGAAGAAGGGTGGCATGTCCTTGGAGGATTTGATTCACCACAAGTTCAAATTTCAGAATTGAGCTACTCGTCAAGCGGTGGATAGTCGTAGCGCTCGGCCCCTACATGGTAAAATCATGTAGGCATAGAGTATGCGTTAGTACGTTTGAATGTACTATGTATGTGGGCATGCAATGCATATAACTTATCAACCTGCATTTTAATGTTAGATAATAAGGGCACATAATATCTTAAGAATCATATTTCACACCCCAAAGAGAGGGGAGGCGCGACTGGCATCCGATACCATTATTGGCCGAGTAAGCCACTAAACATGCTAGTGAACTAACTAGGGACCAGAAGAAAATCGAGTAGCATAACGTCTGAAAGACTAAGCCTGGACATTTTAGGTCATGACCTGGTCAATATAAATCACGTACATCAAGATAGGCAAACCAAAATGATACAGTACAAGCCGACAAGGCTGCCACCACAGAGGTATAGGCACATACCATATACACATGCCAATCTTATGATTGGTGACTAAAAGACACAAAAGGACCAACCCATAATAACATGTCCACAATGACCTCTATGAGAATCGCTAACACTATCAGGACAGGGCCCCGACATACCCAACTGTACAACAAAAAGTAAGCATTCTGTGCAAGCTCCAGGAAGAGGTAGAGCTTACCAACTCATAGCTGAGTGGGGCTCTTAGTTGAGGGGTGAATCAGAACCCCTACCTGAACCTGCATGCACGAAATAAAATGCAGTATCCCCAGCAAAGGGACATCAGTACGAATAAACATGTACTAGTATGTAAGGCAGGAAGTAAAATCATAGATAACCATAGTGAAAAGGTTAATAAAGATACCACATGTAACCAAAACTCAAGTAGCCTTAATGGCTAATAAGACACCTCCTAGTGATAAAACAATGCATGGTATGCTCGAGTATCGCATATCATGAATACATATATATAGTTGCAAATGCATGACATACCCAATTAAATGCTAGCACTAGTGGTCTTTTCCGGTAGCCAACCGCCATCATATCTGCCAACCTGTGGCCATCTGTACCATATACATATATATATTCGGGCAAATAAGTCCCATACCTTCGATTATAGCTCGAAGTCCATACATAACGTGCAATGTATGATATGAATATTGAATACACATAGTAAACCATAACAAGAACTTAGTCAATCTTGGCTCATTGGTACACTTATTCTCGTAGTATCATAGTCATTGCCATTAAGCCAATCTTAATTCATTGGTACACTTATTCTCACAGCATCATAATCGTTGTCATAGCATATACATATGGGTCATGGGATCATACATGTCCTTTTTAACAATTTAGGGAACTTAACCCAATTTTAGAGTGAAGCCTTAAGTTATAAAATATTCATAAAGGTGCTTTACATAATGATTATATTTGGTCCCATGTCAATTATTAAAAGATACAGGATCAAGTGCCTTAGTAGTTTAGACAGGAGCATTTCACTTGAAAATATTGGAAACCAACGCGTTACTTGTTAAATTCTTCAACTATATTTTTGTATGGAAGAAGGGATGATTTTGAATACTATATTCCCTTTGCATTCTACATTTATTTTAATGGCACTACAACAAGAAGAGAAACGCCTCGAACATATGAATAGGTAGCCGGGAAACTAACAAAATGATATCTAAAAATTGAATGTCCAGTTTAAGCGAATGAATGGAATTTTAACCTAATACCATCGTGAATATAATTCAGTTGCAATCCCAATGCCTTTCACAAAAGATCATTCTAGCAACATAATAGTAAAATATCACATTTGACGTTTTGGGAAACTTCCCGAATTTCGTACTAAAAGAAGGGATAGAGTTTAGCCTTAACATACCTCTCAAACGAACGTCTAATTGCGAAGGTTTGTTCACGAAACTTGTTCCTTACGTTCTAAGCTTCACAACGACTAAATATACGCAGCTTAAAGGCACTTATAAACAGTCAAAAATTCAGTATTAATAACCAGATTCGGCAAGGAGCATTTACGTGAGGAAATATCCGTAAAACTTCATAAAAATGACCGTAAAAGAGCTCCAAAATTATTACCTAAACACACCAGCTGCAAACCAACAATACCAGCAAGAACACCACTTTTGTTTACATCCTAAAAACAGCTCCAGACATAGCTAATACGAGGGAAAAACAATTGCAAAGCGTAAAACACACATTTCTAGGCACGGGGACATATTTTAACAGTAAAAATGTGAAAAACTTACCTAAATCACTTAGAGAACTTTTTGCAGCTTTCTATTCAGTTTCACACTGGTTTCGGATGAATATGGCTCATTTTGGAGCTTTATAATGCCAAAATAGCCGACATTAGGCTGGGTCAACCCGACCTGACCCATGACCCGGTTCCCAGCTCGGGCATTCTCGGTAAAACGGTCATAACGCTTTATTCTGAGGTGGGTTTGTTGCGCGGTATTGTGCTGTGTAAACTAGACTCATAGATCTTAAAATTGATAGGTCATGGACCTTTTAATGCCTTAGAGTTTGGGAGATATGAGCTGATGCATTTGACCCAAAGTTAAGAAGGATTTCTTAAGGAAACTTACCGTAACTTTTGCCAATCTTTATCTTGCAACTTTCTTGCTTCCCAAACTTAATGTATGACCTTTTTGCTATCAAAATAACTTTAAAAAAATCCATTATTAGAAAATTATAAACTTTCAGTCCCATCTAAAATGTGAAACGTAATTTAAACCTTCCAAAAAGGGCGAGGTGCCACTCGGGTCATTTCTCTAATCTCGAACGTGCATTTAGGGTATTCCTTTGGCTTAAAACTTTAGATATTACCACTTATTTGTAGCCTTATTATCCTTAGGTGCTAGCAATAATCGCATGTTCCTTATATAACGTCATACTATTTGAATAATGAAAGATGAGAAACACGGGGTCTCACAGCCTCCCCCCCTTAAGAACATTCGTCCACAAATGTGTCAAGACAGCCCCTTCGTTGAATCACTATCTACTAAAACGTTTTTTTGGATACATCTATTACCCTTGCAAACCATAAATCAACTTCCAAAAACTCCAATTACTAACCTTTGTATAGCTATCCTGCGACACAGCATACAAGTTGCATCTCCAAATCCTTTGAAACTTAAGTTACTAAAAAATAATAACTGCCAGTTTTGGAATGCGACCCACCTTAAGTTATAAACAGCCAGGGGTGATTCATCATCATTTCTTCTTTGGCTTCCCAAGTTATTCCCTCAATATTTTTGTTCTTCCGCAACACTTTCACGAAGGCCACTTTTCATTTCGAAGCTTTCTTATTTGTCAATCTAAAACAGCCATTGGTACCTTATCATAAGTTAAGTCTTCAGCAACGGGGGTATCCTTAATGTGAGTAATACATGAAGGATCCCTAATGTACTTCCGTAACATAGATACATGAGACACTAGATGGACTTCTCTTAATTTTAATGGGAAATTAAACTCGTATATTACTTTGCTAATTTCTCTAATGACCTTATACGGTCCAACATATCTAGGACTGAGCTTTCTGTGTTTCCAAACCACATCATTCCCTTCATAGGTGATACCTTTAAGAAGACCCAATCTTCTACATCAAACTCTAAGTCTTGTCGTCGAACATCTGCATAAGACTTTTGCTGATTCTAGGTCCTTTGTGGCAAGTTTCTAATAAGTCTCACTTTGTCTATCGCTTGCTGAACTTACTAGGGCCTAGCAATTTTGCCTCCTCAACCCCAAACCAACCACTCGGTGGCCTACATCTTCGCCCGTATAGTGCGCATAAGGCACCATTTGAATACTAGCATGGAAGCTATTAATATAAGAAAACTCAATAAGAGGTAGATGATCATCCCAGTTTCCTTTAAAGTCCAGCATATAGGCACGTAACATATCCTCAACGGTCTAGATGGTACGCTCTGCTTGCACCAACAGTTTGTGGACGAAAAGCGGTGCTGAGATTTACCTAAGTGCCCAGACCCTTCTGAATAAAACATCCAAAATGTATGGTAAATTGACCCTCTTGATCAGAGATAATAGATAATAGAACTCCATGAAGGCAAATAATCTATTTAAACATGCTGGAAGTTGGGGCATTTGCCACCATCTTTGCAATATCTTTTTCATGCCACTCCATCAATATATCAGTCGTAAGTCTCAATGCCCTCTTTTTCTTGTTGCCCCAGGTTGAGCCAAATATCTAGAATAATGAGCCTTAAAATGAAGCTTGGAATGGAGCCCTCCGATGTTTGGCACACATAAGAGGCCCCGGTACCGAAGGACTTCATCTCCAATTAGCTCAATTAGAGGATGTTGATGTTGTGGAACACTTTCCCCCGAGATCATAAGCTTAGGATCCTCACATTGTTGCTCTTTTATTTCGGTAACAATGAAAGATTCTGTTGTATTTTGAACAATCACACCTTCAACTTTCGCATCTGCTAATCGCACCTGCAAGCTACTTAGCTGAAGAAAACCTTTTGTCATTTCAATCTTATCAGCTTCAACATGACTTCGACTTTCCATGGACTTTCGGCTAAGTGCATCAACAACAACATTAGCTTTACCAGGATAGTACAAAATTTCAACATCATAATCTTTTAGTAATTTTAGCCACCTCCTTTGTCATAGGTTCAACTCCTTCTGCTTGAATAAATATTGGAGACTCTTGTGGTCGGTAAAAATATCGACATGAACTCCGTATAGATAATTCCACCAAAATATTTTTAGGGCAAAAACAACTGCGGTGAACTCAAGACCATGGGTAGGATAGTTTTGTTCATGCCTTCGCAACTGTTTGGAAGCATATGCAATACCTTTCACTATGCTGCATAGGAACACAACCTAGGCGAATTCTCGAGGCATCACAATATACAATGTAGCCTTTGGTTCTATTCAGCAGAGCCAGACTAGGTGCGGTGGTAAGCCTTTTCTTTGGCTCTTTAAAACTCTGTTCACATAATTCAGTCTACTGAAACTTAGTTGCTTGATGCGTCAACCTCGTTAGTGGTGTAGAGGTAGTGGAGAATCCTACAACAAACCTCATATAATATCTTGCCAAGCCCAAATAACTATGGACCTCTGTCGAATTCAATGGTCTCGACCAGGCCATTACTGCCTCAATTTTCTAGCCATTGACCTTGATACCGTCGCTAGTAATAACATGTCCACGAAAAGCTAGAGAAGTTAACCAAAATTCACATTTGGAGAATTCAGCTTATAACTTGTTGTCCTGGAGAGTCTGTAATATAACTCGCAAGTGGTCTGCATGCTCAGCCTCTGACTCATCCTAAACATTGCCTTTGGAATATCAACATCCCTGACTCGTAGCTGGTAAACCCTGGGTCACAAGTCAATCTTTGAAGAACCATCGATCCACATAAAAGGATATTTATTCTTCATGGTGGCTTTATTTAGCTTTTTTTAACTGATACACATCCGTAAGGAGCCATCTTTCTTTCAAGCAAAGAGCATTGGAGCATCCCACGGAGATGTGCTTGACTTAAAAAGGTCTTTATCAAGCAAGTCCTTCAGTTGTTCCTTCAAGTCTCTTAGCTCTACAGGAGCCATTCTATAAGGAGTAAAGGGTACAGGTTGCATATGAGGAAGAAAATCTATAGAAAAATTGATATTCCTTTCTGGGGAATCCTTGGAAGCTTATCGGGGAATATTCTCATGAATTCATTCATAGTAGGGACTGACTAAAGGGCCAATTGCTAATAAAATATCTTGTCTTCCCACAATGGTAACATGCACTTGAACCCTTTCTACACTGCCTAGTGTGAAGCTTACCGTATTGTGTACATGGGGGAGTAGGTTGTCTCATTTGTGCATTACGCTCCTATTGACCGATCTCAGGCTGGCGTAAACTCTGCCCCGGACATGACTGAAGCCCTCTATCTATAACGGGAAACTACCCGCTGACGGAGGTAGATATCGGTTAAAATGAGGCCTAAAATTACCGTGTGGCTCCCTATAAGACCCCATAGTACGAGCCCTCTAATTCTTCTCCCTATATCTATGGGTATCCCAAATTCGATGAGAAAGATCCTCTGTAGTCTGAGTAAAAGCCTGAATACAAGATACGAGAACTATCTACACCATCTTGTAAAGAGGCTATCTTGCAGTCTCTAATCAAATGATCCCCCAAACCATCCATATAATGATGAACTCTAGCACTCATGATACGTACAATATCTGGTGCATACCTAGCCAAAGAATTAAACCTAAGGCTATACTCCCTTACTCTCATATCCCTCTGCCTCAAGCTGATAAACTGGTCAAGACGGGCCTCCCACACCTCCAGTGGTAAGTAATGGGCTAAAACTGCCTCAGAGAAGTTCTCCCACTCTGCTGGAGGAGCATCAGGCCATATGGATCCCTCCCATACCTCGTACCACAAGATGGAAACATCACGTAGTCGAAAAGAAGCCAACTCTACTGCCTCGGTGATAGAGGCATGTATCACCCTCAATACTCCATACATATGGTCTATAATGTCTTGTGGATCCTTAGTGGGATTAGACCATGTAAATAATAGAGGGGCCAAGTGAAGAAACTCTCGTACCTTTGAGCTTTCTGTTTTATCCCTTTTGGCGTCTGCTCTCACCTTTAGTTGTTTCTCATGAATAGAAACCATCATAATTAGTAGCTGAATTACCTCCTTCATCCCCTGATCCCCAGTCTGTAATAAGGCTTGGGGTAGTAGATCTCCTTGGGCCTCAACAGGTGTTGTTGAATCTGGTACTGTGGGCATTGGAGACTCCCTATGTGCCTCAATAGGGATATATCTGCCTCACCAACAAGATATGATTGGTACCTTCTCTCGGATACATACTTATCTCATGTTGTGCCGTCTCCTGAGCATAAGTAACCAATTAAATATGAACAACATAACATGATATGGATTTCACATGTTCCTATAGCTTTGCTCTATAGCACGATCTATTAAGTGAAAGAAACGTAACCATCCCTAAATGCCTTGTAGCCTCCTGATTATAAGTGTGGTGCACAACACACCCATAAGCAAGACTCTACTAGACACGACATTGTGGAATCCCTGGGACATGACCTGCTCTGATACCATGTTTGTCACACCCCAAAGAGAGGGGAGGCGCGACTGGAACCCGATACCATTATTGGCTGGGTAAGCCACTAAACATGCTAGTGTACTAACTAGGGACCAGAAGGAAATCGGGCAGCATAACGTCTGAAAGACTAAGCCTGGAAATTTTAGGGCATGACCTGGTCAATAGTAAATCACGTACACCAAGATAGGTAAACCAAAATGATAAAGTACTAACTAGTCGACAAAGCTTCCACCACAGAGGCAGACACACATCATATATACATGCCAATCTTATGACTGGAGACTGAAAGACACAAAAGGACAAACCCACAATAACATGTCCATAATAGCGTCTATGAGAATCACTAACACTGTCGGGACAGGGCCCCGACATACCCAACTTTACAACAAAAAGTAAACATCTTGTGAAAGCTCCAAGAAGAGGTGGAGCTTACCAACTCATAGCTAAATGGGGCTCCTAGTGAAGGGGTGAATCAAAACCCCTACCTGAACCTGCACGCACGAAATAAAATGCAACATCCCAGACAAAGGGACGTCAGTACGAATAAACATGTACTGGTATGTAAGGCAGGAAGTAAAATCATAGTTAACCGTAGTGAAAAGGTTAATAGAGATACCACCTGTAAACAAAACCCAAGTAGGCTTAATGGACAATAAGCCACCTCCTAGTGATAAAAAAATGCAGGTATGCTCGAGTATCTCATGTCGTGAATACATATATATAGATGCAAATGCATAACATACCCAACCAAATGCTAGCGCTGGTGGTCCTTTTCGATACCTAACCGGCATCATATCTTCCAACCTGTGGACATCTGTACCATATACATATATATATATATATTTGGGAAAATAGGCCCTATACCTGCGATTATAGCTCGAAGTCCATGCATAACGTGCAATGTATGATATGAATGTTTAATACACATGGTAAACCATAGCAAGAACTTAGCCAATCTTGGCTCATTGGTACACTTATTATCATAGCATCATAGTCATTGCCATTTAGCCAATCTTGGCTCATTGGTGCACTTATTCTCATAACATCATAATCGTTGTCATAACATAAACGTATGGCTCGTGGGATAATACATGTCCTTTTTAACAAGTTTGGGAACTTAGCGCAACATTTAAAGTGAAGCCTTACGCAACATTTAAAGTGAAGCCTTAACTTTGAAAATGTTCATAAAAGTGCTTTACATAATGATTATATTTGGTCCTATGTCAATTAGTAAAAGAATATACTTAAACAGGATCAAGTGCCTTAGTAGTTTAGACAGGAGCATTCGACTTGAGAATATTGGAAACGAACACATTACTTGTAAAATTCTTCAATTATATTATTGTATGAAAGAAGGACTGATTTTGAATACTACATCCCCTTGGTATTCTACATTTATTTTTATGGCACTACACCAAGAAGAAAAACGCCCCAAACATATGAATAGGTAGTCGGAAAACCGACAAAATGATATATAGAAATTAAATGTCCAGTTTAAGCGAATGAATGGTATTTCAAACTAATACCGTCGTGAATATAACTCAGCTGCAATCCCAATGCCTTTCACAAAAGGTCTTTCTAGCAACAGAATAGTAAGATATCACATTTGACGTTTTGGGAAACTTCCCGGATTTCGTGCTAAAAGGAGGGAGAGACTTTAGCCTTAACATACCTCTCCAACGAATGTCCAATTGCCATTAGTTTCTTCACGAAAATTGTTCCTTACGTCCTAAGCTTCACAACGACTATATATATGCAGCTTAAAGACACCTATAAACAGTAAAAAATTTAGCATTAATGACCAGATTCGACAAGGAGCATTTACATGAGGAAATGTCCATAAAACTTTATAAAAATGACCGTGAAAGAGCTCCAAAATTATTACCTAAACACACCAGCTGCAAACCAACAATACCAGCAAGAACACCACTTTTATACAGCCAAAACCCAGCTCCAAACACAGCTAATACGAGGGAAAAATAATTGCAAAGCGCGAGGCACATATTTCTAGGCACGGGGACGAATTTTAACGGTAAAAATGCGAAAAACTTACCTAAATCACTTAGAGAACTTTTGGGAGCTTTCTCTTCAGTCCACACTGGTTTGGTACGAAAATGGCTCATTGTTTAGCTTCAAAATGTCAAAATAGCTGACATTAAATTAGGTCAACCAGACCCGACCCATGACCCGGTTTCCAGCTCGTGCAGTCTCAGTAAAACCGTCATAACTCTTTATTATGAGTTCAGTTTGATGCGCAGTTTTGTGAGTTGCAAACTAGACTCATAGATCTTCAATTTGATAGGTCATGGACAGTGTAACTCCTTAGCGTTTGGGAGATATGAGCTGATATATTTGACCTAAATTTAAGAATTATTTCTTAAGGAAACTTGCGGTAACTTTTGCCAACCTTTACCTTACAACTTTCTTGCTTCCAAAAATTAATGTATGAACTTTGTGCTATTAAAATAACTTGAAAAAATCCATCATTAGCAAATTATAAACTTTTAGTCCCATCTGAAAAGTGAAACCTAATTTAAACCTTCTGAAAAGGGCGAGGTGTCACTCGGGTCATTTCTTTAATCCCGAACGTGCATTTACGGTTTTCCTTTGGCTTAAAACTTTAGGTCCTTGATATTACCACCTATTTGCAGCCTTATTATCCTTAGGTGCTAGCAAAAATCACATGTGCCTTATATAACGCCACACTATTTAAATAATGAAGATGAGAAACACGGGGTCTCATATCATATATCCAAGGAAGAGTAGTATATGATATTCCATGACATTCATGATGCATGAATGAAATGTTGTTCATATTTAGTGGAGATGTGACCACAACCGATAAGAGTAAGACCAAGTGAGCTAGTACTTAGAATCCCGATGATATCCCCTCACCGGTACAGAGGTTGTCCACTTGCCAAAGGTAAACCATACTTCACCTTACAGAAACTTCTCCCATTTTGTATGAAGCAACCCCCTTATGGGAACATCTTCCATTTCAGAAAGAATTTTTATATCATATCATAACATAATACTTCACCTTATGGGAACATCTTCCATTTTGTATGAAGCAACCTTTTTTACGGGAACATCTCCAATTTCTAATAGGATTCTCATAACATATGCTAGGAACATAGTTCAAGGAAAGGGGGAGGACCCTTGGGGATAGCCCTGACGCCCCAAATCCATCGGCGCTAAGTCAACATCCCACGAGAATACATATAGTGTGTATGTATATATATACACTTTAAAAAGGCAATAGTCATTTCATATCCGATCAATGCACATTTAGGCTCAAATGCCAAATCATAGCTTGTAGTTATAATATTCATGCATAGGACTAGCTCAGTTATAAATAGGAACGGTGCAAGAACCCAAAATGCTCAAAAGCGATAATCATTGACATATATGTGATCACATTCTTGTCATAACCATAATCTTATCAAAATCATTTCAAAAAACATAATTGGGTTTAACCCACTTCATAATTTCCATAAAGACCAATGTTCATGAATGCAAATGCAATGCATGATGTGAGAATAGCGTGGGTAATATAGTTTCAAGCTAAAATCAACATTATAATATGAAATTGAAGTAAATCCATAATCAAATCCATATTTAAATCATAATATAAATGAAGCATGCGTAAATCAAGCTTTAAAGGGAACATGCATATTCATAATTTCTTAATCTCAACGCAAAGTATAATATAAGGGCTTAAATCGGCTTAAAATCAATAAGGCACAACCCATACTTCAACTGAATTTAATAGAATCAAATGATGAAAACTTGAATTTAAAGTAAGCTTAATTTCATGTAAATCAATTGAAAAGAGTTTGGGTCTTCTTCGTTGAAAGGGACCAAGAATCAATCCCACATACCTTGACTGAAAGGCTGAAATTGAGAAGAATCTAGCTTGAAGTTGAACCTCAATTGAACCCTAGCTTGAGTCTTGAGAGAAGAACTTAGAGAGGATTTCTAGGAATTGATTTTAGAGTGAGAGTGTTTTCAATGAGAATGAATTAGAATGGAAAGGTATCAGCTGATTTAGTGGTCTAGGATAGGTAGAAAGGTCATAAAACACAATTAAAATAAGTCAAATCTACGTAAAAGCCATTAATGAAATGAATGGAAAATGGGCCGTCTACGGCTTCACTGGAACCTACACGGTCCATGAGACACTTCACAGCCCATGAACAGTGCTCGTGAGGTGACTCTTAAACAAATTTTTACAATGTTCAACACTTAGAATTTTCTGAAGAATAAGGGTGCCATACGGACGGCCACACAACCCGTGTGACACTGCATGGGTCGTGTGAAGGGTCGTGTTATGATACTTAGAAAAATTCTTGCACGGAAAAGTTACGAAATGGTAATTTTGTTCTTAGAAAAATTTCACGTCACGAGCTTATACGATGGGCCACACCACCCGTCCCACACCATACGGACCATGTGAGTGGACGTGTGCCCATACTTTGCTCGAAACTTTCTGTCGAAACCCCGTAATCAAAATTATAGCTAAGTACCTCTCCGTTGGAGGCCACATGGTCCATTTGGACTCACACTGGCCGCGTGGGTCTCCCGTGGAGTGGCACTTGGTCAAATTTTTCTCCTGGGACAACATTATGAGATACGATAAAATCGTTCGAAAATGCAGCTCCTTACACTTACCCATTTCGGTGCTCAATACTCCTCCTAGAACTTGACATGCTCATAAAAGATCAACATAAAGATTTTTGATCATCAGTCTCATAGGGACATAGTACATCAACATCAAGATTTCTCATCATTAGTACCACATAGTACATCAACATCAACTCTTCTCATCAACATCAACTCATGGACTTAAAACATTCTTTGAGAATTAAGTTTCAAGATTTTTAAGACTCATGAAGATCATTCTCATCAACATCATCATCAAGACACTCAACAATTTGGACCACAATCACAACACCGCAAACATCATCATCGTCAAAGCTCTAGACTCATCTCCTAAGTTCATTCTTGAATTCCTTAGTAAAATAGACATATAATTTTGTAAAATCATTCATGAAAATAATTTATGCAGTAAATCAAGTTTATGATGATCATCAATTTAGGAAAAAGTACATGAATTAAGAAGAATCGCAGTAGAATACTCAAGGATTTTCAGGTTTAACTCATCACTTTCAGTCATAGACTCAGTTTACTCAAAGGTGGCATATGGAAGAACAACCCCATACTTTAGGTTAGCCTTACATACTTGGGATGATTTCTAACAACAATTTCTCGTGGGAACTCCTCTTGAACTCCTAAATCTCAACTCTCTTCAAGCCCTAACTTGATAATTTTTCTAGGAAGGGGATTTAGGATGGGTTTGAACCCTTTCTTCATGAAAACGACTTATATTTTATCGTATATAGGTTTTAGAAGGTGTTAAGAATAAACCAGAATGCTCCTAAAAAATTTTAGGAATTTTTCCAGTCGCGAAGTTACCTAGTCTGGATGCGGACTGGTCACGAACAGTACATTTTTGGCAATAATTTTCTGAATGAGTTTTCTCAATCCCATCAAAAAATTATGAAAAAACATAAGTTACCCTCCGCGATGGGTCCGCAATGCGGCTCTGTCGCGGATCTTTACTGTTTTGCGTCTCGGAACAAAAAATTATCTTTTGACTCGGTCGCTCTAAAAATCGATCTAGACCTTTCCCCCACTTTTCGTGCTGCTCACAAATTCGATCTCGAATATGCCACACAAGCATCAAAAGACGCGTTATGCGTACTTCTGTCCTCTAGGGGTATTTTGATAATTTTACAGGGCATCACAATATATATGTATAATTATCCAGAAACGTTCAAAAAGAAGAGCAAAGCTTTCATTCGCAATATTTCTCTCATTGTTTATCTGATTTGAGCAATTCAAAAAGGCTAATTTGTGTATTATTTGAGAGGAACATCATAGAAGTTTCGAAAAATTATTTTGGCATGTTGTTTGAGGTAAAATTTGATTTTTTGCTGCGTATTGAATCTACTTTTTGGAAACTTTGAAATGTGGTTTTTTATCCATGTTGAGCTCAATTTTGGTAAAAGTTTTGTCTATTCTGTGTGTTTTTTCAAGGCGTAGGACATGGTAATGTCAGAATTGATTAATAGAGCTCTGTTTGGTGCAAAAACACAATTTAAGTTGCGGTTTATGTTCATTTATTCAAAAAATTTTAGTTATAATATCTTGGCTGATTCTCATTAGAGTTTAATGAATTTTGGATCTACATTACACTAATTTTCATGACCTACATCGTGGTATATTTACATTTTGTTAATTTGTAGATTCTGCTACTATACATAGATGTTCTTTTCCTATAAGAAATCTCATTTGTTTTTATGTTGTCTATGATTGTTCTAAGCCTCATTTTGAGCTCAATTTTCGGCTATAGGTTCAGGGTGACAGAGATCGGTTTAGGGGAGTTGGTTTGGTTCTTTGGGCATGGGCCCCATTTCTCCCGTTTATTCACATTTAACGTATCATCCCATGTTTCTTTAGATATTATAGCCAAAATGGTCGTATTGATATTTTGACTCATATTTTGATAGTTGGGTGACATTTCAATGTCATCAGAACAGAAAAACTTGTGTAGACTGATCTGGAGCACGTGAATTCTCCTTTCATGTAGGCTAGGCCTTTCTTACCTATAGATTGAGCTGAAATGCATGTATACCAGGAGTTGATTTATGGTTGGAAGTCCTGAGTAAGATAATATATCTTTATATATATATATATATATATATATATATTTATATATCGTGAGGCTGATAGTTAGTTATATTTCCTTCTATGCATTTAAACACTGTTGTCATGATTTATTAATACCTATTTCCTAGATAGTCGTTGTACTTAGCATCTGGGTAAACTATGGTTATTTTTGGATACTTATGGTTGTTCTAGACTGTGCTAGCTATGATCACTATAGTAGCTGAGTTTTGGCACTGTTAAACAATGAGAAAGCTTGGTAAAGTTTGATATGCCCTAAGACAGGTATGTATTCTAGCTTAACTCTTATCTGTACGATGTGTAGCCAGATGCTATTGAGATATGCTAGCTATGAGGATGTTTGTTGATTATATGTTGTACTGTAGATTGGCTCTGGTATAGATATGATTCCGATGGGATGATTTGTTCAGGATACCTATGGCAACCATACTATAGATTGATTCTTGTATAGATATGACTCTACTAGACTTGGTTATTGTGGATACTTGTGATATACCTGTCAATTATAGTTGGGTCTGAGACTCTATCAATTGTCCTTGAGGTGTGAGACCCCGTCGATTATGCTTTAGGTCGGGGACCCCGTTGATTCTTTCTGGGTTCAAGACCCATGGTTACTCAAGAGTACTTGTGATTGATTGGAATGTTGTGTTTTTGGCTTTGGGTGGGCATGACCCTACATTAGTCTATGAGATATATACTTCTTCATATAGTTGCTAGACCCTATGCATTTGTTATCCTTACCTAAGGTCGGGATTAGCTAGTGTTATCAAAGAGATGGTGACTAACTATTATATGGGTTGGGTTGTGTGGGATACATATGTTATGACTGTCATCGTGACGTGCTGCCAAAATCCAACACTTTTGATATTTAAAAACTTAGGATTTTAGATGTTCTCAATACGACTATAATTGTTTTTATATGTTTTTGTGTCTATGTTTGCAGGATTATAGGTTGGCTAATGATTTTAGGGAAAGTTACAAAGTTAATACATATTTGTTGTTACACGAGACACCTTATGGGCTGTAGACCATTCTACGAGCCATAAGGTGGGTTCTGAGGGATTCTAATGAGGGGCCAAGTTTCTGAAGTTTTTTCTATGAATATGCAGACAAGCTATAAATTAATGTACGAGTCGTAGAAGAGGTTTCATGCCCTGAAGGTTAGAGAATGAAGACTTTCTGAACGTTATCAGATGAAACCCCTTTTACGGATCGTAAAGGAGAAGTCCAGTTTTCTAGAAATAATGTACGAGACACCGATTACGTGCCGTGAACTTCAGTACGGGCAACAAAGTGCTGTCGTAGAGTGTGTCAACCAATTCTCCTAAGTTGTTTAGGATTTGAATTTTAATTATTATAAATAGGTCTTTAGGTTATTTTTAATAAGTTTTCACCAGTTCACGTAAGTTTAGCTTAGTTTTAGGTTAGTGCTTAGAGAACTCAATATTCTTAGAGAGAAAATTGTGAGAGTCTTTGAAAACACTTGTGGTTTTATTCAATCTTCAAGCTTGTGATTTTCATTGACATTAGATTTGCTTGTTCTTAATTAAGTTGTGTAAGTGTTAAATTATATCTTCTAAATTCATAATCTCTTTATCTACACAAAGCATGAGTAGCTAAATCCATAACTAGGGTATTGGAACCATGAAGAATTAACAAAGTAAAATTGGATAATTCACGATTCTTGGAAGGTGTATTTACATGTATTAATTAACTCTCTTCATTTTGCATGTTTTCTGATGGTGGCCAACATTAAAACCTGCCTAATGTTATTGACTGGACCACGGTAGTAATGAATAGGAAAAAAGTTTAATTAACAAGAGTCAATTGATGTGTTCTCATCTAATTAGCCAAATTGGACCAAGGGGAGATTGTACTAGGACTTATAGATAATGGTTAGTAACACAAACTATGTGGATGGACCAAGTTGCATAGTGAAATTCCCCTCTCACCTTTGACCAAAGGGCTTGGTGAACTTAAATTACCATCCTGCATGTTATACACTAGATAAGAATTAGGTTATCTGGTGATACCGAGTTGGGGAATCATGGCGAACACAATACCCTAGTTGCTCTCCTTTATTGATCTTTCTCTCGTGATAGATTATTTTTCTTATTGATTTTTACAAAATCCCCTCTTGGGGAATTGAGTTGATTAACTATTCGGATTATATGTTGGTGAATTTGTCTTGATTCTACGTATTCCCTGTGGGTTCGACCCTAACCTTGGTTAAGTTCTACCTCTTGATAATGACCGCTTTATCCTCTAAAAAAGATATGTAACTTGGGCGTCATCAAGATTTTGGCGCCATTGCTGGGGAATACGGCTAGACTTAGTGAATTCATTAGTAATTTGAGTGTTAACCTTATTTCCCACATTTTATGTTTTCTTTTTATTTTTGTTCTTTTCTTTTTTTTCTTATTATTATGACACCCTCTGTTGAAGAAATATGGGATGATTCTACTATTGGGATGAGAGGGGTTGTACATAATTTTTTGAATCGCAATATGTACTTGAAAATATTAGAAAATCTCGACTTAGACAACTATGTGCTTTTGTCAAATGTTCATCATTTGGCTTGGATGTCCAGATTTTAAGTGGTAAGTTGAGCGTAAAAGTTGATATGTTTGATGCTCAACAAGCTAGTTATGAATTGTGTGAGGAAGAAAAAATGTTTATAAGCCAACTTGAAGAGCTAAAATTGGAGGGTTAACTTCTTGATCATGCTATTATTGATGTTGTCACTGTTGAGGAAAGTACATGAGAGTTATGTGAAGAAGTAGATAATATTATCTTTAAAAACTCTAGTATGTGTAAACATGAGGATGCAAATAATAATATAATTCATGAATTAGGAAGCATTGGACCTCATTCCAATCATTTTTCTACCATATGTTTAGAGGTATTAATTGAATCATCTGAGCATGTAGACGAATGTAAGGAGCAGGAAAAATATAGTTATATTTTTGGATATATTGGGCAAAAATCAAAAATTATATTCCTCATTTAAAGTCCAAAAAGTACAACATGTGATTTCTATTGATTATTTTCCTAATTTTTATACCACCACCCTTTGAGCATAATAGAAAATTGAAAAAGCAATTAGGGGTAAAATTAATAAGTTCAAGGTGAAAGAAGAAGCGGAAGGTCTCCACCTAGTAGTGTAACTTCTTATTTTCTTTTTTTTATAGTCCTTTTGTTTTTTTATGTCAATTTTATTTTTGAAGATTCAGGGGAATTCTAAGTACCAAAATTTGAACGTGGGAGGCAACCCAAGGAACACTAGTGCTTAGGCGCCCAGGTATGTTTTTTTGACCCCTTATGATCTATTTTGTTTCGATTTTGTGTATTGGGGACAATGCACACCTTTTTCGATGGGGTGTGGATAGTTATGGGCCTCAGTGAAGTCTGAGTAGCTTATGGTCCATAACTACCCCAATTTTTTATCCCGGGGTTTTCTTGCCTATGTTCTTTTTCCCTGTGGATATTTAATTTCTATTGAACTAGTATGTTTAGGATTCTCAGATAATATGTGTTCAATAGTACCAATACTTGTGGATATAACATGTTTTTGTGATTTGTTCGAAAAAATGGTACCCACAAAAAATTTTCATTAGAAGTTTAGATAGTAACATGCATGTTTAGGTGTTTGACAATATTTTTTCTGATAAGTAAGGGTAAATTGTGATAAGAAGCATGATCAGGGAGTCTTTCGTTGATAATGTATGTAGTGTCATGTGAGTGTGAGCTTTATTTTATAAATTCATGTGTTTTGTGTTGATTCAGAACTTGCCCGGTTACTCTAAGTTAGATTGTAGATCAGTTGGATTAGAAAAGGATCATAGGCCAT
The DNA here is from genome assembly GCA_029948455.1 of Solanum rostratum. NCBI lineage: Eukaryota > Viridiplantae > Streptophyta > Magnoliopsida > Solanales > Solanaceae > Solanum > Solanum rostratum. The sequence goes on along the minus strand of CM057055.1, from coordinate 9,033,462 downwards.
TGTTCTTAAATAGTCCACTTTAGCATAAAAATTACCAATACAATCGATGATATGTCCCTTGTTCCTAATAATTGAGTTTAACATATACCTATTCTTTCAAAACACCTGATTAACCCAGCATTATCTATTAAAAGATCCTGAATTTGGCCATGGTCCTTCCTTGAACATTGTATACCTTGACTGAGGCAAAAAGCCTAAGTTGAGGGTGGCTATCAAAAATGACCCTAGTTTTGAGGATGGATAGTGTACACCTCAACACAGAGCAAAAGCATAAGTTTAGGGTGGCTAGTGTAAGGGTAAAGCGCAAAAATAAGGGAGGTGAGTTAGGAATACAAAGAAAAAGGAGAAAAATCACATACTAGGTGCAAGAAAAATGAAAGATGCATTAATTCAGATCTAAAAAGCAAAATGAAGTGTAAAAATAAGGCAAAAAGCTGAAAATGAAAGGAAAGCATCCAGAAAAGCCTGAAAGAGGAAAAAGGAGAGAATAAGGTAAAAAATAATAGAGTTGGTAGGGCGAAAGTGCAGAAAAAACGAATTTTCAAAGAAGGGCTTTAGTCACTATTTTTCCAAAATATCACACGAAAGCGCTCTGAGCCTATGTTACAAGCCTTAGAAAGTCCTAGAGTGATCCTAGTACAATTAGTTGAAGGTCTGAGTCATGAGCATAGGGAAAAACATATGGTATTAGTCATTATAAATGAATATCTGTTGTGAGAGTGAGTGAGTTTGCAATGTCCCAATGCTAAAACATGGAAATATCATTGAGTGTCTGATATGGGACTTCATCTATGAGGGCACTTGCATTGCATTATTAGAATTAGACTTGTTCAAAACAAAACAAAACAGACACTCATTTTTCTTTATACGTGAGAGGGACTTCATCTATGAGTAATTATGTCTTTGCCTACACACACACACACACACACACACATATATATATATATATATCCGAGGTTATCATACCTAAAACATCCTTATAGACAATGTTCTTTGTGTATGTCCCATGATGTCATTTTGGTTGTTGTGTTAGGACCAAGATTTTTGTTGTTTCTATAGATATCCCCCTAGAAAGTGCAACGTACAACTGACCATGTGAGTGTTCCGACAAATACACACCAACGATTGGAATTGTTTTTGCTTGCGTTATTTATTGTCATTGCAAAGCAAAGGCGTATTGGGAACTGCTTGCGAATAAATTTGAATGGATATCCTGCGTTTTCCGGTGGCGACAGTTGAATTCGCAGAATAAAGATCTGCTTCGTTGTATAATGACCATCTGATATTTCTGCATGGACAACATTCCTATCAAAGCCTCTACATGTCATTCTCGTGCCATAACATAAGCCATTTGAAGGGTCTAAATTCCTTACCAGCATGATCGGTGCATTCGTCTTTAATTCTAACCTGCATTTTCAAAGAAATGTTAAAGTATAGTTGTATTGTCTTTTGTTACTGCATCTTCATAATTGTAACTGACTATTGTATTTTATTGTATACCTATGCGGCGAGAGACCATTTGGTGTTAAAGTATTTAGATATTCTTCCTGATAATAGTTGTTAGTATCATCTTCCGCAGAGTCGAAGCTATTAAATGTGTTGCTTTCACTTGGGAACATGGCTATTAACTTATCATTTAAATCATCCACATGCTCATTTCTACTTGCTAAGATAGCTCGTTCCGTGGCATATTTTGCTGCAGTAACATTCTGTTGTAGGCCGATAAATATCTCTTAGATTAAGCTTTCATCTGGAGTTTCATCAGTACAATGCCTTACAGTCAATTGTTGTGGGAGGAGGATTAAATTGTCTCTTAGTGTTGGTTCTTCTCCGTTTCCCATGCAAAGTAAGAACTCAGTAAATGCAGGATCCGTTCTTGCTCTCATATTTCTAGTTAACCAGATCTTTTCCATTGAAGGCCAGAGATATGACTTCACTAAACTTGCATCAACAGTTTCTGCTCTCGTCAATTTTGGTACTACCGGTAACACCTGGCGAAAATCTCCTCCAAATACCATGACTTTCCCTCAAATGGATTATCACTGTCCATTATATCTCTAAACCTCCTTTCTATTGTTTATATTGTTTGTCGCTTATCCATCGACACATCATCCCATATAATCACTTTTGCTTTTCTAATCAATTTGGCCACACCGCTTTGTTTTGACATATTTGTCATAGTTGACTCATTTATTCAGAAGGGTATCTCAAACCTTGAGTAAGCTGTGCGTCCTCCTCGTAAAATTGAAGCTGCTGCGCCACTGGTTGCTATTGCAAACGCTGTCATACCTCTTGATCTAACATTGGCAAGTACTGCACGGTATAAGTATGTTTTACCAGTACCCCCAGGTCCATTGACAAAGAATATTCTAGCTTTTCAAAAATCGATTGTTTGGGTTATTTTCAAAAAGCCAGTTTTTGTTCAGTATTTAATTTTGATTGTGCTTCAAAATCTTCTGTCGGTATTTCCACACACATTTCTTCATCAATTTCTCTACATTTTGATGGCCCAACTTGAAGGAATTGTTGATCCTGGTGGGGGAGGTCATATATGGCTATGCTCTTGCTATACTTCCAAAACAGTTATTGATACTATTTAGGATCCATTGCAGTATCTCCTTCTGTGAGCTACCATCCACCCTGCTGAAGTCTTCACACATATCCTCATAATATCTATCCCAGAGTTTTCTAACATCTGTTGGGTTAAAATGAACAAGAATTATGGCGAACAAACTTTGAAGAGCTGACGACATTTTGAAAAGAACAACTTCTCCGAAACATTCTATATGGTGTTGTCCAGCTCTACTAACCCTTTTTCTTTGGCCGCTTCTTTGAAGGTCTCACATTATTTTCCGTTAACAGTGAGTAAGCCTTGGAATGAGAATGGTCCTCTTACATGGTTTAGTCGTAGCCGCTTATAAGACCTTTCTCCTTCTCTAGGATTTGCTGTATATTATAAATGGTTAGTACTTATTTGAATAGGAAGTAGCGTGTATAAATCTATATTACATCTGCCTTACCAATTGCAATGTGACCAACTACGGATCTTGTTTTTCTTTTTGTCCAAGTCTTTCCCTTGTTATTCCAAACGTAATGCTTAGGGAACTCTCTATAAATGTATTTCCGTGCTTTGGCATCGATTGAGCACATCCTGAAATACTCTGTCAACATTGTTTGGTTGACACCTTCCTTGGAGGTGATACTTTGCAAATTTTGTTTCTTCTAGTAAAACACTACGATTTATTATATAGTTAGAATTCATATTGTCAGCATTTTATGTATAGTGTTGGAGGTTTATTTTTAAAGGCCTGAATATATGTACCTGATTGTTTTTCCGGTAGATGTAGTTGAAGATTGATGACTGGAGGCTGCATTTCAGTCAAGTTGAATTCATAAATTCTCCATAGTGCTTTGGGCGGCGAAACATCCCGCATCTTGAAAAGATTGAATCTCATCAACAAACTTTTTCTCCATCATCAGCCTCAACACAAACTGCACATTTATCATGACCCTTAAATATATACTTGTAAAGTGACTGTATTGCTTCTACTCCTAAGAAGACCTCAACATTTTTGTGGCAATTATATCTTGTAAGCAAATGTGGGATATAAGGTACCACCCATTGATTATTCATCTTCATTCCACGAACAATTTATGTTGCACCATCCTTTCTTCTTTTGTAAACTGGATATCCATCCTTTGCTTGAATTGATTTGTTGTTGTAAGGCCGTGGATAATGATATTTGCATTGTCCATTTTGCATACACGGGTTTGTTTGACGGTGGTTCCGACATGGGCCATACATCATATGCCTAAGTAATAATTCATGCTAGAAGGGATATTGACATTTGTTTGGAATCTCAGCAGAGATAAACTTGTCGTACTGATCTGCTGATTTAATCTTGTGATCTTTTAATATAAGCAGGAGGCGTATGTATGGTAGTCCTCGTCTTTGGAATTCTACCACGAATACATGAGCTGCTACAATCCCAAATATTTATTTTTTGAAAATTTGGTCTTTTAGGCCCTGCAACTTAGCTCGGAAGATTCTCATCACCAAGTTTGGTCTATCTTGAGGTGTTTGACAATTGCGCGGTTCTCGCTGGATCTCAACACAGCCAGGATTACATGTCATCGTTATGAATAGATCGGGTCTTCCGAAATGCTTAACCAAAGCCATTGCTTCCATGTACCTTCTTCGCATATCTCGTGGCCCCCAATAAAAGATGATGGAAGTAGTATTCTGTGACCAATTCTATCTCCCCTATATTCACCCACGTTCACACTATCAACAATACCTTGATACACCTCTCTTCTAGAATTTTATTGTTCATTTTTGAAATATTCAAGCCTTGTTGTCAACCACAAATTCTTGTAGAAATATTCTGCCTAGGAGTAATATAGACCTCTCTGTTTCGCGTGCTTGTAACTTATAGCAATAATATTCCCTACAGGAAACAACTCCTTTTGTCTCTCGGCGGACATCTACAGTGTTAGAAATCATAATAAAATAATTTTAATTATGTGGTAGTTACAATATTCACATATAGGGATGGCAAAATTAAGCCCAACCAGCCCAACCCGGCCCAATCCGTTGAAGTTTGGGTGGGTTAATAACCTATCCAATTATTAGCTCAACTCATCTCAACCCAAGCCATTTCAACTCATTTAAAATTGGTTGATATGCAACCCGAATTGACTTGAGATTCCTCTTGCTAAAATATTTTCAATACACTTTTTTTTAGTTTGATATGTTTTATATAGCTATAATAAAGAAAAATATAATTTAATCAAGTATTAGAATATTTAAAAAGAACAAATAAAATAAGTAAACTTGTCTTATTCTCTCTCCTGGTATTTACAAACTTACTTTTAGAGTTTTATTTAACTGAAATACGACTCCTTGACTGCAGAAGTATGAATGGCTGTCTCTATGGTAACAAAATGATTTAAAACCTTCTCTATGGCAATATTACAATACACTAGTTAAAAGAAACCTGTTAAAAGAAACAAACAAAATCAATTCTTACATCCATCAATTGTATAATATTGCCAATCTTGAAGAGGTTGAGAAGTTGTTTAGGGAAATAGAAGGCAAAAACCTAGAGACGGATATTCATTTATACACCTCTATGATCAGTGGTTGTAGTAAGTTAGGTAATGTCAAAAAAGCATTTTCATTTTGTCAAGAAACGGTGGATAGGGATCTTGTTCTGAATGCTCACACATATGGAGCTTTGATAAATTGTTTGTGCAAGGTTGTACAGATGCAAGCAGCTTAAGTTTTTGTTAATGAGATTTAAGATTGAATGATTTGCTTGACGTGTTTCAATGATGCAGAAATAAACTGGAACACAACAATTTTACGTGAAAACACCCGGCTCACAAAAGGTGAAAAACCACGACCTGTACCTCTACAGGATTTACTCCCAACTTCACTAAATCAATATGAGCCTTCAACAAACGATTACAATTTCTAGTAATCTAAACTTCAACTCAACTTTCCTAGCCTACTTGCTACACATAAACCTCCCAAGGCTTATGTTCCCAGAGTCTTCGAGTTACCCTCAACTTAAAGACTTCAATCAGTTCTCAGTTTATAGATACTGAGAGATTACACAGTGTTCAAATATTAAGAAAGAGAAACAAAATTCCATACACTTATATCTAACAACTTCGCTAGTTTGCTTGTTGTATGTCTGCTGTGTTTCTCTGTTTTTCCTGTTTCTGAATCTCTGATTCTGCTGTGATGTGCCCCTTGCTTTATAGTTATCAGTTTGAGTTCTATTTTCTCTAGAACTCTTTAGTGATAATCACCGGTAGAGTCCTTTTTCGCATCAAACTCCTTCTTCACATCGAACTCCTCTATTTAAGCATCTTGTTGAGTTAGAGTTGTATTTCAATTGGAATCCTTCTTCTCGCTAACTGATGCTTTATAGATCTTATCTCCAGAGCCTTTTATCCACTTCGAATCGTGTGATGCGTGTGCAGCTTGCCATGGATACAGTATGCTAAAAGAACCTGGTAGACCAACCTGTTCCATTATCTTTTGTCAGTCATCAAAACTTTACTGCTCCAAGAAATTCCCCCTTTTTGATGATGACAAACTTCCTGAGTATTGGGACTGTTACTGTCCATCTTTTTTGCAGCTATAAGAAGAAAACCTCAAGAATGAAACAGGTTAAAACAAGGGTTATAAATATTGCATAACTCATACTCATATATCTTCCCCCTTTTGACATAATCAAAAACTGGCATATACGCAAACGGAAGAAGAATAATCATATCAAAAAAACATAAACGCGATTTCCAGTAACACGAGAAAAAAAAAGAGTTTCATTAAGATGTCAGAATTACAAACGACCCTGCAGACAAGAACAATTGGAACTAGAAAGGTCAACGTCTAATAACAAAAACTATGAAGTCAACTTCAAAAACAGATAACAAACATAAATACCCAGAAAAGAAAGAAGGAACACAGATAGGACATGATGAACATGGGAGGGTTTCAAGGGATTAGTTTGGTGAGCTTGTGGAAAATATCTGCGTGAGCAACCCTCTCCTTCATTAGTGTGTCCTCAAGTTCAGATATTCTGGAGGTTAATGCCCGCCGCTCTTGATCGAATTTTTGTCGCTCTAAGGACAACTCTGCAGTCTTGGCATCCAAGGCCATTTGCAGGAGATGAAGAGGAGTGCCAGGGCGTTGCATTGAACCAGGTAAATTCGTATGGTTCACTTGGCCAAGAACGTCCTTAGTGGTTTGCATGGTCCAAACCTGGACAGGGATGGAGTAGGCCTCAAATGTCGAAGCTAGCTAGAACCCGTAGAGAAGAGCGTGTCCTTTCTTATCTTGAATGAGAACCCTTTGTATGTGTTTTAAAATGAGACAAGGTAAATTGATTGGAACACTTGAATCAAGCAGTTCCATCAGGGTGAGATCAAAATAACTTGCCTCAGACCTGCGCTCCTGGCGAGGGATGAGAATCTTATGGACCACATCAAAGTACAGCCGAAGGAGTGGGGACATTTCCCTCCGCTGGACTCGCCTATGCTGTTCCAGGGTAGGCTTGCCGGAGAACTTTCTAGTGATTTCAAGAGCAAAAGGGAGATTGTCAAGGGGAGGCCATTCATGGCGGACATAATGATCCCAACCCTCATTTGGGATCCTAAGAATGTGAGAGATATCTGATGCTGCTAGACTGAAGGATATACCTCGAACAATAGTGGAGAGAACGGAGTCACGAACAATTCCCCGAGCATAGAATTTATACATTTTGGGTTTGGCCAATTTCCTTTGACTGGTGTGTTGAAGGAACAGGTCAGACCATCCCTGAAATGCGAGTTTTGAAATGAGGGTTTCCATGTCTGAGCCCCCAAAACCGGTGACTACACGGCCTCGACGGAGAGAGCACCGTTGAAAATGTGTGAATGAAGGGGATTGTGGTTCTGGGTCTGCAATAGGAGTTGGCTCTGAATCGCTTTCTGTGGCGGAGTCTTCGGTTGGAACAGATGAAGGAACTCGGTTCTTTCAGGGTGTTTTTCTAGGTTTGAGGAAGTTGGGGTGGAAGAGACGGTGGTTTTCTTTTTAGGTGAGGGCGTGGACTTGGATGAGGATGGAGCGGCAGAGATTGTTGGGGTCTTGGATGGTGAAAATGAAGGTCGAGTTCGAGGGGGTTTTGGAAAGATGTGTTTTCGTCTATTCCTTCGAACTTTCCTTAGTAAGAGATCTCCTGAAGAAGAAGAAACAGGGGCACTTTTGTGTTTCTTGCTCTGTTGCAGAGCCTGTTGGAGTGCTACTTCCTCTTGACGCTTACGATTTCATGTGTGAGGAGTCCTGACAGAACTAGGAAGAGTTACCCGTTTATGGGAAGGGAAATCTTCTGAGATTTCTATGGGTTCCTCTGAGGCTTTTCTCAGGGGACGACAGATGGGTTTAGGGTTTGGTGAAGGTTCTGTGAAGACAAAAGAGGAGAGTTAGTGTGGGTTCCTTGAGATGGAAATACGGTAGATGGTGAGGGAACATTTGAGAATTTAGAGAAGCTGTTCTGAAACCCTCCCCCCCCCCCAAAATGCAAAGTCTGAGAAATCAATTTGTAGTGGAGGAGGGATATTGGCTGTCTTATGAACTATCAAGGGAAGGAAGTCGGAATTTTGGGTTTCTCGCATGGTATTTTTCTGTGAGTTAGGTGAAGAAGACATTTGAGCAGTAGGTTGAATGATGCAATAGGAAGAAGGTGTTTCAAGTATAGGAGGAGAAGGAGGTGAAGGGAATGAGGTATAAATGCATTGGGAGAGGAAGAGGCGTGTGAGGAAATGTTTCTGAAAACCGTCAGTGTGGAAGGACTGAAGTGACTTTTGGCGGTAAAATAATTAAAGGCGCTGACAGGTTGGAGATGAGTAGAGAACATGTTAAGGTACCTGGTTTCATTATCCATTTCTTAAGAAGTAATACACAAGATTTGTTACCTGGTTTATTTTCATGTTCCATTTGTTGGTGCGCTGGAGTGAGTAATTCTGCGCATAGAATCACACACCATGTCAATCTACAAGTTATGGGAGTACACATAATATGAGAAATTGACTAGAGGACCTCTTGTATTTGACAGTGATATCTTAGAAATTCTAGTCAAGCATTGAGGGGAGTTCATACAATTTTAATCATCCCCAAGTCTAACCTAATCTTTTCAAAGTGTTCTCTGCTTAAAGCTTTAGTAAAAATGTCAGAAATTTGATTTTCCATAGGGAAAAACATTATAGATACAAGGCCTTTTTCTACATTGTCACGAAGAAAGTGATGCCTTATGTCTATATGTTTAGTTCTTTTATGTTGTACGGGATTTTTTGCTATGTTAATAGCACTGGTATTATCACACAAAATAGGAACGCAACCGACATCCATTCCAAAATCTAGCAACTGTTGCTTGAGCCAGAGCAATTGAGCACAGCATGATCCAGCTGCTACATATTCAGCTTCAGCAGTGGACAATGCTACGGAGTTTTGCTTCTTGGTGGACCATGAAATTAAACATGTTCCAATGAAATAAGCCATACCTGAAGTACTTTTTCTGTCTACTAGGTAACCCGCATAATCAACATCAATGTACCCAACTAGATTGAAATTACTACCTTTAGAGTACCATAGTCCCAGGTCAGAAGTGCCTTTGAGATACCTGGGAATTCTCTTCACAGCTTTGAGATGTGACTCCTTTGGATTTGATTGAAATCTAGCGCAGAGTCCCACACTAAAAACAATGTCAGGTCTACTAGCAGTAAGATACAACAGGGATCCAATCATACCTCGATAGAGCTTTTGTTCTCCAGATACACCTCTCTCATCCAATTCTAGTTTAGTGGTAGTGGCAATTGGTGTATCTATATCTTTGTCATTTTCCATTTTGAATCATTTGAGGAGCTCCTTCACATATTTGCTTTGATGGATTAGAGTACCAGAGGAAGTTTGTTTGAATTGTAGTCCCAAGAAGAAATTAAGTTCTCCCATCATGCTCATTTCGAATTCTCCATTCATTAGATTTGCAAACTCTTGAGTCGTGAGCACATTTGTAGAGCCAAAAATGATGTCATCCACATACACTTGCACAATCAACAAGTCTTTTCCTTGAGTTTTTAAAAATAGGGTATTGTCAATTTTTCCTCTTGTATGGCCATAGTGCAGGAGGAATTTTGACAATCTCTCATACCAGGCTCGAGGTGCTTGTTTCAATCCATACAGTGCCTAATCCAGTTTAAACACACGATCTGTATACTCGGAGCTCTCGAATCCTGGTGGTTGTTTCACATATACTTCCTCCTTCAAGTAACCATTCAGGAATGCACTCTTTACATCCATTTGGTATAGGGTGAATTCTTTAAAAACAGCAAATGCGACGAGCAGTCTAATAGCTTCAAGTCTCGCTATTAGAGCAAACGTCTCATCATAGTCTATTCCTTCTTCCTGATTATATCCTTGGACCACTAGTCTTGCCTTGTTCCTTGTAACTGTTCCATGTTCATCCAGTTTGTTACGAAATACCCACTTCGTGCCAATGATGGTTCTTCCTTCTGGTTTAGGTACCAGGTGCCATACCTTCCGTCTCTTAAACTGGATCAGTTCTTCCTGCATAGCTAGAATCCACTCCTTATCTTGCAGTGCTTCTCCTATCCTTTTTGGTTTTTTATCATAAACACAAAGGCCTGAAACGCACACATGTTCTTCATCCCTGATCTGGTAATGATTCCAGATATCAGTCATCTGTAAGAACATTGTCTAGAGATGTGAGTCCTGATACTTGTAATTTTTTACCACAAACCCTTGAGATTTGTTCATTTTGTACTATGACTGTTTGATCAGTTCCTGGGTCCAGATGTTGAGACTCTGCTTCTGCAATGCCCCCGACTGTGTGCTCTCCTCTTGTCCAGTAGGTGGAACAGATAGTCTGACCTGTTCCTTTGATCTTTGCTCCATTTCATAGATATCCTGCATATCATTCTCAAGGATACCACAATTTTCATCAAAGACAACATGAATGCTTTCCTCAACATAGTTGGTTCGTTTATTCAGTACTCTATATGTTTTACTATGTGAAGAATACCCTAAGAAAATTCCCTCATCACTCCTAGCATCGAATTTTTCCAACTCCCACAATAGTCCCCTTTTTTTCATCCCCGAAGGAAACTTTTCCTCCTTTAAAAGGTGCAAGTGAAAGAAGCTTGTGTTTGTCTCCTGTCATATGCCTTGAGCAAGCACTATCCATATACCAATTCTTACTTCCTTTCGCTGCAACCTGCAAAACAATTCAAGGGTTAGTTTTAGGAACCCAGACTAGCTTGGGTCCTTTCTTGTTATAAAAAGGATGAATGAGATCCTTTCTTGCCCATAGAGGCAACACATTCCTTGACTTGTTTCTTTTATTGTGTTCATACCATCGTTTGTACACATGGCCTGTGTTTCTATTTCTAGCGTTGTTTCCAATTGGGCATTCAGTAGTTGGATGTCCAATTTTACCACAAAGGTAGCACAGATCAGTATAGGTGGCATTTTCATGAAAAAAACATATTCCAGCTTTCTCGTTATGGCTCCTGTTTCCTAGATGGTTTACTATCCTAGACGACTGAGTCCATCTATTTGCTCTTTCCAGGTCTAGTTTTAAGGTGGAGTTTTCTTGGTTTAACTTTCTCACCTTTTCTTTCTCACACAGGAACTCAATATTACTCCTTTTTAACTCAATTTCCACCTTCTGAAGCTCATCACTCGTCTCACTTTTTCCTTTATCAGCAATAGTTAACTTTAGAATTTCTAATTTTAGGTTCAACACGAGTGAATCAAGTTGATCAACCTGTTTCTTCAACTAGTCATTTCTTTTATTTGCTTCATCTAGACAGTTCTTTATTTTAAGTTTTTCAAATTTTTCTTTTTCATTTGCTACTTCTTGAAAATCGTCTATTAAACCATTCATGAGTAAGATTAGCTTCCTTTTTGAGAAAAGGTGCAATTTTTCTTTCAGTTCAGAACAACTTACCTCAGATTGGTTATCTTCTTCGAGATCTGACTCCTCAGCAGCCATGCAGGCAGTATCATCAGTATCTTCAGTATCAGACTCTTCCATTCCTGATCCCCAAGCAGCCATCATAGCATAGTTTTCCTTTTCCTTTTGTTTGGCAGCTTTTTCTTTTATTTCTTTTTCAGCCCTTTCTTTTCTCCACTCAATGTCCCATAGGAGACACTGTTTAATATGATGATCAGTTTTTCCACATTTGTAACATCCAGAATTCTTTCTGTCATCGGACCACTTCCTGCTTCCAGTGTCATTGGACCACTTTCTGTTACCTATTTCTCTCCTGTCCTTCCCTTTCCTGTTTCTTAGGAATTTTTTGAAATTCTTTGCTAGAAAGGCTATCTGATCTTCGTCTAGATCCGATCCTTCATCATCTGAAGCTACCTTGAGAGCTAGTGACTTTTCATCCATGCTGACTTCTTTCTTTTGATCTTCCATGTTCATCTCTTAGGTTCTAAGATTTCTGACCAATTCATTTAAAGTCATGGTTCCAATGTCCTTTGTTTCCCTGATAGCAGTAACTTTTACATCCCACTTAGCTTTAGGAAGGATCCTCAGAACCTTGTCTACTTGTTCTTCAGAGGTAAGAACTTTTCCCAAGGATGCTAGTTCATTTATGAGCAGTGTGAGTCTTACCATCATCTCTTGCAATGTCTCATTTTCTTTCATCTTGAAGGTCTCATATTCAGTGAATAACATAGCAACCCTGAATTTCCTGACATGAGCAGTTCCCTCGTGAGCAATGGTAAGCGCATTCCAAATTTCTTTTGCAGTGGTGCAATTTGAGATTCTGTTATACTCTTCTGGACCTAGACCACAAACCAAAATATTTTTGGCTTTGCATTTTTCCTTAAGGCCATCAAATCGTTAGCGTTGAACTCTCTTTCTCTCTTTTGGAATTTGACTGCCTTCCACTGTTCGCATGGGAATAGTTGGTCCTACGATAATTCGGTCCTAGAGTTCGTAGTCTTCTCCTTGAATAAAGTCCTTCATCCTAGCCTTACACCAAACAAAGTGTGTTCCATTGAAAAGAGGAGGTCTGACGGATGATTGTCCTTCTCCAAGTCCAAGCGGTGGTGCAGTGTTCATGTTGATCGATTCTTAGGTACTAGCCTTTAATAAGAAAACCCGCTCTGATACCAATTGAGAGATTTGCCACCTGATGGATTTGCCTAATCGTAGGAACAGGTTAGCCGACTTGTTTCAATGACGCAGAAATAAACTGGAACACAATAATTTTACGTGGAAACACCCGGCTCACAAAAAGTGAAAAACCACGACCTGTACCTCTACAGGATTTACTCCCAACGTCACTAAATCAATATGAGCCTTTAACAAACGATTACAATTTCTAGTAATCTAAACTTCAACTCAACTTTCCTAGCCTACTTGCTACACATAAACCTCCCAAGGCTTATGTTCCCAGAGTCTTCGAGTTACCCTCAACTTGAAGACTTCAATCAGTTCTCAGTTTATAGATACTGAGAGATTACACAGTGTTCAAATATTAAGAAAGAGAAACAAAATTCCATATACTTAGATCTAACAACTTCGCTAGTTTGCTTGTTGTATATCTGCCGTGTTTCTCTGTTTTTTCTGTTTCTGAATCTCTGATTCTGCTGTGATGTGCCCCTTGCTTTATAGTTATCAGTTCGAGTTCTATTTGCTCTAGAACTCTTTAGTGATAATCACCAGTAGAGTCCTTTTTCGCACCAAACTCCTTCTTCACACCAAACTCCTCTATTTAAGCATCTTGTTGAGTTAGAGTTGTATTTCAATTGGAATCCTTCTTCTCGCCAACTGATGCTTTATAGATCTTATCTCCAGAGCCTTTTATCCACTTCGGATCATGTGATGCGTGTGCAGCTTGCCATGGATACAGTATGCTAAAAGAACCTGGTAGACCAACCTGTTCCATTATCTTTTGTCAGTCATCAAAACTTTACTGCTCCAACAAAGATAGAGTTTGCATAGCCTCCTAACACTGACTAACTCGGTACAGTGCAATGTAAGATCAGACAGATGTTGATCCACTTCAAAGAGTGTATCACTTACATCAGTGAGACTAAACAATAGAGCTTAGGATCTGCAATGGAACTTGACGCCAATGAATAGAATACATAAGTCAAGCATTTGTTAGAGTTCTGCATTTGGTGTTGTTTTTCTCCATATATGGTCTTGAAATCCACCTCATGAGCTAGGTTTGAGTTAGGTTCAAGATTCATCTTTTACATGACTAATTAGCTAAGCATATATAGCCTAGTATTGTTAAAAGCCATCACTGACGGTTCCTTTTTGAAACTGTAAACATCAGTATTGACTCTTGAGATTAGTACTTAGGTAGTACCACAAAAACCATATTTACAACGGATGAAGGTTAAAAAAAAGACCTTCCAGAAAATTGATCCCAACTCTAGATGGACCCTAAAATACGGCAACATACAATACCTTGCTAGTTGGCTATTGCAAGAAGTGTATGATGAAGGAAGCATATACTTAAATGAAGGAAGCATATACTTCGAGAGATGTACACCAAGGAAACATCATTTGTTACTACTTGACCTATCTACAGCTTCCACGTTTCAGAAGTGTGTCTTTCTCCCAAATTTGACGAAACACAAGATATACAATTTATTCATAATCAAACCATCTAGACAGAAAGAATTTAAAATCCTTTTGTTACCATAGAGACACCCATTCATAGTTATTCTGCAGTCAAGGAGTCATATTTCAGTTAAATAAAACTCTAAAGTACATTCATAGTTATTCTGCAGTCAAGGAGTCATATTTCAGTTAAATAAAACTCTAAAGTAAGTCTGTAAATACCAGGAGAGAGAAGAAGACTTACTCTTCCTCTCCAGAAAAATCAATTGATTCTGTTGATGGAGTACTTCTACCCTGTGGAGAAGTAAAAATCAGAGTATCAGATTCTGTATTAATAAATCATGATACACCTATTGAAACAAATGTGTTTGTCTAGTTATTTTTGTCTCAACATAAAGGGAAGAAAGCAACAACAAACTGCTATAAAAATTAGTCAACAAAGTGAGTCTGAAAGGAGTAATACACTGATGGGACAAACCCACACTGTTCATCAGATTATATAGAGAGTTCAGTGAAGAATATGAAAAGATTGTGAGATGACTGTTACTTAGAGAATTTTTCATCCTCATTAACGTGGAAGAGGCTGTTACAGTGAGAGCAGAGAAGGCGATTCAACAGCCTAAACTTTAGAGGTTTTATACGTGATATAAATTAACAAGGAATTAAGAGGAGCAACAGAAAAGGCAGAAAACGTGCAAAGGAGGAAGAGAAGAGCCATACGTTATATGGAACAAAAGCAGCAAACTGGTAGCTAAACCTACTCTTATAATTAATTAAAATTAATATTTAGTAAGTAATGGCATAAGGATAAATACGTAGTGGTATAAGGGCAAAAGGGTAACCAACTTTCAGCCTAGGATCTTCCACTTTTAGTTTTATATATATATATATATATATATATATTAATTTTTGAGTTTATACTTACTTTGTACAGGTGACTTCTAGGTTCTAGGATAGGTTGTTGCTGGCTTATTTTGTATGTCGTTAGCTATTATTATACTTAGCTATTAGGACAGGTGTCATGGGTGTTGGGTTGGCATGCCAGTAGGTTCCATCTAACAGATGCTAATAGGACCTGAAAGGTCAGGTCGTGACATACCCATAATGTAAGGACCCAAACATTGTACGACCTCATCGGAGCTTAAAAATGTCATTTTTGGCAAGATTTGGACCAAGTGTCACCGTAAGGGAGACTACACGGTCCGTGTGAGGCAACACAACCTATGTGGCCTCCAGTGGAGTGACTCCTTGCCTTAATTTCGATGCGTGGCCTAAGCGTGGAGTTTTGGGCTAAGGCACATCACACTTGGACCCCACACGTGTCGTGTGACACTTCACGGACCGTGTGGAGGGTCGTGTGATGGCCTTGAGCTTGGAACACCAACAATTGAAGCAAAGTATGGTCATATGGCCACCTTCACGGGCCGTGTGAAGGTTCACGGGCCGTATGGCCAACCGTATAAGTTCTAGAGTGAAAAGTTTTCTAAGTATAAATCATCGTATCGTAACTCATCGTGAGAATTTTTCCTGTTACAATGGGTGGCGACCAGCTTTTTTAGGTCTCAAATTCTCATTTGGGACCGGATTCATACTTTTTGTGACCAGATTTTCCTTCCTTAGAGACTGTTTTTCTTGTAGTGAATGGCTCCTAAAAGTCATTGAACGTTGATTATCTTAGGTTTCTCCTCTTCTTCTGAAGTTGGGGATAAATAGGAGTGTTCTTGGAGAAGAAGAAAAACACACAACACATAACAAGTTTTTTCATATTCTTGCCCACACAAGTCACTGGTTAGAAAGGTTAATTGAAAAATAGTGGAAGGTCAGAGTCCTGGATTCATCTAACATTTAAGAGGTTGTTGAAAGCTTCAAGAAGTTAGTAATATTTTGTAGAAATTTGGTAATCATTCGTGACACTATTATATTATTTTGTTATAATATATCAATTTTGATCCAGTTATTTGCTTCGTTGTATGATTTCTAGCAGATCTTTCATATGAAAAGAATGATTAAGCTACTGTCAGTGCCTAAGAATTAATGAAGAATCAATTCTTGTGATAATAATGTCATCTGTAAATACGAACAAAAGAATACACCCGGTAGATATTTTTTAGAAGAAACAAAGATGAGTCATATTTACTCTTTTCAAAAGAGAAGTAAAGCAAAGTAGACTGAAACTTGTCACACCAAGCTCGGGGAGCTTGTTTTAATCTAGTCATTGACCGCTTCAACTTGCAAACATTTGATATAGGTGATGAAAACAAACCAAGTGGAGGTTTTATATAAACACTTTACTTGAGATCATGATAAAGTAGCTAATTTTGTGACATAGCAATGGTAATATTAGTTTGCACCACAGTCATTTTTGTTACTGGTGCAAAAGCCTTATCATAGTCCACATCAAACTTCTATTTGTTACCAAGGAGCACCAATCAAGATTTGTACCAATTAAGAGTTTCATCATAATGAAGTTTAACTGAATAAACCCATTTACATCTAATTGAATGGACATTTGAAGGACAAGAAACAATGTAGCATGAGTTATTTTCTTTAAGTGCCAAACGTTCTTCTTTCATTGCTTTCTGCTAATATCCAAACTTAGAGGCTTGTAACAAACCGGTTGGAATAAAGATGGTGGATAATGTTGATGAGAAACCATAGTAACTAGGAGTATGAGATACTCTGGTAGATCACCAAAGAGGCTTAAGAGTGAGTAGGACTTAAAGAAATCTCAGATTCTGGTTGAGGAGTAGTCTTAGGTGGGGGATCAATATTTGGATTAGGTAAAGTTGGACGACATCATTAATACATAAATCCAGATTTGGACCACTTAGAAGAAGAAGACAAATCTTCAAAAGTAGGAATAACAAAAGAAACAGAGGATGACTCCACATGAGTAGGAAAGAAGTACTGATTTTCAAAGAAAATAACATTTTTAGAAACATGAAATTTGTTATAACTTTGATCATAACAAATAAAATTTTTCTGAGAAGTACTATAACGCATGAAAGCACATTTAGTAGACTGAACTAAAAGTTTATAGTGTTAGAAAGAGGAAGATACACAAAATAAACACAACCAAATATATGAAAATTATCATAGGTTGGATTTGATGATAAAGAAAGCCATTTTTTAAATTTTTAGGAAAATGTTTTCCATACAAAGTAAGTTTTCATAAGCAACACCAATGCTACAAAAGGAAAGCATTTCATGAACTTGCCTAGGAAATAATCGATTCATTACTATCATGGAGCAACACCAATTTAGAAATTCAGAAGTTGTTGTTGTTTCTTAAAAAAACCTATTTACATCAAGTGCCAATATGAGAGAAGGATTTATCTACTGCATGACCGACCAACATATAACATCTGTCCAGATCTTGAAAAAACAAACAAATTATTACTTACAGTTCAAAAAATAACATATTTAGGGTTATGAAAATCATCCGGAGGGTTGTGCAACGTGCTGCAACTAAAAATGATTTTTCGGCTCCTGGTGATTATTTTTCAATCAAATTATGGAATATGGACCATGTTCAACTCCCGACAAGTATCAATGCTGATGGAGGTCTTCCAAAAAGTTTATTTAGAGGTTGAATCAAATAATTCTACTATATTCTAACTGATATTTTTCTTTTATATCCAATAATTATTCAAGGCAAGTCCTCCAGTTTCTCTTTTGGCTGTAACTGCTAATGAAAATGGGATAATGATTTTGGCAAATAATGATGGTACCTGAAACTGCAAAGCTACTTGTTACTCAATTGATATAAATCTTGAGGTTCTATTTTTCCTTTACACAAACATGGACAAGTGTCGTTCGCTTTAATACATTAAATCCAATATCTATAGTTTCAGAAAACAATTCTTGATTTACAGATATTGTGGCCTCAATGGTTCGCATCAATAGAATGGTGTGGTAACAAAACTCCCAAATGTCATTTGGAAATAAATTCTTGTTTGTTGTCACCAGGATTCAGGTCACAAGTCCGTGTAATAATTATATCTGAAACATACACACTAACATTTTCCATAAACATGTTTTTGGACACTGCATTGCACATGTTATCCATATTGGTAATTAGTAAACTAAGTCACATTATAATTATGTGTGCAAGTCTTACTCACTAGTGATGCGTTTTAAAGCCATACAAACCTAGGTCCAAAGTAGACAATATAATTAGCTCGTTGAGCCGTTACAAATGTTATTAAAGCACTTTTGTGTAGGCCTTTTTTATGTGGGCTAGAGTTCTATTGAGTTTAGGCAAATCTTAATATGGCCGGGAAAATTTCTGTGTTGAGTTTAGGCAAATCCTATGCAGGGGCCCAAATCTTAACGAGGATATTGAGTCCATAGAGGGAATGTATGTGACAATTCTACATCGACAAAACATATGAGAGATACTATGTATATAAGCAAGTAAGCCGTACGCACTAGCGATGCTTTCAAGCCCCAAGAAGGTACCCTTAGTGATGTTGTCAAGCCTAGAGAGGGTACCCTCAGTATGGACGACACTTGAAAACTATTTTTTGTCCCCAAGAAAACCACTTAGATTGTTCACATCATCAATCATACAGTGAAAGACTCAATTTAGACATTTAAAGTATATTCTAGTAGAATAACTAATGATCAAATAGTATAAAGGTTTTAAAACTAAAAATTTATCCAAATCCACATCATAAGACTAGTACGAAAGGGAACTAGCCAAGAATTAAAGACATCAAAATAATCCATCACCATCTATTCTATGAAGTCTCTATCAATACTGTCTATGTGGTGCCTATTACATATTCATGGCTACCTCAAATCAAAAGGGAAGTAACTAAACTCAAAAGCTAGCTTTAATCACTACTAGAAATATGGCCTATGGCAACGGTTGATTTTCTGTTGCCATAGATAGAAATACCGTTGCAAAAATCCTATTGCGACGGTTTTCATAACCCTCCCAACAGGTCGCGTTGCGCTAGCTCTATCGCAACGGAAATTTGCAACAGTTCTCTAAACCGTTGCAATAGAAGTTTCTATTGCAACGGTTTGGTCCTCTAACATATAGTGACGGTTCTAGCCCTCTATTGGGACGGTTTTCAAACCGTTGCAATAGAAACTTCTACAGCAACGGTTTGGACCTCTAACATATAGTGACGGTTCTAGCCCCCTATTGGGACGGTTTCCAAACTGTTCCCATAACGTTTTTGCAACACTTATTTAAGCGACGAATGTTATATCCTATTGGGACGGTTTGCATCTTTAACATGGCGACGGTTCTTACCCCTATTGGGTCGGTTTCCAAATTGTTCCTATTAAGTTTTTGCAACACTTAATTTACTATAGCAACAGTTCAGACAATAAGCTATTGCAACAGCATTTTGAAAACTGTCCCTATATTGTCCTATAACTTTTATTTTTAGATATTAATTGCAACAGTTTTGTCTTGTCTATTGCAATGGTTTTATTGGACCTTTGGGGCAATTTTCTTCTCTATATATATTGTCATTTATAAGCAAAATAATATTGCACAAGTATAAAACATATTAATTTAGATATACCTATAAATTTCAATCACAAGAAGAAACTATTTATAATCAAATGCAAGATATTCATCAAGGTCAAGCAAAATATAGAATATTTTTTCACAACCAAGAATACACAAGTTTTTCAAGTTCAAAAACAAAAGAAACTTTCAAAATACATGATATCAACTCAATCCTCCTAAGTAGCACCTCCTCCTAAGTAGCACCTTCATTGTTTTCATCTTTTTGTTCACCTACACTACCTGCAAATGAAAATGATTGATTTAGAAAACTGGATAGTAAGTTGGGTTTTAGCCCATTTCCATCAAAAAGGTTATTGCTGCAATTGGGTTTTAAATCTAATTGAACAAAAGAAATGTTCATAAATCTAAATAAATGGTGGAATGATCTCTACACATACATGGTCAATTTCCACATTTGTTATGAAAATTTATCAATGCTTGAACTTCAATAAGTATGCTGAATTAACACAGACTAAGGAAGGCATATGCCTTAATAACAAGCTACAATAAGTCATATTGTGGAGCATTACGAAGAGAACAACCATCTGTATCTAGCACATAACTCTCTTAATTATTTCAAACCACTCTTAAAATAGCAAACAAACATCATGTACTCCTTATATGTATTCACTAATGACTGTAACCAAACATAATATATAACTATGTCCAACTAGCTCAACTTTAACAAGTCAATGAATCACCAATTTAATAAAATTTACAATGCAGACACCATGTAATAATTAAAAAAAACTGCAGACACCATGTAATAACTTTCTTCATTGATGCTTATTTTACACCTATCCACACCTATCTTTCTTCACTGATTCTAAAAATTAAAAATTGATCAATGTCTGTGATAGATAGAAATGCAGACACCATGTAATAATACTCCCATTTTTCTACTTCCACAATCAACAAGAAGCTTTATTTTCGTGACTACATGTATTCATCCTGATTTTGTTTGATGAATAAATAGCTTAGCAATTCTCTAGGAGGTCAAATTTGCTTCTCTCTATATGATCTCTCCATAAAATGCTGAACTATTTTCGTTTGCTAGGACGCTTACCGGTATTCAGCTCTGAAGATCCAGTTTAGCCTTAAATAACATCTACTCTACAGCAAGTTTATCCTTTAGGGTCAGGGGTACAAGCCCATTGGTTGGGATAATGTTCATCTAATCTACAACAAGTTCATCTAATATTCATCTAATCTACATCTACTCTACAACAGCAAGTTCATCTAATGTTTCTATATGTCAGTTGGTGATATATATTCATAGGTGAACTCACTCATTACATTTAAGTCTAAAACTCCTGTTAGCCCTTGCAAATGCAACCTACCAGCCAACTTGAAACTTCAAAATAAGCCATACGTATAAAACAACGATAAAAGTACAACACCCATCCAACAAAAGGTGAACTTCAAACAGTTTCATAGCACATAAAAGATCAGAAAACAAAACCTGAATAGGAGGAAGAAAAGTTATGTTCAAATCCAGCATAAACCATATACACATTAAACTAACAATCGAAGTTCAATACTCATCTACGAAATGTGAAATTTAAACAGCTTCATAGCATAAAATGATCAGAAAACAAAACCTGAAGAAGAGGAACACAAGTGTTTTTCAACTTCGGTATAAACCAAATACATATTACACTAACAATAAAAGAACAACACCCACCCATCTAAAAAATTGTGATCTTTAAGTAGTTTCATAGCATAAAAAGATTAGGAAAAGAAAAAAGAAAAACTAAAGAAGAGAAACACAAGTTTTGTTTACCTTCAATATAAGCCGAATACACATCAAACTAACAGTAAAAGAACAATACCCATCTAACAAAATGTGACCTTTTAACAGTTCCACAACATAAAAATCAGAAAATAAAACCAGATGAAGAAGAATCAGATTTGCTGCTGAATCTTTAAACTTAAATATAAGTCAGATACATACTAAAAGTCAATACCAACAGTTATAAGAAAAAGTCCAACAGATTTGCTGCTGGATCTTTCAGAAGAACAAGGAGAAAAAGAATGAAGAAGAATCAGATAAAGAAGAATCAGAAGAATCAGATGAAGAAGAATCAGAAGAATCATTGAAAGAAGTGACACTAACCTTGATTACTGTTGCTTGTAGATGGCCGACAGATTTGCTGATTATTAGTATGTGCTACAGAGGTATTTTCTCCAAGCGAAGGAACACACAGTGTTGTCAGTATGTCCACATTAATCAATCCAGCACGTTGAAGTTGCGCAATTATATTAGCAGTAACATCTTGTTGAATTGTTTTCCTTTGTTCCTCCATTTGTTCCTCCATTTTTGTATCTTTTCTTGCATTTGCTTCACTGCATCGGTTGTGGTATTCAAAATGTGTTCAGAATTGATTGCTTTTCTTTTTAAAGAACTCTTTGTAACCCTCCGTCCATATAATCTTAGACGTCTGGGATGTTCAGGACCCATGACAGATGAAAATGCCTCAACAGCATCACTACCATCTGCACTTTGTTCTTTTTCAATTTCCTCCATTTGAGCCTAACAAAGACAATTCAATAGTAAGATTTATATATCTAATTATGAACAAATAATTTATTTAAAATAAGAATAAGTTACATAATATTCGTACGATTTTACTAATTGTGTCTTCATTCGAGTCTTTATACGAACGCTCGGGGTGTCTTTCTCTTGTGACAACAAAGAGCTCCTTCATGGATATATGACTTTCTTTTTCTTTCTCCTTGTCACACGAAAAAAACTGTTATCAAAAATCAATTTAAAATAACAAGTTAAGATTTGATAAAGATCTAGTAGAAAACATACCAAATCATTTCGGACTAAAACAAAACTTATTTTGCTACATGTGTGTGGATTCTTCGACTTCTTTCGATTCCTAGTATTGGTTTCTGCCATTTTCTGCAAATAAATACATTAATAAATAGATCCTCTGATCTAAAATAACTAATTGAATATAAAGGAGTTAAAAAGGTGGCAGCAACATCAATATAACAATAGAAAAGACAGAAAAATAAGCTTCAATAGTCATATCGCAATACAGAACAAAAATTGAAATTCCAAAATTAACATTACCTTGAATTTATCAGAGTCCCAATATTTGAAGAGTTCCTTCAATTGACATTCTGGAACATAAGGAGGTTTTTTTCCCATTACATCTTCTTCATGACTAGAACTTGACTTGTAACATAATTTCTTCAATTCATATTTATGCCTTCTCCAAGCAGACCCAATAACTTCTAAAGCCCATGATCTCGCAGCATCAGGTATATCATATTTCTCCTATATTTTGATTCCATTAGGCTAGTAAAATATGTAAAATAATTTTAATAAGTAATCAACATTAGTAACTGCAAACCTGAGTATATACCCATAAGTCATCTTTAGTGTCCATATACCTCCAATTTAATATGTCTAGAGGGCAAAGAGTTGCATTTCTCGCCAATGTGCCGAGAAAGCTGCTTAACTCTACAACAACATCTCTAGTCGGACCAACAGGTTGATTGTTGTCGTTCAGTAGGATTAGTCTAGCTCAATTCTCGCATGTACCTATGGCATTTGTGTGGTACCTCTTGTATTTTTCTGATTGGAAGGGTCCGAAGCTATAGACAAAATAAATTATTAGAAGTCATAATTGAATTTAATAAGCTTTTAAGTTATATGTACCTTGTTCTTTGGATTGTGCATTTGTTTGAAGAGTTCTTGTAGAATCCATTTCCATCTGCTCCCCAACAATTTGTTGCTCCCCTACAGTTGGTTGTGGTTGCTCCTCCACACCTTGTTGCTCCTCTACAGTTGGTTGTGGTTGCTCCTCCACACTTGGTTGCTCTTCTACACATTTTTCATTTTCTTTAGGCTGTGGTGCTCCTCCTTGATTTTCAGTTGGAAGTTCTTTCTCAATTAACCTTTGTAGGTTCTTTTTTTCCGATCTCACAGCTTGTAAAGTTTCTGGTGTTGTTGAAAATGACCTTCTTTGTTGTACCAAGGAAGATAATGTTCCAGGTTTAGCATATGTCCTTTTTTTTTGTTATTTTGGTTCTTCTTGAAGGCCTTGTTGACTCATGACTATCAAAATCTATATAACATCAAGAGTGGATAAGTTAGAAATACCACAGCTGAAAAAATAAGTTATCAAATCTGAACATATTGCTGAAACCAAAAGGGTAGTATCATCAGCAGTCCACACATTTTCAATTAAACATTTAAAAAAAAGAAAACAGATAAGTTGCTGTAGTAGTATGCCAATTAAGTAGAGCAATTAAGTAGATAAGTTACTGTACGTAGTAGTATGCCAATTAAGTACTGCTGAAAACAACAAAGCATCACTAACATATCACTGGAAGCACTAGAGTTCAGACTTTTCACAGGAAGAAAATGAGAGTAGAAGCCATACCATCGTAATTTTTCTCACAGGAAGAAAATGAGAGTAAAAGCCATGGAGTTACCTTTAATCTTTGCTGAAGAATGGAGATGATCTGGTCCTTAGAATAAACACGAAATGTAACAACTGCTGGCTTGCCTGAAAAACAATGTGCTAGTCAGATTAAACACTGTCCTACATACAATAAGTAATCTCTAGCATAGGCTGCATTAAGAGGTTAATCGGCAAACACTGTCCTACATACAATAAGTAGGCTGCATTAAACACTGTCCTACATGCCTTTGGAGGCAAAGTCTAGGTCCATAGACATTTGGAATCCATTTTTGAAGAAATGTGAATAGAAACCAGCCAGATGGAGATCACAATACTTATCTTTGGGAAAAAGATTAACTATTACAAACTCAGTTTTAAATGATTTTCCCATATATATGCTATCTATCTTCCCTATTCCCAATCAATAGTACAGAGGTCGGACAAAATCAGAAGAAACTTCTTGTGGCAAGGCAATAAGGAAAGAAAAGGCTTTCACTTGGTCAAGAGGAAGAAAATCATCAGAAGTAAGGACCAAGGTGGATCAGGTTTCAAGAATCTCAAAACCTAAGCAAAGCTCTTAAGATAAAGTAATTATGGAGGTACTATCAGGAGGACCAAGCACTCTGGTACAGAATAAGTAGGATCATTGTAAAATGAACTATGATCTAAAACTAGAAAAAAATAACCAAAAATTCAATAAACAAAGAGATAAGAGTGAAAAAGGCACCTGATTTTTGATACGTGGCTCCACAGTGAATTGAAAGATTCTTCCGAGGAATAGCAGAAAGATGGTGATGAATACTGAAAAAATATTCAAAAGAAATACTTAGTAAGTATCTCACCAGTACAGTGCTAATCTTAAAATGAATATGAAAAAGAAATATAAGGAAATATTAATTTCTCAGAGAAGGATATTTATTAATCACTAACAATAAAATATATAGTATAAATGTGAACAAGTTAAAAAGATCCTTCATCAATCATCAGCCTCCATCCAATCCCAATCGGTATCATCAAAATCATCCTCCTCTGTTGATATTTCCATGGTTATATCTTCTGAAAATTCTACAGAGGAGGGAATATCAACAATATCAACAGGTAGATCTTCTCTCGACCATCTGACATCAACATCAAACAACCTATGTGATGAACTAATGTCATCAATCGGTTCCCTCCAAAATGTTTGATCAATATTAGGACACTTCTCTTCCTCCAAATCATATAAATCAACAGGAACTTTTTTTATTGCGTAATAAACATCTTTCTCAATTGGGTCTTCCACATAAAAAACTTGATGCACTTGAGATGCTAGTACAAAAGGATCATCTGTGCTGCATAATTTGTTGAAGTATGTCCGAGTCAATCCATATTCATCAACTTCATTATGAAACCAATCACATCTAAACAGCACAACACTAAAAGAACCATAATAATCAATCTCAATGATATACTGAATAACACCATAATAGGTAACCATTCCATCAACAGGATTTTGGTCTCTTGCACTAGCAAAACTATCGGTTGTTGCTGACAAAGTTACACCACTATTTTGAGTCTTGTATGGGGCATCTCTGTTACCGTATGAAATCGATATCCATTGATAAAATATCCTGTATGTCTTTTAGCCACTTTATTAGGACCTCTAGCTAACCATCTCAAATGACTAGACACTTCAACATGTTTAACTTTATCTTGCAACCAACCGGCAAATTCTCGACTATGAATCTGTGCTTTTGCCCATGCATTTCCTCTAGCACTATTATCAATTAAACTCTTATGTTCCCTGTAAGCATGCATGTCAAATTTAAGTATTATGTATTTTTAAATGAAATTTAAAACATATAATTATAAAACTAAATAAAGTTAAAAATATAAATAATTATTTTATCTTAATGATTATTTAAGAATACTTGATAAATGCCTCTACTTGTTCATCTCCAGTATTGAACAAAGTGTAGCGATGAGCTTCAGTCCACTGATGAATATCCATCTCAAAAGGCTTTCCTTTTCGTTTCTTCTCGCTTCCAATTGGATGACCTGTCCTAGGAAACATATGTGAGAAATCATCTCCCTGTGTTTGAGTGTCCTCCTCCTCGTCAATCTGGTACCTACTGAATCTTGTCTTCACACCAATATGTAGGTACCTTGAACAGAAAATCAAACAATCATCAGCCACAGAGCCCTCTGTTATGCATCCTTCTGAATTTGATCGATTACGGACCAGTCCCTTGAACTGGCACATTTTTCTCTCGGAAGAATACATCCAACGCAAATGAGTTGTACCCCCAAGCTTAATTTCATTTACCAAATGAATTGTCAAATGTATCATTATATCAAAAAAACTTGGAGGAAAAATCTTTTCAAGAACACATAGTATTTCTACAATTTCATCCTGCAATTTATCAAGGTCGCTTCTTCTTATAACCTTACTACATATGGCTCTAAAAACGTTTCCCAACCTAATCAAGGTCAATGATACTTCCTTGGGTAACACTTTTCTAACTGCAACCTGGAGCAAGTACTCCATTATCACATGAGCATCATGGCTCTTATATCCAGATACTTTCATCTCTTCCACATGTACACGACTGGATATATTTGAGGTAAACCCTTTTGGCACTTTAGCATTTTTTAAAACGATGCAAAATAATCTTTTTTCCTCAGGTTTCATCGAGAAACAAGCTTTAGCCAGATGAGCTTTTCCATTATTATCTTCTTTTGGGTGAAGCTCCTTGCGTATCCCCATCTCATGCAAGTCATATCGAGAATTTACATGATCTTTGGACTTCCCAAGTATGTCCAACAAAGTTCCATGCAAACTATCACATACATTCTTCTCTATGTGCATCAAATCAAGATTATGCCTCAATTTGTTATGTTGCCAAAAAGGCAATTCAAAAAATATGGATCATTTCTTCCATGGACCATCATTCTTTCGAGCTCTTTTGTTTTTACCCTTTTCAAATACATTATTAAATTCACACAACTCTTCAAGAATTTCTATGCCAGATAATGAAGTAGATGCACTTTTATGATCCTCTTTACCATCAAATGATTTCTTATCTCTTCGAAAAGGATGGTTTGGAGGCAAAAATGCTCGATCACCCATATAACACATCTTACGACTATGTTTGAGATATTGAGAGCAAGTACCATAGTTACAAGTAGGGCATGCCCATCTCCCCTTGGTGCTCCATCCAGAAAGCATTGCTAATGCTTGAAAATCACTAATTGTCCACAATAAAGCTGCACGTAATGAAAAAGTTTGGTTAGTCACAACATCACATGTTTCCACTACCACTTCCCACAATTCAATCAACTCCGCAATTAGTGGTTGAAGGTACACATCTATATCCTTTCCTGGAGACGAAGGCCCGGAATGATCATTGACAACATTATATATTCTGACTTCATGCAAATCCATGGAGATAGATTATAGTTGATTAACATAACTGGTTATGTGCTATGAGAGATGCTCATACTTCAAAATGGGTTAAAACCATCACTTGAAAGACCCAATCTAACATTGCGAGGATCATTAGAGAAGTCTGGATATAAGGAATCAAAATGCTTCCAAGCTTCTCCATCAGCAGGATGTCTTATATACTCATCATTTGGTCGTTCAGTAGCATGACATCTCATAGCTACAGATGTCTCGAAACACATAAATATCCTCTGACGCTTAGGCTTTAAAGGAAAGTACCTTAAAACCTTCGGTGGAATTTTAGTATTCTTATTGGTTAAATCATTACGAATATTTTTCCATCTAGATGTCCCACACTGAGAGAAGTTCTCTAGCTTGGCATTATCTTTCCATAATAACATGCAATCGTTTAGACAAGCATGAATTTTTTCATAATTAAGACCCAACTCAGTTATCACCTTTTTAGCCTTATTAAAAGACTCGGGTATCTGAGCAAACGGAAATGCCTTTTTTAACAAGTCTAACAAGTCTGAAAAGGCTACATTACTCAACCCATGGATGCATTTAAACAAGAACAGCCGAATGGTGAAACTCAGCTTTGAAAAATTCTTACACTCCAGATACAACTCTGTTTTCCCTTCCTCTACTAATTTAAATAATCTCTTTGCATCTTCTGATGGTCCCTCTCTCACTCCTTCATGCCTCTGGTCACCTTCTATATTCTTAAAAACATCATGAAGTAGTCTATCTATGTCATCATGTATGTCGGATCTTTCTTCATCAGTATTTTGATGTGACTTATTATTTGACAGTCCTTCTCCATGAAAAATCCAATTGGTGTATCCACCACGAGCAAATCCAAAAGCAATCAAGTGATTCTTCACCACACTTCGATAATGCCAATAACGATTAAAGCATTTTTTGTAAGGGCATAATATTTCATTTCCTTGGGAAGATTTTTCAAATGCTTTATCAAGAAAGTATTCACTCCACGTTCATACGCATCGGTGGATCTTGGAAGATTCATCCAATTTTTATCACTAATATCCATTGGATATCCTATGTGACATAAATATAATATAAAAATTAGAATTCAAGTAGCGAATTTCACAACATTAGAACAATTTGATTCCAACTATGACTTACAACTATAACGACAAACTCCAAAGTAGAACCTTAAAAGTAGAAAAAATGTGCATATGTGAACTATTGGTTAAGAAATTGACTGCAGATTATGAGAGTAAGCTTGTAGCATTTCATTTTAATGACATAAGTTGACAAGAAAAAGTATGAGTATTTAAAAAAAGCAAATCATAGTCATCTATAAAAATAGTTAACAAGATACAGTTAATATCCATTTTCACATACGTAAAATAAGAGTTTACCTGTGCTAAAAGTAAGAGGCTAACTTCCAACAACAATTTTTGCAATAGTTGACTGCACAAGACCTGCAACAGTAAAAAGCATCAATATACATCAGTAAGTCATTTGTGAGATAGAATTTATTAGGCCACAATTAGTACTCCAATTATAGAAATAATAATGTGCAGTTACGCAGCAAATTTGCACAGGTCAACATGCATTTGGAAGTTAAATATACATTTGGGTTCCGAAGTGTAACTACACTCATCCACACATTATATTATCAGACTTTTCAGCACTTTCTAACTCATGTAAGCTTAGATATCAGAGAATCAGATTGTTTTTAATGGGATGGAGATAATTTGATATGATAAGATCTACTGAAATGGATAAGTTCCAAACAGAAATGTCATGTTCAAGTCAAAGCAATTCTTATCAAAGGGGTACTAATTTGTGCACTTGAAAGATGAAACTTGCCATATAACCATTAAGTTTTCCAGTATGCCACCTATATACATTGGTTATGTGTAGACTAATTACATTTGCTTACAAATTTCACTATAAATAACATTAGAAATTTCTTAACCTGCACGGACACCATATGAAATTGTCTAACTAAGATGATTAGATTTGTATCAATGATCAGATAGAGAAAATGTCCCAGTAATTTGGAAGTCCTTCAAAGAAGTAAAAGCTCAGCATCTTTTATCTTCGTATATGGTTGCAGGTCTATCTCAAAAACGTCCCCACCTCGTCAAGTTGAAAATGCTGCTCTCTAGTTACTTTTGCCTTGTAAAACCACATTCAACTTTATGTAGCAAAGTTTCTAAACAGGTTCATATAAAAAATATGCGGCATATGTCAACAACAACAAAGACAATATTTGGCATATGTCTACTATCCAAATGTTGTGACAGCAATAGGATAAATAGAGTAACATGCAGCAACTTTCATATTAGCAAAACAAAAAGAATCTAGGACTGGCACAGGACAATAGAACAAGCAAAAGGGAAACTGCAGATAAGTCTATTGTGCCAGGTTAGATTATAATTAAACGAAAACAAATAAATGCCAACATTTGGTGTCTACTAGCCACAGAATCAAATTGTCTGATCTTTGGATAACTCAATAGTCTCCCCATTGTTAATTTTGTGTAAGGAATAGAAGTGACTAAGAAGTGATAAATGTCTCAAGCTGCCCAAATTTAAATTCAAGTTAATGTTGACCTAGTGATGATATATATTCATAGGTGAACTCACTCATTACATCTAATGTTTCTTAACCTCAGTTGATGATATATATACATAGGTGAACTCAGTCATTACATTTAAGTTTTGGGTCAGATGCCCAAATTCTTTCCCACAGAGTCTAAAACTCCTGTTAGCCCTTGCAAATGCAACCTACCAGCCAACTTGAAACTTCAAAATAAGCCATACGTATAAAACAACGATAAAAGTACAACACCCATCCAACAAAATGTGAACTTCAAACAGTTTCATAGCACATAAAAGATCAAAAACAAAACCTGAATAGGAGGAAGAAAAGTTATGTTCAAATCCAACATAAACCAAATACATATTACACTAAGAATAAAAGAACAGCACCCAACCATCTAAAAAGTTGTGATCTTTAAGTAGTTTCATAACATAAAAAGATCAGGAAAAGAAAAAAGAAAAACTAAAGAAGAGAAACACAAGTTTTGTTTACCTTCAATATAAGCCAAATACACATCAAACTAACAGTAAAAGAACAATACCCATCTAACAAAATGTGAACTTTTAACAGTTCCACAACATAAAAATTAGAAAATAAAACTAGACGAGCTTGTCAAACGTCAATATAAGCCAAATAAATACTAAACTAACTATAAAAGTACAATACCCATCTAACAAAATGTGATCTTTAAACAGTTCCACAACATAAAAATCAGAAAAACAAAAGCTGAAGAGATTGTTAAACTTAAATATAAGTCAGATACATACTAAATTAACTATAAAAGAACAACACCCATCTAAAAAAAGATATGATCTTTAACCAGTTCCACATCATAAATATCAGATAAACAAAACCAGAAGAGTTTGTCAAAGTTCAGTATAAGCCAAATACATACTATAAACTAACTATAAAAGTTGTACCAAAAAAGAAAAAAACTATACAAGAACAACACCCATCCAACAAAATATGATCTTTAAACAGTTCCACATCATAAAAATCAAAAAATAAAACCTGAAAGAGTTAGTCAAACTTCAATATAAGCCAAATACATACTAAACTAACAATAAAAGAACAACACCCCCATCTAACAAAATGTGATCTTTAAACAGTTCCACAACATAAAAATGAGAAAAACAAAACCAAAAGAGTTTGTCAAACTTCAATATAAGCCAAATACTTACTAACAAAAAAGAACAACAAACATCATACAAAATGTGATCTTTAAACAGTTCCAAAGCATAATAAAATCAGAAAACAAAACCTGAAGGGGAGGAAGCATAGTAAGATCAAAGCATAATAAGATCAAACGCCAGTCAAATCTTTAAGGTATGTCTTCTTTCCAGTCAAACGCCAGAGGAAAAACAGAGATTCAACCGTTTCTGGCCTTAGTATGGCCACAGACTTTAAAATACAAATAAAGTAAATCAAATACAAGAAATTGCAAAAAATAACATCTATTTCATAGAAACCCACGTGTATTTCAAAAATCCTTTCGTAGATTTATAATTTCAAAAGCTTTTTTAAAAATCCTTCACAAAAAGACAAAGAAAACTGAAATAGAATGCAGTACATAGAATACCATAACTTTTATAGAGATAAAACCACAAAGAAAGACACAAATGAACCTTTAAACTGTTGCTGGAGACGAAAATGAGCTCTTCCTAGAGACGAAGAGGAGCTCTAACTGGAGATGAAAGTTTGTGAAGAAAATTCCTTTTGCATGTCTCTTATCTTTAAGAAAAATGGCAATGAAGATGGTTTTCAGAGTACAAGATCGCAAGAAACCCTATTTCAGACAAAGAGGCTAGGAGAGAAAATGGAGTCTGGAAGCTACAAAAATGACATAAGAGAGAATGCTTCGCGGGAATAAAAAAATATTTGGTGGGAAATTTTTTTGGGAAGCGGGATTATAATATTTTTTAATAGTAACCGTTGCTATAGAGTTTGAGGTTGCAACGGTTTAAATAATTGTTGCAACAAATACCTCTATGGCTACGGTTTTGAACTATTGCAACGGTTTATTTTAATAAGTGTTGTGATAGGCCAAAGATTCTATGGCAATGATTAAAACTGTTGCTTATAGCAACAATTATGTAACCGTTGCATACTTGTTGTTGCCATAGGCCATATTTCTAGTAGTGTAGAAAGATAAATCTGGTATCCTACAAAAGAAGGGAGGACTCACCCAAGGCTGATAGCAAGGTAAGATCCTCAATGAAGTGTATGTTGATGATCTCTAATGCTTGTCTTTGCATCATGAAAAGATACAAGCTCAAATGAATATCAATACGTGGAATGCACGAGTATGTAATGTGACAAAATGAAATATGAATCAAGGTAGAATAATATCAGCTCAGATAACTCAGATCAGAAAGATAAGGAATTCAATTAGAATGTAAGTCTAAAGCAAGAAAACTTTTAAACTGAGACTAATCATATATTATCCAATCTAATCATATAGAGTACTATCATGTCCTACAAGGAGTTTTGCGAGTAATGATACTATGAAACAATGTCATTTCCACATCAATCCAATATTTTGCTATGCTAAAGGACTTCCCATCAGTGGATTCATAACCAATCACATCAAGTCCACCTTGAGGACAATAGTGAAACACCCAAATTTAAGGTTCAATCCTCTCCTACGCTGGCTACGTAATTATTGAGTTGAGTTGTTATTTACACTTAATTCAATGCTCGATACTCCTCCAAAAACTTAATGATCATAAGACTTTATCGAATCAATCAAGTCTCATAAGGTCCTCTATCAATTCTATCACAATCAAGCCTTTTGGCCTATCAACTATCCAATCAATTCCCAACACATCTTTCAAGTTAGACTCACATTCATGACCACATGAAGCTAGGTCACATATTTGGGTTCAAGTTTTGAAAAATGCAAAAGAGATTTAAGTTTGATTCAAGCTACACCCATATTCAGTTTAATTCATGCTTTGGATTTCGTTCAAGGAATATAGACAAGCAATTATGATCGACTTATGACTAGAGTTTGATGAAATAAGGTATGTAATTCATTTGTTCAGGAATTCAAGTTATGAAAATCATTACTAATGCAATATCATATATAAATATGTTAGGGTCTAAGAAATTATCAAGGAAACAAATTATAGAAGGCCCAATCCTATTACAAATCAATCTATCACATTGTCGGGACACGTGGAAGGACATAATCCTATTACAACCACTTTAATCCCTACCTCTATTCTCCTCTCCTTAGCCTTAGTTCTTTAGTTAGCATAAAGAAACTTACGAATGCCTTTAGAAACCTTTTTAAGGTAAAAAAGACCTATATAAGTCATAGGTAAAAGCTTGGAATGCCCCTCATTATAATTGGGCAAATTTGAACTAAGATGCTCCCACTCTGCATTGCGTTGACTTTTCATTTTGGTTCCTTTTTTTATGAAAACTTCCGATAACTATCTAGGCCATTGAAAATTTAAAAAAAAAGGACCTATTTTGGGGAACCTCCGCAACGCAGAGTGGTAGCTCACTTTTCGATTTCTGTATTTTTCACTCTGAAAAGTCTTTTTTAATTTCAATTGGCCTATAATTCGACCGGGACCACAATCCCCCTCGAATTTTACGCTCATCATGATTTAGGCCTTAGATTTCCACGAAAGTCAAGAATGATGCATTATGCGAGAAATCTCTCATCTATAGGTATTTTGGTAATTTTTCAGGGTGTAACAGACGCATTTTAGTGTCATGCCGTCCTAGGCCTAAAGTGGACAATATATCTGATGGGCTAGGCCATTACACCATCATTCAACTTTTGATAGTTAGTTTGGTATTTTAACTACTAAATTTTAGGAGAAATCATTCCTCATGTCACTTGAAGCCTTCCTATTCTTCATCAACTTTAGGGTTCCAAATTCTACTTTAAACCTGTTGAATCGATTCCATCAATGGCGTTTTATGTAGCTTCCTTTTTATTTTTCAATTTTCTATGATTTTCTTATCTAATAATAATTGTTGTGTTTCATTTCCTTATTCATAACCATACTTTTTGGTTATTCAATGTTAATTACTATTTGCTGCTCTATATGTTTTGCATATACTTTTGCTTTGTTATATCATTATAATTGTTCTTTTAATTCAACTTTTCATCTGTACCGGTGGTCTATTGAAATTAACCTCTCTACTCCCATAAAGTTAAGGAATGATCAGCATACATCTTATTCTCCTAGACCCCATTCTGTGGTATTGCATTAGGTATGTTGTTGTGAATTTTAAGTTTGAGGTTTGTCTATAAGTAATTACTTCATTTTGTTTCCTTATTCCCAATCATATATTTTCTTTATTATTTGGTGTTTATTATCATCTGTTTCTCTTATTTCTTTGTATCTCTTTTTTTCTCTTGTTTCCTTGTAATCATGCTTCGGATTCCACTTTTCATTGGAGCTGATGGTCTATAAAAAATAACTGCTACACCCCATAAAGGTAGGGGTAAAATCGACTTACATCTTACTATCTCTAGTCCCCACTTGGTGAGATTGCATTGGGTATGTTATTGTTGTACCGTTCAAGTTTGTGGCTTCCAACTTATAAAATAAGAGAAATAGATACTCATTGTGTTTAAAAGTGGAGGACACACCAAGAAGACTTTCCTGCTTTTCATGTCAATATCTTCTACAAATATATATTTCACACCATATTGGCTTTGTAAGATTGGCGATGGAAGAAATGTAAGACCTTGGATTAATGAAGAGCCTAATGAAATATCCAATATATGGAAGCTCACTGAAATTAGTGGATCATCACAATCTGACACTATGAAGGCATGTGACATCAAAACACGCCATCAACAAATGAATTATTAGTGTTATGTTGAGTGGGAATGAACCATATGATCCAACAGTGTTGTTCTTCTCCCTTCATATGTAGATATGACTTCTCCTATTTGGGAGGAAAGAGCTTGTAAATATTCCATGAATCAAGAGACATGGGGATTATATTTGGCGTTGTGATGATTTAATAATTTCAATGAGCTTCCATATCTTGGATTTGTCATTAGGCTCTTCATTAATCCAGGGTCTTACATTTCTTCTATCTCAATTCTTACAAAGCCAACAAGATGTAAACAATATATTAGTAGATGATATTTACATGAAAAGTGGGCAAGACTTCTTGGTGCGTGTCTCCATTTTTAAACAAAATGCGTATCTATTTCACTTACTCCCTCTCTTCACTTTTAATTGTCACTGTTTAGCTTTTTGAGGGGAACTTGACTAACTTCAAATCTAAATTGAAATAGTTAAATTTAATATTTAAAATCTAAAATTTAGTTAGTTGAAAGCTATAAGAAAATTTTTATAAGTTGCAATCTTTATCATATTAATATGATGAAAAACATATCTTAAAATGTTGATCAAAGTTTATATAATTTGGCCACGCTAAGTGAAACTGTGAAAAGTAACAGTGAACGGAGGGAGCATTGTATAAGTAGGATGGCTCAAATTTATAAGTTACACTAATAATATACCAAGTACTATCTCACAAATTAGGGGGGGGGGGGGATAAGATGTGCCTAGATCTTACCCCTACCTTTATGGGTTGTAGCGGTTATTTCTAATAGACCATCTGCTCAAGAAAAATGGAATCTGAAGCACCATTATAAGGAAATAAGAGAACAAATGAGATATAAAGCAAAGAGAATAATAGATAGTATAAACACTGAATAACAAAGAAATTATATGATTACGAATAAGGAAATACAATACAATAATTACTTTATACAAGAACCTCAAATATAAAAGTACAACAGAACATACCTAATGTAGTCCCATATAATGGGGTCCAGAAGAATAAGATGCATGCAGAACTTACCATAAATTTATTGGGTAGACAGGATATTTCCATAGACCATTGAAACAAAGGAAGAATGAAGTTAAGAGTACTATTATAAGGAGACAACAAAGCAAAAGATATGCAAAACAAATATGGCAAAACATAGTAATTAACAAAGTATGATTATGAATAAGGAAATGAAATATAGTAATTACTATTACACAAGAAAACAAAAAGGAAAAGAGAAGTTACATGAAAC
This sequence comes from Solanum rostratum, assembly GCA_029948455.1. Classification (NCBI taxonomy): domain Eukaryota; kingdom Viridiplantae; phylum Streptophyta; class Magnoliopsida; order Solanales; family Solanaceae; genus Solanum; species Solanum rostratum. The sequence continues at coordinate 8,997,284 of CM057055.1, read as the reverse complement.
GTCACTTATGGAATCAATTCAACGGGTTTAAAGTTCAGTTTGGAACCATACAACTGTTGAAGAATAGGGAGGCTTTAAATGATAGGAGAAGTGATATCTCCTATAGTTTAGGAGTTAAAATACAAAAATAGCCATCAAAAGTTGAATGATCATGTAATAGTCTAGCTCGCTAGTAAAATTGTCCACTACAGGCTTAGGCTCGCATGACTTTAAAATGCGTCACTAGTAGGTAAGACTTGCTTATTTATGTATCTAGCATCTCTCTTGCGTTTTTTGATGTGGAACTTCTTATGTTAAATTGTAGTGTCACATATATCCCTTATAAAGACTCAGTATCCTCGTTAAGATTTTTTCCACTCTACCAGCATCTACACTTATGGGGAGATGAACATGGTCCACATTCGAGAATTTGGTAATGAAATAATCACTAGCTGTCAGGACCTAACCCCTTTGGTCGTCATGGCACCTACCCCAACCCACTGGTAGGTAAGCCTAACCCATTTCAAGAAATCATAAGCAATCGACTATCTCAATTAAAACGATCATAATAAAGGAAAACTACCAAAATAAAGAGAAGATAATATCAAGCTGCAAAACTAAAATTTAGGAACCCACCCCAAGACCTGGCATTAGTGAGTAATCGATCTTATAAAACACAACTTAATAGTATAAGGCTTTACAAAATACAATATCAGTACAGGTTATCACTGAATGCAAAATAAAGACTAGCTTTAAGATCAACAAAATGGGATTCAAAAACTTCAAACACCTGGATCTCACCCCTATCTGTGAGAACCACAACTGCTTTACATGAAGGAAAATAACAACGTGGACTCTCATTACGAGTTGCTGGAGATAGAAGTATAGTACGAGTACCAAATAAATGGTACCCAACAGACATAGCCCGACTGAGTTCCTCAGATAAAGCAAGTATATATGTCATGAAAATAAGACAAGTATTACACAAGTAATAGGATAATAAACGGAATACATATTGATCAAGATATATGAGGTGAAGATAATTGGCAAGTGGCATACCTGGGAGAAGCAGGTCTACAATATACTAGTAAAATGGAAAGGCTAAATAATATACTCAATAAGAGACAGATGGATGAAAACAACCAAGAGCCAGTAAACAGCTCAGCCACATAGGAGTTAATCCAACTCAGCCTGGTCAAGTAACAGATACAACCAAAGAAGAGATAAGCCGCTTGACTAGGTAAGAACAATAACAGACCGACAACCCATAGTGCCGGTAGTACCATCAACAAGAAGAATCCAAATAGGCATCCCGTGCTACCAAGGGACCAAACAACAAAATCAGTGCATGAAATCTCCCGTTAGCGCATACCCACAAATGAAATACGACCTACCCCAGCTCAACTGGCAAGATCATACCTATGCAACACCTACATCTGGTACAATAGTATTCTCGGTGTGGAATTCCAACGATGGTTCATGAAACCTATACAAATTGCCTGGGACTGCAAAAGCACTTATCATCATTATCATCATAGGGGATACTGTAGGAATAGTGATATCCATATCAATGAATTGAGTGCAGCGACGTGCTCGCTCGTCAAATTATGAAAATCTGAGATCATCCCAGATGCCTCCACAATCTCAAGTAGATAAATGCACATCCTTGATGCTTCATAACTATCAAATCTAGAAATCATGTGATCCTGGTGGTAAAACTTGTGTAAAAAGTTTGAATCAATATTACATCAATAGTGTGAAACCCTATACTTTTTCACTTACTCTCCATGCATAAATGATGATCCAATTCATGAATCAATACCGTATCATAAAATCAATGTGAATGGGCAGCCATTGCAGTGCATGCTTCCTAATATTAAACAAGACACACAAGACTAGGAAATCAAGTTACTACTATTAAATATAATGTCTAAGAGAACTAACCTAGAGTACAACTATTCCTCGAACAAGGCCTCGGGCCAAAATGATATAGGATAGCTATAAATCTAATAAAATATCACCATTAAGTATATCACTAAGAAATCTCAACAGCTTAAAACCAAGCAAGAGTGAGAAATATCTCTAGGATCGACGCATTACCCCACAACCAATATCTCTCGTCCTGAATTGAGCACAAAAAAGACAAACCTATGGCTATAATGAGAGACCAAAGTCTTAGCACCTATCTCAAAGCATACAACCAAAAAATGCCCTACTAGAAGCGACATCAAGCTATAAGGAAAAAAGGGTTTCAATCACTTACCTAAGGCACAACCTAGTCTAAGGACACCCTCATAACTCGTAAAAAAAGTAATTTTCTCCAATCATGACAAAACATAATTCAAAGCCTAAACTAAGGTCTCCAAGGGACTATACTAGTCTAAGGCTTACTCGAAACAAATGAAACCAGGATTAAATGGATAAAAAAAGATTACTAGGAAAATATAGTCCAAAGTAACATGAAATTTAAACTAAGCATTAATAAAAAGAGCCTTGTCATGGATGCAGACTATTGCCTACCTTAAATCTGATCATGCACTCTCCAAATCCATTTCATGATAGCTATCCACAAAAGAATCACCTCCAAACGCTACCACGCTATAAAAATTTTGATTGTTATACCCCATTTTAACTCGAGGTCAAATGGTGTAAAACATATTGGTGATTCTTATGCTATTTTAAAGAGTCGCGACCTAATTGTTTTAAAGGTATATTAGGACACCTATTTTTACTAAAATTTTGGCAACTAATTCTATATGAAGGTATTCTAGGTACTTATTTTTGCTAAAAGTTTTCCAACTTGTTCTAAATGAAGGTATTCTAGGTAAGAGTTTTAAATATTCTAAAGAGAAGGTGTAAGGCATCCTTTAAGATTCGTTAAAAAATGATTAACAACCAAATTTAGATTAATAAATAAATAAATAAATGCTGAGGAGTTTAAGAAAATTGAAAAGATAAGTGAGAAAACATTTAAATATTGAATTGTTAGTACACTTAATTAAAACTTGAAAATAAAACGAGCATTTGTCGTAGCTAATGTTAGACTTGTTTTGCATTGGAAGTAGAACTTTAAAAATGACCATTTGACTTAAACAATTTTAAAACTTTAAGATCGATTTTTGGTAACTAGAATAAAGGACCGAAATCCCAACCCTCTATCTCATATCAACTATTATGAATCCAAACTAGAAAATATCTAATTCACATAAGCAATTTAATATGTAAAGAAAAATACAAATAAATAATGCTGAAAAGTAAGCAGTGAAAGATAATCCCAAGTAAATTTTCTTGTTTCGCTATTTGGGTATTCTAAGATGTCGTAATGACTCCAAGTGTGAAAGTGATGTCAATATCAAGTAATCAAAACAAGACTTCTTGCGGCGATAAAGCCTATTATGAAGACTCCATTTACTCCCCAAGTGTTTATGCAAATAATGAGATGATAAGAAGATTAGTAAACAAATTCAACTACAAGCGATAACAAGTATAGAACCAAGTAAAGTTATATAACAAAGATATTATTTAGTGATAATAAATATAGAACCAAGTAAAATCATATAACAAAGATATTACTCAAAATAGTAGTCATGCGAGCTTCAGATAAGATACCCATTTCGCAATTGACTCAAAGCAACTTTTCTATAATATGCTTCTTTTTATTAATGACTTAAACAATCAAAAAGTTCTATCTCTTGAATGAAATCAAACCACGACCTTTAAGATTTTACTTACACTACTATCAAAAAGCTAAAAGGCTACGTATACACCTATTTTACTAAGTGAAAGATTATGTACGTATATAGATCTACTTAATCATCAGTGGGAAAGGAGCTTTAAAAATAATTGTATTTAGTATATATAGAAAAACATAGAGCTAGTGTATTGTGTATGCTTTACATTTTTTAGTACGGAAAGTACATAACATGCACACCTATTTAAAAGAAAAGTTCCTTAAAAATATTTTTACATAGAAAAATATGAACAAAAGTTTATTATCGCATAGGGTACTAAACAACACCAATTTAGAATCAAAATAGATTCTGTAACTATCTAATGAAAACAATATGATTCTTTAGAACGTGAAGGGGACACGAATTGAAACCTTTCCAGACCTTAGGATAAACTAAATAAATTTTTAACTCACCTTCATGATGAAAACAAATAAACAAAAATTACTCCGGGTGTACATTTTGCTTGAAGCTTACATAACATTCTTTTATCATAGAGACAAATTAAAAAAGAGGGAGCAAAATCACCTATTGCAGGACAGTGAATAGGGTCCTCTAATTGCAGGCCTATGCTCGAACACGAACGACAAAATTAGGCAAGTTCAAATAAAAAACTCAGAGTAGAAAGAAAAAGAGTTTAAGAGCAAAGTGCAACATCTTCCCCCAAAACAACCCTCATAAATGGACTCCAAATGCTAGAATTTATAGGAGTGAAAATCTAGGGTTCTCACTTTGAAATTTATAAATTAAAAAGTCATGTTTTGTGAGAGAATAAGTTGGAGTTCGTCAAAAATGAGAAATGAAAGAGAAAGAGATATAATGATGAAAGAGTATGGTTAAAGAATAAGTTGGAGTTCGTCAAAAATGAGAAATGAAAGAGAAAGAGATATAATGATGAAAGAGCATGGTTAAAGAAGTATTATTGGGCTTAATTTGGTATGGAATGGATTGTTATTGTTTGGGCCCCAAAAAATGGATTTTGACTTAGTGAATTTAGTTCAAATTTACTGGCCTTTATCTTTCTTTCTTTTAAAAGAAATTGAGCTTCTAACTTCATAACTAATACAATGTATATTATATGATGGAAATATAAAAACAAAATATTGATATAATAACTTTGTTCTAATATAGAAATATAAATTTTAAAAATATTAATTTATAATTAGTTCAATACATATGAAACTTGAAATAAGCGGATGATGATCAATTGTTTAAGAAAAGGAGGTGCAAAGTAATAATAATAGTTTGATAATTAAAAAAATAAAAATTTATTTGTAAATATAGAAATGTGATAACAACGATAATAATAAGATAATTTGATATATTATTAATCTAGAAGCTCAAAATAATGAATTTGAAGAAATGAGGGTCAAAATAGGGTGTCAATATTAATCTCCACATCAATACAAAAAAATTACACCAAAATTGCTCTTTTCGTAGATATACCTAAAATTGGTTCTAAAATGGGATTATGCGATCTGCAATGGGAATCCCAAAATGGACTCTACAATAGGGTTTTAAATGACTTATAGATCTTGTATCCCAAGATGGAACATACTTTGACATTTGAAAATGGGATAAACTAGATCATGTAATTAAGAATATCTCTAAAGATAAAGAGAATGGACTAGATAGCCCCTCTGAGGCCAAAATTACCTTAAACAATGAGCCCTCAACATTCTGGGACACTAAAATTTGTAATCAAGATCAAAACGAATGATGGCTTTGAATCACCCAAATGGAGCTTCCTAGATAAATATATTTGAATATTTTAGAGGGAAAGTTGAAATTCATAGGGAACTAATCTTTAAAGGCCTGAAAATTGTTTATTGATATCATGAGAACAATGGGATGCAATCGTGATGAAGAAACATTGTTTTTTAAAAAATTTCATCATTATTTTGAGGTCAAGGGTTTGTGATCACGATGAACAAATTGCTATGGAGTGGCAAAGCGAAACAAAACACTAGCCAAGACTGTCATGTCCAATTAGGTCCTCTGGATTTATCTGAGTTTCTATGAACACACACCAAATATGATATCTTCCTAGAAATGAAATTCCAAAATCAAAGGTGCAATAAAAATTTCCATTGGAGGTTTTCTTTTGAATGTTGCATGTTTTTTAGGTACATTTATGGTTATAGCATTGTTGAAAATATTAGACTAAAAGTTGGTGGTGCGCCCGAGCACCATTGTTGTAATGACCCTCCGGGTAAATTTCGTGGCTCTGCGAATATTTTATCGGTTTGAGCATTTTCGCAGTGACCGCGGGTTATTTGTGACTTATTGACACTGATTATTCGGTCATAGGATATTTTGTTTGATATTTATATAATTTTTTGAGTTGAATGAGGGATTATAACCGTAAAATAAATTTTCAGGTAAATTTCTAGTAAACAGTTTCAGAGCGGAATTCTAATGGTTTCATCAGCTCCAGAATGGCTAAATTAGGTTAGGGGTATTATATCAAATTTTGCAAATTTAGCTGTCGAATGGGCCAATTGTTAACTTTAGTCAATGTCCGTGGTAAACATGCTCAAATGGAAATTTTGATCGCATCGTTGGATCTAGAACGTCGAGTTTGGTCTAGGAGGACCTTTCATTAAGTTTTTGAGGCTTCCGAGTCTATTTTGGTCCCTTCAATAGAGTTTGATATAGAGAAATGGGATCCATATTGAAATAAAATGACCTCCGATGAAACTTTCGACTACACGGTTGAGTTTGGAATGCCATTTGCGATCAAATTTGATATATGGATTATATTTTTCCGACTCTGGGTGAGTCCGGAGTATTGAATTAAGTTTGAACAGTTGCTGAAAGTTAAAAGAGCGGTGCCAATGTGGCCCACTAGGGAAGTGACACATGGCAAGTCGGTCGAGAAAGGATATATATGTATAATTATCCAGAAATGTTCGTAGAGAAGAGCAAAACTTTCATTCGCAATATTTCTCTCGTTGTTTATGTGTTTTGAGCGATTCAAAAGGCTAACTTGTGTATTTTTTCAAGAGGAACATCATGAAAGTTTCGAAAATTGATTTTGGCTCGTTGTTTGAGGTAAAATTTGATTTTTTGCTGCGTATTGAATGTTTTCTTCGGAAACTTTGATATGTGATTTCATTTCCATTTGAGCCCAATTTTGGTAAAATTTGGGTCTATTTTATGTCTTTTTTCGAGGCGTATGCCATGGTAATGTCAGAATTAATTAATAGAGCTCTATTTGGTGTGAGAACATAATTTAAGCTGCGGTTTATGTTCATTTTTTCTAAAATTTTGAGTCATGATATCTTGGCTGATTCTCATAAGAATTTAATGAACTTTGGATCTAGATTATACTACTTTTTGTGACCTACATCGTGGTATATTTAGATTTTGTTAATTTTGTTGTATCTCTAAGAACTCTGACACAGATGCTGCTGTACATAGATGTTTTTTACTATAAGAAATGTCATTTGTTTTTGTGTTGTTTATGATTGTTCTAAGCCTTGTTTTGAGCTCAATTTTTGGCTTTAGGCTTGGGGTGACATACAGATCAGTTTAGGGGAGTTGGTTTTGTATTTTGGGCATGGACCCCATTTCTCCCGTTTATTCGCATTTAACGTGTCTTCCCCTGTTTCTTTAGATATTAAGGCCAAAATGGTCGTATTGATATTTTGACTCATATTTTGATAGTTGGGTGACATTTCAAGGTCATTAGAGAGTAAAAACTTGTGGGGACTAATCTGGAGCACGAGAATTCTCCTTCCATGTAGGCTAGGTTTTTCTTACCTATAGACTTAGCTGAAATGCATGTATACGGGGAGTCGGTTTATGGTTGGAAATCTAAAGTAATATATATATATATATATATATATATATATATTGTGAGGCTGATTGTTAGTTATATTTCCTTCTATGCATTTAAACACTGTTGTCATGATTTATAATACCTATTTCCTAGATAGTCGTTGCACTTAGCATCTGGGCTAACTATGGTTATTTTGGGATACTTATGGTTGCTTCAGACTGTGCTAGCTGTGATCACTATAGTAGCTGAGTTCTGGCACTACTGAACTACAAAAAAGTTTGGTAAAGCTAGATATGCCCTGAGACAAGTATGTAATCTTGCTTAACTCTTATATATATGAATGTGTAGCCGGATGCTACTGAGATATGCTAGCTGTGAGGATGTTTGTTGATTATATGTTGTACTATAGACTGGCACTATTATAGATATGATTCTGATGGGATGATTTGTTCGGGATGCCAATGATACAGCCGTACTATGGACTGATTTTTGAATAGATATGACTCTACTAGACTTGGTTATTGTGGATACTTTTGATATACCTATCGATTATACTTGGGTTTGAGACTCTATAAATTGTCCTTGAGGTCCGGGACCCTATCGATTATGCTTTAGGTCGAGGACCCCATTGATTCTTTCTGGGTTCAAGACCTATGGTTACTCAAGAGTACTTGTGATTGATTAGAATGTTGTGTCTTTTGCTTTGGGTGGGCATGACCCTACATTAGTCTGTGAGACATATACTTCTGTATATAGTTGTTAGTCCCTATGCATTTGTTATCTGTTCCTAAGGTTGGTATTAGCTTATGAGAGAGATGGTGACAGACTGTTGTGTGGGTTGGATTGTGTGGGATATATATGTTGTGACTGTCATCGTTATGTGTTGTCAAAATATAACACTTTTGATGTTTAAAACTTTGGATTTTGCATGTTCTCAATGCCACTTTAGTTGTTTTTATGTGTTTTTATGTCTATATTTGCAGGATTAAGAGTTGGCCAATGATTTTAGAGAAAGTTACAAAGTTGCTATAGATTTGTTGTTGTACGAGATACCTTACGGGCCGTAGACTATTCTACGAGCCATAGGGTGGGTTCATGAGGAATTCCAATGAGGGGCCAAGTTTCTGATGTTTTTTCTATAAACATGCAGACGAGCCATAAATTAGATACGAGTAGTAGAAGAGGTATCGTTCCCTTCGGGTTAGAGAATGAAAAATACTTTTTGAAGTTCATCAAATGAAACTCCCTTTACGGGTCATAAAGGAGAAGTCCAATTTTCCAGAAACAACGTACGAGACCTTGATTATGGGCTGTGAACATCAACAGGGGCCGTAAAGTGTTGTCATAGAGTATGCCGACAAGTTCTCTTAAGTTGTTTAGGATTTGAATTTTTATTATTATAAATAGGTCTTTTAGGTTATTTTTCATAAGTTCTCACAAGTTAATGTAAGTTTAGCTTAGTTTTAGGTTAGTGCTCAGAGAACTCAATATTCTTAGAGAAAAAATTATGAGAGAGTCTTTGAAAACACTTGTGGTTTTATTCAATCTTCAAGCTTGTGATTTTCATTAACATTAGATTTGCTTGTTGTTAATTGAGTTGTGTAAGTGTTAAATTATGTCTTCTGAATTCATAATCTCTTCATCTATAGTTAAATTATGTCTTCAACTGATGTGTTCTCATCTAATCAACCAAACTGGGCCAAGGGGAGGTTGTACTGGGACCTATAGGTAATGGTTAGTCATGCACACTATGGAGATGGGCCAATTCACATAGTGAAATTCGCCTCTCGCCTTTCACTAAAGGGCTTAGTTAACTTAAACTACCGTCCTGCATGCTATACATTACATAAGAATTAGGTTATCCAGTGACACTGAGTTGAGGAATCATGGAGAACACAATACGCTAGTTGCTCTCCTTTATTGATCTTTCTCTCATGATAGTTTGTTTTTTTTCTCATTGATTTTTGCAAACCCCACCCTTTGGGGAACTGAGTTGATTAACTACTAGGATTGCATATAGGTGAATTTGTCTTGAGTCTATGTATTTCCTGTGGGTTTGACCCTAACCTTAGTTAGGTACTATTTCTTGACAACAGCCACTTTATCCTTTAAAAATGAGGTATAATTTGTGTGTCATCACATCGCCTATGTTTACTTGTGACACTTGTGATTAACAAGATTATGGTATACTTGGCCTTTGTTGGGTATGACTCTATAGTGATTTGTGATACATATACACTCTCATGTACTACTGATAACTGTTGTGCACTAGTTCTTTCCATCTGATACTGGGTTATCTGTCTTTATTTGAGGGAGATGGTGGATTGTCTTGTTCGATGGGGGATGATTCTATCAAGAGAATCATAAGTCATAATCATGATACTCACACAAGGAATAGCTCATTCACATATACGAGATGGTGCAAGCACCCGAGATGCTCAAGAGCCATAATCATAAGACATGTATGTGATCACATTCTTGTCACAACCAATGCCTTACAAAAATCATATCATAATCGTTTCATAAAACATAATTGGACTTAACCTACTTCATAATTTCCTTATAAACCAATGTGCATTGTTGCAAATGCAATGCATGATATGAGATTAGCATGGGTAACATAGATTCAAGTTAAAATCAACCATATAAATGAAATTGAGGAAATCCATAATTGAATGCACATGTAAATCATAATATAGATCACCCATGCATAAATCAACTTTAAAGGGGGACATGCTTGTTCATAACTTCATAACTCAATGTAAATCATCATAATAGTGATCAAAAAGTGAACTGAAATCATAGGTAGAATACAACCCATACATCAATTTGATTTAATAAAATCAAATAATGAAAACCCACATTTTAAGTAAACAAAAATTCATGAAACAATAGAAAGGGTTATTGGGTCTTCTTGGTTGAGAGGACCAGGAATCAATCCCATATACCTTGATTGAGGAGCTGAATTTAGGGAAGGACTTAGCTTGAATTTGAGCTCCAATTAAACCCAAGTTTTGAATCTTGAGAGGGGAGAGTTGAGAGTATTTGGGAGGTGATCTAATGAGGGGTAGAAGGTTTAAGGAGAATGAATTAAGATGGGAGGGATATCAGCTGAATTAGGGGTTTAGCATAGGTAAAAATCATAATTCATAATTAAAATAGACTAAAATTACATAAACGCCATTAATATAACGGGCAAAAACTGGAACGGTCAGGTTCATACGGTCCCCTACACGGTCCGTGAGTCCTCACACGGACTGTGAACCGTTACTTAGACAATTTTCGCGATGCAAACACTTGGAATTCATCCAATGCTACGGGGTACCACACGGATGGCTACACGGCCTGTGTGACGATACAAAGGGCTGACGATACTTTCATACTTAGAAATATTTAATGTAGCGAGCTACACGGAGGGCCACACGGCCCGTGACACACCATACGGACCGTGTGGGTGGCCGTGTGCCCTTACCTAGTCCAAAATCCTCTGTCTCATTCCACCATGTTGAAGTCTTGACCAAGTGTCCCACCACGGGAGGCCACACTGTTGATGTGGCTTCACACGGCTCGTGTGAGCCTTCCGTGGAGTGATGCCTAACATGTTTTTCACTCGGGACGGGTACTAAGAGGTCCGATAAAGCCGCTCGAAAAATTTGGGTCCTTACATCATCTCCCCCTTGGGAACATTCATCCTCGAATATACAATAACAAGGGTTGAAAGGATTGACTTAGAACATGAAACATCCGAACATAAGGTAAAATGCATAGTTCATTATTTGAAAAAAGAACCATATAGCCTTTAAACCCATATTTAAATCGTATTCAAGTCATTCAAAACATTATAAAAATCCTTTCGTGCACATTTATGCATGTCATGTCATGAGACTCAAGAGTGAAAGAGTTAGGACTATTTAGAAGAGGATTGACCTAGTACCTTAGGCTTGAGTAGATTGGAAAAGATGAGGATATCACTTCACCATGTCTTGCTCTGCCTCACATGTAGCACTCTCCACATGTTGATTCCTCCAAAGCGCCTTCACCGATGCCACGTCTTGTTTCGAAGCCGCTTCACTTGCCTTTCAAAGATCTCCACCGGGATTTCCTCATAAGACAAATTTTCTTCAACCTCAATCCCTTCCAAAGGCAAAATAGTGCTAGGATCACCAACTAGCTTCCTCAACATAGACATATGAAAGACTGGGTGAATGAAACTCAAGTCCGAAGGCAACTCCAACCTATAGGCCACACTCCCAATCCGCTCAACAATCTCATAAGGGACAATATACCGGGGGCTTAGCTTGCCCCTCTTACAAAAACGCATCACACCCTTCATAGGCGAAACCTTTACATACACTCAATCATGAACATGAAATTCATGATCCCTCCTCCTAACATCCGAATAGGACCTTTGGCGACTTTGGGTTGTTTTTAACCTTTCCCTAATAACTTTTACCTTTTCCATAGCCTCCATTACTAAATCCAAGCCAATCAATGCCATCTCGACCAATCAAACCACCCCACCAGTGACCTACACCTTCTCCCATACAAGGCCTCAAATGGTGGCATATCAATGCTAGCATGAAAACTATTATTATAAGCAAACTCAATGAGTAGAAGGTGACCATCCCAGTTACCCTTAAACTCCAACACACAAGCCTTTAATATATCCTCCAAGGTTTAAATAGTCCTCTCAGCTTTCCCATCGGTTTGGGGATAAAAAGCGGGGCACTTTAATCTTAGTCCCAAGTTCCTTCTGAAATGATCTCCATAAGTGGGAAGTGAATTGGGTACCACGATCTGATATAATGGACTTAGGCAGACCATGCAACCTCACCAACTCTTAGATATACAACCTTGCGTAATCCTCAACGCTGAAGGTAGTCTTGACCGGTAGAAAATGAACCGAATTCGTCATCCGATCAACGATAACCCGAATGGAATCACATTGCCTTTGGGTCTGAGAAAAACCAACCACAAAATCCATGTTTACATCTTCTCATTTCCATGTGGGAATATCAATGTCTTGGGCCAAGCCACCAGGCCTTTCATGCTCTACATTAACTTGTTGACAACTCGAACATTCAGATACGAACATAGTGATGTCCTTCTTCATACCATGCCATCAATACTTGAGCCTCACTCATGATCACCCTTCTAAGATTATCCACATCTGGAACACAAAGTCGGTCTTGGTACCAGAGCACACCATCTCCCCCTTGGGAGAACACTTCGATCTCCTTTTCAGAAACCAACTTCTTTAATTCCAGTAACGAGGGGGCTAAATCTTGCTTAGCTTTTACATCAACCACCACGGAAGTTCCACCCCGTCCTGAACATGGATACCATCATTGCTCGAATCGGCCAACCTGACACCCAATCTAACCAACCGGTGAACATCCCTTGCTAACTCCTTCCTTTCCTCCCCAACATGGGCCACACTCACCTTAGATAGCCAAATGAGAGCATCGTCCACAACATTGGCCTTGCCGGGATGATGTAGAACACTCATATCGTAGTTCCAACCATCCCTTTTGCCTCAAATTGAGATCCCTTTGAGTGAATATATATTGCAAACTCTTGTGATCAGTGAACACATCAACATGAACCCCATACAAATAATGTCTCCAAATCGTCAAGGCAAAAAGTATCGCTGCCAACTCAAGGTCGTGCGTTGGGTAATTACGTTCATGCACCTTCAACTGCCTTGATGCATATGTTATTACCTTACCATGTTGAATAAGCACACATCCCTACCCAATCTGCGAGGCATCATAATACACCACGAATCCCTTAAAGCCATTTGGTAAAGTCAAGACGGGAGCCGATGTAAGCCGATCCTTTAAAGTTTGGAAACTCCGCTCACATTTGTTTGACCATACAAACCTAGTCTGCTTTTGGGTCAACGTAGTCAATGGAGATGCAATCGATGAGAACCCCTCCACAAACCTTCTATAATATCTGACCAACCCTAGAAAACTTCGAATATCTGAAGGAGTCAATGGTCTGGGCCAGTTCTTCACGGCGTCGGTCTTCTATGAATCCACCTTGATACCATCACCGGACACCACAAGACCAAGGAAAGCCACTTCACCCAGCCAAAATTCACATTTGCTAAACTTGACATACAATTTCTTCTCTTTCAAGGTTTGGAGAACTACCCTCAAATGATCCCCGTGCTCCTACTCACTTCGGTAGTAAATGAGAATGTCATCAATGAAGATCACCATAAAATTGTCAAGGAATGGCTTAAACACCCGATTCATAAGATCCATGAACACAGCTGGAGCATTGGTTAGGCTAAACGACATCACCACAAACTCAAAGTGCCCATATCTTTTCCGAAAGGATGTTTTGGGAATGTCATGCACCCCTAACCTTCAACTGATGATATCCAGAACAAAGATCAATCTTTAAATGAGTATCCCCTTAAAGTTGGTCGAACAAGTCATTAATTCTGGGCAATAGGTACTTATTCTTAACGGTCACCTTATTCAGTTGCCGATAGCTAATACACATCCATAAAGATCCATCCTTCTTTCTTATAAACAACACTAGAGCACCCCATGATGATATAATGGGCCTAATGAAGCCCTCCTCCAACAAATCCTTTAATTTCTCTTTTAACTTTGTTAACTCTGTTGGTGCCATACGATAAGGAGGAATAGAAATAGGCTGAGCATCCGGAAGAAGATCTGTGCCGAAGTCTACCTCCCTTTCAGGAGGAATACCAGGCAAGTCTTTGGGGAACACATCCAAAAACTCATTTACCATAGGAACCAACTCGAGAGTAGGCATCTCGGACTCCATATCCTTGACCCTCACAATATGATAAATGTACCCTTTGGAAATCATTTTCCGTGCCTTGAGGTAGGAAATAAACCGACCTTTGACAGAAGAGTCACTATCCTTCCATTCAAGGATGGGTTCATCGGAAGGTTAGAACTTGACCTTCTGGGTTCTACAATCTATAGAGGCATATGATGCATGCAACCAATCCATCCCCAGAATCACATAGTTAAACATCTCAAGTTCCACAAAATCACATGGAAAAATATTGTGCAACACAGAAACAGGGCAACTATGATAGACTCTATGTGCAATAACAGATTCACCCACGGGAGTATAAACTGAGATGGGATCCCTCAAAATCTTGGGACTCAAACCAAATTTAACAGCAAACAAAAGAGTCACAAATGACAAATTTGCACCCGGATCAAGCAAAACATAAGCATCAAAACAAAGACTTTTAACATACCAGTCATGACATTCGAAGCTTCCTCGACATCCTTGCGGGCGTGGAGTGCATAGCCGATTGTTCCTTGGGGAAACACTTTGGGGAGCTCTTTATTGGCCTTTCCTGCCTTAAGCCACCTGATCTTGGCCTCTCCGGGCATTCCTAGGATAATAAGCAACCTTGTGATTTTTATCACTACACTCGAAGCAAGCACCCAAATCCCTCCAACAATCTCCCGTGTGAGGCCTTCCGCATTTGTCACACATAGGATACTCCTAATTGCCACCAACCGGTGCCTTGGGAGGAGGTACCCAAGCATTAGAGACTTGAGCACCAGAACCTTGGCCCTGTTGGAAGCGACAAAAGCCACCACTTCAAGAACAAGAGAACCCACCATCAAAACGGGCTCTCTTGGGATCGTGAACCTTTCTCTCCTTGAGTTTCTCCCCTTCTATCTGTTCAGCAAACACCACGAGTCTAGCAATATTCATATTTTGTTTGAGCATAGCAGTACGACATTCTTTTACAAGCATATCAGAGACACAGGAAACAAACTTGTGCATACTTGAAGGGGGGTCAACCACAAGTGACGGAGCATACTTGGAAAGCTTTGTGAATTTGAGGGCATAGTCCCTCACACTCATACCTCCTTGCTTGAGATTGATAAACTTAGCCATTTTTGCCTCCTTAAGCTCAAGTGTAAAGAAGTGATCAAGGAACGCAAATCTGAACTCTTCCTAATTGACATCACCACTGCAAACTTTCTCCATAGACCATTGAGTATACCACACCTAAGTTACATCCTTCAGTTGGTAGGCAGCCAACTCAGCCATCTTCTCAGAAGTGACAACCATGATGTTCAATATCTTGGTATGCTGATGAATAAACTCCTGAGCATCCTCATCACCCTTTGACCCATGGAACTCTGAAGGATTCATCCGGGTAAAATCCCTCACCCTAGAAGTAGGCGTAGGATCTCGTGGCCAATTAGCTTGCCTTGTTTGAAAGGACACCACCTAGGCAAGCATGGAAAAGGCTATACGGAACTCTCTGTTTGACATGGGTTCATCCATAGGATCTTGAGGAGCTTGTTCCTTATTAGCCGGAGCCGGCCTTATTGGGAGGGGTCTTCCTCGAGGCATCTTCTGATATGGAGCAACGACACCATCAAGATAAGGGAACCAACTATACTAGTCATAGCATGACATAAGGCATGAAGAAGTGAAGCAATTCCTAGAACGCCTTTGTGGCCTCCCACTCATAGGCATGGTGCACTTCACACCCATGAATAGGACTCTACTTGACGCGGCATGTTAGACTCCGAGGACCATGTATAAACCTAGGGCTTTGATACCATCTTATGTCATGACCCAGGATAAAGGCCTAGATGTGACACGACAAATGGGAACCTGAGAGTCCCCAAACAAGCCTCAAGTATCTAAATCCACATCATCGATTCATGATGAACATCCAGATAGCAACACAAAGCTCGAAGGAACGGGTGAATAGGACTCACGCTATGGGGGCAATACGGGGCTTGGAACTTTCAACATTTCCACACCAAATACGCATATGTCCAAAATACAAAATCTCCATAAATCAATCCAAATGAATACATAAGCCAAATACAATGCATAGTATAAAGATTTTTATGGAGTCTACATATTGTCCAACAAATGCCTCTAGTCAAGATGGAACGGGGGCCAGGACATGTTCTGGGCTCACCCTAAAATAGGAATGGAAATCTGAGATAGCATAGGTAAAGGAAAATGGCTTATCCTTGGAGGATAGGACTCACCACAAGTACTCTTCTGGATCGGACTACGCGTCAAATGGTTGGTGATCGAAATGCTGAGCCTCTACATGGTAAAATCATGTAGGCATAGAGACTGCATTAGTATGTTTAAATGTACTAAGCATGCGAGCACGCAATGCATATGACTTACCAAACCTGCATTTCAATATTAGATGACAAGGGAACATAATATAGAAAGAATCATATATCCAAGAAAGAAAATACAACATGCCATGAAAGTCATGATGCATGAAATGAAACAATGCTCAGATATAGTGGGGATGGACTATAACCGACAAATCAAACTCGTGTGAGGTATTACATGAATTAGTCAATTAAAGACCTCCTATTGGTAGGAGAAGATTACTTGCTAAAGGTAATCTACATCACACCTTATGACCACGCTTTTCAGTGGATGGTCACCTTCCCTACAACCACACTTTTCAGAAGGATTTTCCATAATCATATCATAAAAAATAAACGAATAACCATTCCTTACGACCCGGGCTTTTCGGTAAGGGCTAACGTTCCTATGTTGGCACATAGTTCAAGAAAAGGGAGAGGGCCCTTGGGGGTAGCCCTAACGCTCCCAATCCATCGGTGCTAAGTCAAAATATCCCACATGAATACTTATACATGTACGTGTTTTCAAAAGGTACAATATTCATTTCAAAACCATCCAATGCACATTTAGGATCAAATGCCAAATCATAAGTCATAATCATGATACCCATGCAAGGAATAACTAATTCACATATATGAGATAGTGCAAGCACCCGAGAGGCTCAAAGAGCAATAACAATAAGACATGTATGTGATCACATTCTTGTCATAACCAATGCCTTACAAATATCATATCATAATAGTTTCATAAAACAAAATTGGGCTTAGCCCACTTCATAATTTCCTTATAAACCTATGTGCATGAATGAAAATGCAATGCATGATGTGAGATTAACATGGGTAACATATATTCAAGTTAAAATCAGCCTAAAATGAAAATGAGGAAATCCATAATTAAATCCACATGTAAATTGTAATATAGATCACCCATGCATAAATCAACTTTAAAGGGGACATCCATGTTCATAACTTCATAACTCAATGTAAATCATCATAATAGTAATCAAAGTGAATTGAAATCATAGGTATAATACAACCCATACATCAATTTGATTTAATAAAATCAATTAATGAAAACCCACATTTTAAGTAAACAAAAATTCATGAAATCAATTTAAATGGCTTTTGGGTCTTCTTGGTTGAAAGGGGCCAAGAATCAATCTCATATACCTTGATTGAGGAGCTTAATTAGGGGAAGGACTTAGCTTGAACTTGAGCTCCAATTAAACCCTAGCTTTGAATCTTGAGAGGGGAGAGTTGAGATTATTTGGGAGGTGATCTAATGAGAGGTAGAAGGTTTAAGGAGAATTAATTAAGAGGGAAGGGCTTCAGCTAAAATAGGGGTTTAGGATTGGTAAAAGGTTACAATTCATAATTAAAATAAACTGAAATTACGTAAACAACATTAATGAAATGGGCAAAAACTAGAACCGTCAGGTCCAATACGGTCCCCTACACGATCCGTGAGTCATCACACGGACCGTGAACAGTCACTTAGACAGTTTTCGTGGTGCCAACACTTGGAATTCATCCAATGCTAAGGGATACGAACACAGACGGCTACACGGCTCCTGTGACGATACTCGGGTTGTGTCGAGGGCCCTGTGACAACCCTTGGGAAAATTTTCGCATGAAAAGGTTATGAGACAGTACTTTCATACTTAGAAAATTTTTACGTAGCGAGCTACACGATGTACCACATGGCCCGTGACATGCCACACGGACCATGTGGTTGGCCGTGTGCCCTCACTTGGTCCGAAATCCTCCGTATCATTCCACCCTATCGAAATCTTGACCAAGTGTCCCTCCACGGGAGGCCACACGGTCTGTGTGGCTTTACGCGACCCTTGTGGGCCTTCCGTGGAGCGATGTCTGGCATGTTTTTCGCTCGGGACGGTACTAAGAGGTCCGATAAAGCCTCTCAAAAAATGCGGGTCCTTACACCAACTGACACCACGATTATGTGTTGCACATGTATCTCATTGTAAGTTAGATTATCGATGTAGTAGAACAGTAACAATTTAATTTATGGAAACACAAAATTAATTAAGGAAAAGAGAGTAACTGAACATTCAGGGAAGAAAGCAATTCGAGTGATCGAAAAGGCTGAAGAGTTAGATATGAGAGAAATCTTCATGGGTACAAAAAAAAAAAACAAAGACTGCAAACTACAAAACAAAAGAAAATAGCGCAAGCTGGAAGGATTCTTTATACGTCTCTGGGTTAGTTTTTGGCCAGTTGCCTCTTTCTTGGGCCATGTGGTTCTCCTTTTGCTCTTCACTCAGTTGACTTATTGGAATCAATTCCAAAGGAGTAGGGATGTACTTTGTCTCAGGATACCGATTTATGTCCAAACAAATAAGCTACTTTTGTTATACTCTAGCTATTTTGCCCCAAAATAATTATGTGGTTAATTAAATTGTTAGTCAATTTTAAGACATCAATTTACCATCAGTTTTAAAGGCGATAACATTGGTTACCCTAAAACAACTCTTATTTAAGAGATATTTACTTTTCCTTAACAAACTCATTTGTTGTAAGTTTAAAAAAATAAAGAAAGAGGGATATCTTCTACTTTAGTTACTGGGGCTGAAACAGAGGCCCTTCAATGGAAGACCCGGTGAAAGCTCCAGCGACTCATGCGACTCATGTCGGTGCTTTTCTCTGGAAGAATATTACTACAATTCCTTTTGTCCTTGACCATCATCACGATACAACTGCTCTCCACTACCAACACAAGCTTACTGTAAACAATTGAGGTACCAACAAAAATTTACTGTAAACAATTGGTGAAGCAATTGACATCATCTCTAGGGAGACTATATGAGAGCAATCTTCATGTGTACAAAGCAAAAGTAAAGACTGCAAGCTGAAAGGATTATTTATACGTGTGAGGGCTAGTTTCTAGTGATAATGAACCGAAAGAAGTATCACCAGTTTGTGCACAAAAACAAACAAGGGAAACAGATAAAAATCTCCATTTGAAGAGTAGTGTGGATCGGTGTTGCGTCTATTATGTTTGCATAGGTGAATCAGTGTCTTGTAATCCTGAAATTTGAAGCCGTGTAATGGTGTTAGGGGTGCGTAGTTATAGTTAATTATGTCTTTGCCTATAAAAACACACACACACACATATATATATCTGAGGTTATCATACCTAAAACATCCTTATAAACAATATTCATTGTGTATGTCCCACGATGTCGTTTTGGTTTTTGTGTTAGGACTAGGACTTTTATTGTTGTCATAGATACCCCCCTAGAAAGTGCAACATACAACTGACCATGAGAGAAGACATGTTCTGGCAAATACACGCCAACGATTGGAATTGTTTTTCCTTGTGCTTTATCTATCTTCATTGCAAAGCAAAGACGTGTTGGGAACTTCTTGCAAATAAATTTGCACGGATATCCTTCGTTTTCCAGTGGCGACAGTTGAATTCGCAGAATAAAGACCTGCTCTGATGCATAATGACCACCTCATATTTCTGCATGGACGACATTTCTATCAAAGCCTCTACATATCATTCTCGTGCCGTTACATAAGCCATTTGAAGGGTCTAAATTCCTTAGCACCATGATGGGTGCATTCGTCTTTAATTCTAACAAGCATTTTCAAAGAAATGTTAAAGTATAATTGTATTGTCTTTTGTTATTGCATCTTCATAATTATAGTTTTCTATTGTATTTTGTTGTATACCTACACAGTGGGAGACCATTTGGTGTTAAAGTATTTAGATATTCTTCCTGATAATAGTTGTTAGTATCATCTTCTGCAGTATTGAAGTTATTAAATGTGTTGCTTTCACCTGGGAACATGGCTATTAACTTATCATTTAGATTCTCCACGTGCTCATTTTTACTCGCTAAGATAGCTCATTCCGTGACATATTTTGCTGCAGTAACATCCTGTTGTAGGCCGATAAATATCTCTCCTATTAAGCTTTCTTCTGGAGTTCCATCAGTACAATGCTTGACAGTTAATTGTGTGGAAGGAGGACTAAATTGTCTCTTAGTATTGGTTCTTCTCCGTTCCCCATGCGAAGTAAGAACTCACTAAATGCATGATCTGTTCTTGCCCTCATATTTCTAGTTAACTGGATCTTTTCCATTGAAGGCTAGAGATCGATATGACTTCACTAAACATGCATCAACAGTTTCTGCTCTCGTCAATTTTGGAACTACCGGTAACACCTGGCAAATATCTCCTCCAAATATCATGACTTTCGCCCAAATGGATTATCACTGCCCATTATGTCTCTAAAGCTCTTGTCTAATGTTTCTATTGTTAGTCTCTTGGCCATCAACACTTTATCCCATAAATCACTTTTGCTTTTCTAATTAATTTGTCTGCCTCTCTTTGTTTGGACATATTTTTCATAGTTGACTCATTTGTTCAGAGGGGTATCTCAAACCTCGAGTGAGCTGTGCATTCTCCCGGTAAAATTGAAGCGGCTACGCCACTGGTTGTTGTTGCCAATGTAGTCATACCGCTTGATCTAACATTGGCAAGTACTGCATGGTATAAGAATGTTTTACCAGTACCCCCAGGTCCATCGACAAAGAATATTCCAGCTTTTCCAGAATTGACTGTTTGGATTATTTTCGAAAAAGCCAGTTTTTGTTCAAAATTTAATTTTGATTGTGCTTCAAAATCTTCCAGTTGTATTTCCATAGACATTCATTCATCAATATCTCTCATTTTGATGGCCCCACTTGAAGGAATTGATGATCCTGGCGCGGGAGGTCATTTATGGCTATGCTATTGCCTATACTTCCCAAATAGTTATTGATACTATTTAGGGTCCATTGCAGTATCTCCTTCTATGAGCTATCATCCACCCTGCTGAAGTCTTCAGACATATCCTCATAACGAGTATCCAAGAGTTTTATAACATCTGTTGGGTTACAATGAACCAGAATTGGGGTGAACAAACTTCGAAGAGCCGATGGAATTTTGAAAAGAACAACTTCTCCTAAACATTCTGATATGGTGTTGTCCGCTTCTAGTAACCCTCTTTCTTTGGCCGCTTCTTTAAAGGTCTCACATTGCTTTCCATTGACAGTGAGTAAGTCTTGGAATGAGAATGGTCCTCTTACACGGTTTAGTAATAGCCGCTCATAGTACCTTTTTCCTTCTCTACGATTTGTTGTAGATTATAAATGGTTAGTACTTATTTGAATAGTAAGTAGAGTGTATAAATCTGTATTACATCTTCCTTACCAATTGCAATGCGACCAACTACAGATCTTGTATTTCTTTTTGTCCAAGTCTTTCCCTTGTTATTCCAAACATAATGCTTAGGGAACTCTCTAAAAAGGTATTTCCGTGCTTCTGCATCGATTGAGCACATCCTAAAATACTTTGCCAACATTGTTTGGTTGACAACTTCCTTGGAGATGATATTTCGCAAATTTTGTCTCTTCCAGTAAAACACTACGATATTATGTATAATGTTGGATGTTTATTTTTAAAAGCCTAAATATATATACCTGATTGTTTTTTCGGTAGACGTAGTTGAAGATTGATGACTGGAGGCTGCATTTTAGTCAAGTTGAATTCATAAATTCTCCATAGTGCTTCGGGCGGTGAAACCCATTGCGCATTTTGAAAAGATTGAATCTCATTAATAACTTTTTATCATCAGCCTCAACATAAACAACACATTTATCATGACCCTTATATATATACTTGTAAAGGTACTTTATTGCTTTTATTCTTGAGAAGACCTCAACATTTATGTGTAAATTGTATCTTGTAAGTAGTATGGGCTATAAGGTACCACCCACTGATTATTCATCTTCATTCCGCGAAGGGTTTCTGTTCCACCATCCTTTCTTCTTTTGTAAACATGATATCCATCTTTTGCTTGAATTGATGTGTTGTTGTAAGGCCATGGATAATGATATTTGCCTTGTCCATTTTGCATACACGGGTTTGTTGGACGGTGGTTCCCACATGGGCCATGCATGATATGCTTGAGTACTAATTCATGCAAGAGGGGATATTGACATTTTTTTGGAATCTTAGCAGAGATAAAATTATCGTATTGATCTGCTGGTTTAATATTGTGACCTTCTTTTAATATAAGCAGGAGATGTATGTGTGGTAGTCCTCGTTTTTGGAATTCTACCACGAATACATGAGCCACTACAATCCCAAATATTTGATTTTTGAAAATTTGGTCTTTTAGGTCCTGCAACTTAGCTCGGAAGATTCTCGTCACCAAGTCTGGTCTATCTTGAGGTGTTTGACCATTGCACAGTTCTCACTGGATCTCAACCCAGTCAGGATTACATGTCATCATTATTAACAGATCGGGTCTTCCAAAATGCTCAACCAAAGTCATTGCATCCATGTACCATCTTCGCATATCTCGTGGGCCCCCAACAAAAGATAATGGAAGTAGTATTCTGTGACCAATTCTATCTCCCCTATATTCACCCTCATTCACACTATCAACAGTACCTTGATACATCTCTCTTCTAAAATTTGATTGTTCACTTCTGAAATATTCAAGCCTTGTTATTTCTAATTTCATGTACATGTCAACCACAAGTTGTTATAAGGTCTTCCGCCTAGGAGTAATATAGACCCCCCTGTTTCGCGTGCTTGTAACTTATAGCAATAATACTCCCTGCAGGAAACAACTCCTTTTGTCTCATGGCGGATATTCACAGTGTTAGAAATCATAATAAAATAATTTTAATTACGTGGTAGTTACAATATTCACATATAAGGGTGGCAAAATTAAGCCCAACCGCCAACCCGGCCCAATCCATTGAAGTTAACCTGCCCAATGATTAGCTCAACCTATCTCAACCCAAGCTATTTCAACCCATTTAAAATTGGTTTAAATGCAACCCGAATTGACTTGAGAATCATCCTGCAAAAATATTTTCAAGACACTTTTTTTAGTTTGATATACTTTATATAGTCATAATAAAGAAAAATATAATTTAATTAAATGCAAAAATATTAAAAAAGAACAAATAAAATAAGTAAACTTGTCTTATTCTCTCTCCTGGTAGTTACAACTTACTTTAGAGTTCTATGTTACTGAAATATGACTCCAAAGTCTTGCTATCTTTTTAGGCCCTATCTTATTAGTTTTGGTATGGGGATCTGTCTTCCATGTAGAAGAAATGGATTTGTATTTATGACCAGTCAAATTATGTGACCACAAGTGTAAGGTTTAATGTGGAAGTATGATGAGTACAAAAAGGAACATATTATATATACCTCGATATTGGCTGTGTGTTATTTCTAGAATTGTTGGAGTGGAATTTAACATTGCTGGTGCAACGTTTGTCTTGCCTTATGCCAAAGTGCGTACGTATTTGATCTGCAACATAGTGGAAGCATTAGTATTATTTGTTAGTTTCTATAGTGTTAACAATAGCTACTTGTTGTTCTCTAGTTTGAAATTTTTCAATGAATTATTCATATAGAGACGAAGAAGCCCTCCAAGAATATTAAGTGAGGTGCACGTCAAGAAGGCGAGGATAATGGGTTGCACCTATGGTTAGCAGAAATGCAAAAGTCACCATTTTAGGCCTTCATGAAGGCGAACAATCCATGTAGATCCTTCATTTCACCATACAACTCCACTGAAACTACATTACCATGGACTGCAACTATATACACAGCAAAAACCTTCTTGAAGGCATCTTTCCATACATAAGAATCCTAAAATCTTTTTTCTGTTTTACTGATAACATCTTTTACTGGTAAGAGTCCAAGTCAATTGGGGTATCACTGTTGAAATTCGAAAATTGGAGGAGTATTGTGATATACATTCAGCCTCAAACTTCTCTTTTTTTTCTAGGATATGTTTAGATAACTCCTGCGGATGACATCTTAAATTTATTGTAAATGTAAAATTGCGCACTACCCCTTTCATTTCCAGTTCTCCATATAAGTATGAAATAGAAATCAAATTTATGAGCACCTGATAGATTAGTTACTTTTGCAAACTAATCTCCACACTGCAAGGGCACAATTTATTGGAAAATCCCAAAGTATTTCAACATATCACAAAAATAAAATTCCAAAACTCTGGTAATAAACACATGTCATGTTTAGCAGAAACCAAACAATTTTCTACCAGAAATGCATAAATCAATTACGCATATCAGAAGTTAAAGCAAACCTGACGATAAAGATCAAATTGGGACAGTAGAACTTCTGCGGCCTTCAAAGTCCTATTGATCTTCTCATGAGCCTTTGGATAGCATGAGTCCTAATCCACAAGTAGCATACTAAGTACCAGTCAATAAATGGTAAAACTGAAAAAGACCAAAAATGTCAATGCAACAAATTAGCAAGTCTTGACCAATATCAGTTGTAAGAATTTGCAATCCACCCAATTGGCTCAAAGTGGAAATCATGAAATGACAAACAAACACAACATTCAGATGCTATCAAGCAAGAATCACTTCAGTTCCCAAAGCAAGTATAGACCCCCACCCCTCTTCCCCAAAATAAAAAGAAATTGTTGAAAGTAGTGCCTCAAAAGCTGGAGGTTAGTTGTATCTCAAAAAAAAAAAAAAACTTAAAAGTAGGATTAAGTTCAAATAAATCAACTACAATGTTGTGCAGAAATCTGATTAGTTTGTTCCTAATTTTTAGGTTTTAGTTATTAGAGATAATCTTAACCTTATTTTACTCCTTTTCTTCAGCTTTTCCAATTATGATTTCATGTATATATAACAGTCATTATTTTCAATAAAGTGACAACTTAAAAACTAAAATCTGTGCTTTTCTTTCTTAATCCATACCTGTTTGTTTCTCTCCAACAAATTGGTATCAGAACATGCCATCTCGAGGGACGTGTGAGAAGAGAGTGAACCATATAAACCATTCTTTGAACTATTATCTTCAATAGTTTATAGAAAATGAATTCTCAAAACAAGTTTCTTAACTCCGCTAAACTTCAATGATGAGAATTATCAAGCTTGGGCAATTAGAATGACGCTTCATCTTGAAGGGTTAGATCTCTGGGAAACAGTAGAAGAGGACTATGAAGTAACTCCTCTTGGTGATAATCTAACAATGAATCAGATAAAAAATCACAGGGAAAATAAGACGAGGAAAGCCAAAGCTAAAGCTTGCCTTTTTTCTACAGCATCATCTTTGATTCTTACCAGAATCATGCAAATGAAGTCTGCTGTAGAAATTTGGGAGTATCTAAAAAAGGAATACCAAGGAAATGAAAGAGTGCAGAATATGCAACTGATGAATCTGATTCAAGAATTTGAAATGAAGAGAATGAAAGAATCAGAAACTATAAAAGAGTATGCAGACCAACTACTTGACTTGGCCAACAAGGTGAGATTGTTTGATAAGGATTTCACTGATGAAAGAATTGTTCAAATGATTCTAGTTACACTTCCTAAAAAATATGAAGCCACAATTTCTTCTTTGGAGAACTCTAAAGATCTGTCAAGTGTTACTTTGGCAGAACTTGTTAAAGCTTTATAGGCATTGGAGCAAAGAAGAATGATGAGGAAAGAAGGTTCTGTTGAAGGTACTTTTCAAGCTAAATCAAATCAGAGAACGAGTCAAACAAGGGAAGAAAAAAGAAGAAGAAGCTAAGGCCGAGTAATAATTACAACAAACAGGGAGTAAATCAGCCACCCTGCCCTCATTGCAAAAAGACAAATCACTCTCAACAGAAATGTTGGTGGAGACCAGATGTCAAGTGCAACAAATTTGGTCAACTAGGTCATATGGAGAGG
The DNA here is from genome assembly GCA_029948455.1 of Solanum rostratum. Taxonomy (NCBI): domain Eukaryota; kingdom Viridiplantae; phylum Streptophyta; class Magnoliopsida; order Solanales; family Solanaceae; genus Solanum; species Solanum rostratum. Next base: position 8,970,901 of record CM057055.1, on the reverse strand, counting down.
GTATGCAAGTCACAAACGCAATAAGAAGAGGCTAAGGCAGTTGTAAATCAATATCAAGAAGAGCAATTGTTTGTTGCAACTTGTTTTGCAAGTAAAAGAGCTTTTGAAAGTTGGTTAATTGATAGCGGATGCACAAATCATATGACCAGCGACCAAGAGCTCTTTAAAGATCTGGATAGATCTTTTATTTCCAAAGTGAAAATTGGAAATGGAGAATATCTCGATGCAAGAGGAAGAGGAACAGTTGCAACTGAAAGCCCTACAGGTTTGAAACTTATAACTAATGTTCTTTTTGTTCCTGATCTTGATCAAAATCTCATAAGTGTTGGACAGCTACTTGAAAATGGTTTGAAGTTGATTTTTGAAGAAAAAATATGTGTCGTTAAGGATGTTGATAATAAGGAGATGTTCAAGATCAAGATGAAACGAAGAAGTTTCAACTTGAACCTTTTGGATGAGAAGCAAGCAGCAGTTGTCCAATTGGAAAATAAGTTGGAATTATGGCACAAAAGACTCGGACAATTTCGTCATGATGCTATACTCTTCATGAAAGAAAATCAACTAGCAGAAGGTCTCCCAAGCCTTGAAAAGAACATGTTTGCTTGTGAAGCTTGTCAGTATGGGAAGCAAACAAAACTTCCATTTCAGAGTTCATCATGTAGGGCAAAGCAAAAGCTACAACTTATTCACACTGATGTGGACGGCCAACAGAAAACACCATCTTTAAAGGGTAGTAAGTACTATATTGCCTTTACTGATGACTGTACAAGATATTTTTGGATTTATATTTTGAATTTTAAATCTGAGGTCGCTGATGTATTCTGAAAATATAAGGCCTTTGTGGAAAATCAGAGTGGTTGCAGAATTCAGGTGATAAGAACAGATAATGGCACCAAGTATACTTCAGAAAAATTCAACAAGTTTTGTAATGAAGCAGGAATTGAGCATCAGCTAACAACACCCGATACTCCCCAAAAAATGGAGTAGTGGAAAGGAAAAATAGGACGCTAATGGAGATGACAAGGTGTTTGCTTCATGAGAAAGAACTACCAAAGAAATTTTGGGCTGAAGCTGCAAATACTGCAGTCTTTCTGCTAAATAGATTGTCAACTAAAACCTTGCAGAAGAAGACACCATTTGAGGCTTGGTTTGGTTACAAAACTTTGCTAATAAATCTGAAAATATTTGGTTGTCTTTGTTTTTCTTATGTACCTCAGGTGAAAAAAGATAAGCTGGATAAGAAGGTTGAACCTGGAATTTTTATAGGATACAGCAATCTCTCAAAAGCTTATAGGATCTATCAACCTCAAAATGACAAAATCATTGTTAGCAGGGATGTCAAGTTTGTGGAAAATGACACCTGGAGCTGGGAAGATGATGAAAAGCAAAACAATCTAGAATTTCTAGATGAAGATGTTGATGATGTACCCGTTAGAGGAACAAAAATACTTTCTGATATATATCAAAAGTGTAACATTGCAATTATCAGGAGGATTTATAGAAGCTGCTAAGGATGAAAAAAAGGAGATATTCAATGCAGGAGGAGCTCAAAATGATAGAAAAGAACAATACATCGGAGCTGGTTGGCAGACCATTGCACAAGAAGGCTATTGGAGTCAAGTGGGTTTATAGAACTAAGCTCAATCCTGATGGTTCTATAAATAAGTACAAGGCCAGGCTGGTTGCAAAAGGGTACTCACAGATATTTGGAGTAGATTTTTCAGAGACTTTTGCCCCTGTCGCTCGTTGGGTACTATAAGAATGTTGTTCGCTTTAGCAGCTCAACAAGGATGGAATATCCACTAGCTTGACGTGAAATCAGCTTTCCTCAATGGCTACCTTGAAGGAGAAATTTTTGTAGAACAATGTGAAGGTTATTCTATCAAAGGCAAAGAAGACGAAGTGTCCCATCTAAAGAAGGCATTGTATGGTTTAAAACAGGCTCCTAGAGCTTGGTATAGCAGAATTGTTACTCATCTTTTGAGCTTAGGCTTTCAAAAATGTCTCAACGAGTCTACGCTCTATATTAGAAGAGAAGATTCTGATTTAACCATTGTCTCTTTTTATGTAGATGACTTGCTAGTTACAAGTAGAAATTTGTACTTGATCATTTTGTTCAAGACTGAAATGATGGAGGTTTTTGAGATGACAAATCTTGGTGAAATGTTCTACTTCCTTGGAATGGAAATTCGACAAAAAGGACAAGAGATCTTTATATGCCAACAGAAGTATGCTAAAGAAATTCTCATGAAGTTCAACATGGAAGAATGCAAGTCTACAATAACTCCTATGAATCAAAAGGAGAAGTTTTGCAAAGAAGATGGAGTTGAAAAGGTTGATGAAGGACTTTATAGGAGCCTGATAGGTTGCCTAATGTACTTGACTGCAACGAGGCCAGATATTCTTTATGCTGTGAGTTTACTTTCAAGGTGTATGCATTTTGCTTGTGAAATTCATTTTTAAGCAACTAAACGTGTGCTTAGATATGTTAAAGGTACTGCAAATTTTGGCATAATGTTAAAAAAAACATCAGAGTTTCTGTTTCTTGGATTTTCTGATAGTGATTGGGCTTGCTAGCTCGGATGATATGAGAAGCACCTAAGATTACTGTTTTAGTTTTGGCTCTAGAATGTTCTCTTGTTGTTCAAAGAAGCAAGATACAATAGCTCAATCTACAGCTGAAGCAGAGTACATTGCAGCTGCGTCAGCTGTGAATCAAGCCCTTTGGATTCAGAAGCTGCTGGCAGATTTGTACATGGAACAAAAGAAGAGCACTGAAATCTTTGTTGATAATCAAGTTGCAATTTTAATTGCAAATAATCCTGTTTCACATGGAAAGACTAAACATTTTAAGATCAAGCTTTATTTCTTGAGGGAGGTACAACAGAATGGAGATATTGCCTTAATGCACTGCAAAACTGATTTTCAGAATGCTGACGTTTTAACCAAGGCTCTACCTAGAGCAAGATTTGGGTTTCTCAAAAAAAGACTTAGTGTTGTTGCTCTTGAGTCAAGGAGGAGTGTTGAAAGTAGTTCCTCAAAAGTTGGAGATTAATTGTATTTCAAAATAAACAACTAAAAAATAGGATTAAGTTCAAATAAATCAGTTGCAATGTTGTGCATAAATCTGATTAGTTTGTTCCTAACTTTTAGGCTTTAGTTATTAGAGATAATCTTAATCTTATTTTACTCCTTTTCTTTAGCTTTTCCAGTTATGCTATCATGTATATATGGCAGTCATTATTTTCAATAAAGTGACAACTTAAAAACTAAAATCTGTGCTTTTCTTTCTTAATCCATATCTGTTTGTTTCTCTCCAACAGAAATAATCAACAAAAGTCAGACCTTACTTTCAATTTTCGCATATTCATTCCTTTCTACTAAGATATTTAAAATTTGAACCAAAAAGTTTGGTACCAATAAATACCTATGGTGTGGGCTGCAATTTTGGGTGTTCAATCAACCGAAGTTGCATTTCGGCACAAGAGCACTGTTGCTCTGTTTGGCGGAGATTCACTGTGTACATATTTAATGTTTAGCGAATGAGTATATCAAATGCATTCATGTATTAAAAAGTAAGTTAATAATAAAAGGCATGTTTGGTCAAGTTGGTCACCGCAAATGGTAACTTATGAATATTCATATTAGTAAGATCATAAAGATTGCTAGTTAAACATAAGGGAGTTGTAAAGCAACTACATATTAATTCTTTTCCACTTTGATTTTTATGTTTCATTGGTCGTATGTCAACATTATCTTCTGTAGCCTTCCTAGTCCTTCTTTGTAGATGAATTATCGAGGTGTCATCATCACTTTCATGTGGGTTCTTATGTTTTTGAACGTTATGTATCTCCGCAACCTACTTAGTCCTCTTATCAATTACAGTGGAATCCTTTTCTTTTCTGGTCCTTTTGCTTCTCTGTCTTATTATTGAGGACTGAATCTGACTTTCAACATTGGTGCATTTTTGGTGAGCATCACTTGTGTCCGTAGATATCACTTGGATCTTTTCACCGCTTTGATGTTGTTGTATGCTTTTATCCTTGGCTTTTTTGGGCCTCTGGTTTCTTGTTTTGGTATTCAATGTTCTAACCTTGCTTTCATTTGCAATCAATTTCTTTTCAACCTCATGTATCTCCACAGCTATCACATTCGTGCTTTACTCAACCTTCGCAAAGTGCCGATCAATCTTTACAAGGATACTGAATTCCTTGTCCTTACTTAATACCAACCGGCGATAGTATTGGGATTCTTCTTTCTGTTGAATCAGACAACCTTATATATCAGTATTTAAGTAAAAATAAGGTAACGTTATTTATATTAAGTGATATTTTATTTAGTAAGAGTTTTACCTTTTCAAATGTAGACCGAATATACTCTTTCACGTTACAACCCAAAAATATTGCGCTGCCTCAAATAATGTAACAGTTAGATGCTGGTTCTCAGCAGTGACCTCAATCATTAACCGATATCTAAGGCACATTAGAACATTTGATTAGTAATTCTTAATTTATTTGATACATATAAGTAAAGCATATTCGATGATTTTATCATTAGCTCATTATATCTTTGGTGTATTATGTAATATTGTGAGCTTTGTGTACTTTACCTCTCCTCACAACCAATATGTTCACCCCTACAGTAGGGACAAGTTGTTGTATATTTTAGGACATTTACTCGCCTTAGCATTTCTTGCAAGCATGATACCATGGGTCATTCTTATTGTCAATCGCAGTAACCTTAGCATTGAACTTATAGTACATGCCCTGTATGCAAATTGGCCCAATCAATTAATATGTTTTAACCTTAAAATCAAGCAGTTATTGATCTGTATACTACGCCGAGGTACTTACCTTCACAATGGTAAGTGGTTTGTTCAAAATATCACTTATTTTCACTTGGCGGGCTCTTTGCATTTGTTTTCTTGGCACTAAAGTTATGTCAATGGTTTTCTTGGCACTAAAGTTATGTCAATGTTATGTGCCTTCATACTCTGATGCCTGTTATAAATTATAAAATTAAGAAAGACATGTGATATCTACCATGTGGAGGAGGCTATGAGTAAGTGTAAGGTAAGATGAGTAGTTTAGCATTGTTGGAGATCATTGACCTTTTCAAACGCTGGATTGATTATCAAACTACTAATAAGAGTCAGGGAAAGTACATAATCTCCTATTGTAGAAAGAGTAATAAACTCAATCATATCTTTATATACTCTCAAATATTACTGAAATATCTAGTTTTAGGGGATGTATACCTTGATAAACAGAGCATTTGACATCACAAAAGTCAAGCACTGGTTTGTCACATTCAAGACTCTCTAATAATTGCCCATCTATTTTAGCAAAGTCTCCCTACAAAGTCATGGTTCTGCGATCATACCTGTATACGTAAAACTGGTTATCATTATGATTTGAAATTTTTTCATGTGCAACAATATATTCCAAGGATGGTTAGAAATTCACAAGTTTTTGTTGTTTCTTAAAAAACATATTTACCTCCATCAAGTGCCAATACGAGAGAAGGATTTATCTATTACATGACCGACCAACATATGACATCTGTCCAGATCTTGAAAACAAACAAATTAGTTACTTACAGTTCAAAAAATAACATATTTAGGGTTATGAAAATCATGGGGGGGCGCGGGGGGGGGGGGGGGGGTTTGCAACATGCTACAACTAAAAATGATTTTTCGGCTCCTGGTGATTATTTTTCAATCAAATTATGGAATATGGACCATGTTCAACTCCCGACAAGTATCAATGCTGATGGAGGTCTTCCAATAAGTTTATTTAGAGGTTGAATCAAATAATTCTACTATATTCTAACTTATATTTTTCTTTTATATCAAATAATTATTCAAGGCAAGTCCTCTAGTTTCTCTTTTAGCTGTTTCTGCTAATGAAAACGGGACAATGATTTTGGCAAATAATGACGGTACCTGAAACTGCAAAGCTACTTGTTACTCAATTGATATAAATCTTGAGGTTCTATTTTTCTTTTGCACAAACATGGACAAGTGTCATTCGCTTTAATACATTAAATCCAATATCTATAGTTTCAGAAAACAATTCTTGATTTGCAGATATTGTGGCCTCAGTGGTTCGCATCAAAAGAATGGTTTGTTAGCAAAATTCCCAAATGTAATTTGGAAATAAATTCTTGTTAGTTTTCACCAGGATTCAGGTCACAAGTCCATGTAATAATTATATGTGAAACATACACACTAACATTTTTCATAAACTAGCTAGTTTTTGGACACTGCATTGCACATGTTATCCATATTGGTAATTAGTACACTAAGTCACATTATATTTATGTGAGCAAGTCTTACTCACTAGTGAAGCATTTTAAAGCCATGCAGACTTAGGTCCAAAGTAGACAATATAATTAGCGCGTTGAGCCGTTACAAATGTTATTAAAGCGACTTTTGTGTAGGCCTTTTATATGTAGGGTAGAGTTCAATTGAGATTAGGCAAATCTTATTATGGATGGGGAAATTTCAGTGTTGAGTTTAGGCAAATCCTATGCAGGGGCACAAATCATAACAAGGATATTCAGGCCATAGAGGGGATGTATGTGACACTAGTGATATTCTACATCGACAAAATATATGAGAGATACTAGGTATATCAGTAAGCAAGCTTACCCACTAGCGATGCTTTCAAGCCCCAAGAGGGTACCCTTAGTGATGTTCTCAAGCCTAGGGAGGGTACCCTTGGCATGGACGACACTTGAAAACCATTTTTGGTCCCCAAGAAAACCACTTGGCTTGATCATATCGTCAATCATACAACGGAAGACAGTTTAGATATTTAAACTAGTCTAGTGGAATAACCAATGATTAAATAGTATAAAGGTTTTAAAACTAAAAAGTTATCCAAATCCAAATCATAAGACCAGTACGAAAGGGAACTAGTCAAGAATTACAGACATCAAAATAATCCATCACTATCTATTCTATGAAGTCTCTATTAATAATGTCTATGTGGTGCCCATTACATATTCATGGCTACCTCAAATCAAAAGAGAAGGAACTAAACTCAAAAGCTAGAACGATAAATCTGGTATCCTACGAAAGAAGGGAGGACTCACCCAAGGCTTATAGCAAGGTAAGATCCTCAATGAGGTGCATGTTGATGATATCTAATGCCTGTCTTTGCATCATGAAAAGATACAAACTGAACTAAATATCAATACGTGGAATGCACAAGTATGTAACATGATATAATGAAACATGAATCAAGGTAGAATAATATCAGCTCAGATAACTCAAATCAGAAAGATAAGGAACTCAATTAGAATGTAAGTCTAAAATAAGAAAAAATTTAAATTGAGACTAATCATATACAATCTAATCTAATCATAAAGAGTACTACCTTGTCCTACAAGGAGTTTCTCTAGTACCATCACCTATGAGCTAGTGATTATACCATGAAACAACGTCATTTCCACATCTATCCACTACTTTGTTTGGCTAAAGGTCTTCCCATCAGTGGATTCATAACCAATCACATCAAGTCCACCTTGATGACAATAGAGAAACACCCAAATTTAAGGTTCAATCGTGTCCTACGCTAGCTATGTAATTATTGAGTTGAGTTGTTATTTACACTTAATGCAGTGCTCGACACTCCTCCAAAAACATAATGCTCATAAGACTTTATCCAATCAGTCAAGTCTCATAAAGACTCTTATCAATTCTGTCACAATCAAGCTTTTTGGCCTATCAACTATCCAATCAATTCGCAACACATCTTTCAAGTTAGACTTACATTCATGATCACATGAAGCTAGGTTCAATCATTTGGGTTAAAGTTTTGAAAAATGCAAAAGAGCTTTAAGTTTAATTCAAGCTACACTCATATTCAGTTCATTCATGCTTTGAATTTCATTCAAGGAATATAGACAAGCAATTATGATCAACATATGACTAGAGATTGATGAAATAAGGTGTGTAATTCATTTGTTTAGGAGAACAAGTTATGAAAATCATTAATGCAATATCATATATAAATATGTTAGGGTCTAAGAAATTCTCAAGGAAACAAATCATAGAAGCCTCAATCCTATTACAAATCTACCTATCACATTATCGAGACACATGGAAGGACATAATCCTATTACAACCACTTAAATCCCTAGCTCTTTTCTTCTCTCCTTAGCCTTAGGCCTTTAGTTAGCGTGAAGAAACTTAGGAATGCCTATAGGAACCTTTTAAGATAAGAAAAAGACCTATATAAGTCATAGGTTAAGTTTCGGAGGGGTGAAAAAAAGTCTGGAATGCCCCTCATTATAATTAGACAAATTTGAATTAAGATGCTCCCACTCTACATTGCATTGACTTTTCATTTTGGTTCCTTTTTTATGAAAACTTCCGATAACTATCTAGGCCATTGAAAATAAAAAACAATTTGACCTATTTTGGGGAACCTCTGCAATGTGGAGTGGTATCTCACTTTTCGATTTCTGTATTTTTCATTCCCCCTCGAATTTTATGCTCATTATGATTTAGGCCTTAGATTTTCCACGAAAGTTGAGAATGATGCATTATGCAAGAAATTTCTCATCTATAGGTATTTTAGAAATTTTTCAGGGTGTAACATACACATTTTAATGTCATGTTGTCCTAGGCCTAAAGTGGACAATATATCTGATGGGCTAGGCCATTACAACACCATTCAACTTTTGATAGTTAGTTTGGTATTTTAACTACTACATTTTAGGAGAAATCATTCCTCCTGTCACTTGAAGCCTTCCCATTCTCCATCAACTTTAGGGTTCCAAATTGTACTTTAAACGTGTTGAATCGATTCCATCAATGGTGTTTTATGTAGCTTCCTCTTTCCTTTTCAATTTTCTATGATTTTCTTATCTAATAATAATTGTTGTGTTTCATTTCCTTATTCATAACCATACTTTTTTTGTTATTCAATGTTAATTACTATTTGTTGCTGTATATGTTTTGCATATACTTTTGATATGTTAAATCATTATAATTGTGCTTTTAATTCAACTTTTCATTTGTGCCGGTGGTCTATTGAAATTAACCTCTCTACTCCCATAAAGTTAAGGGATAGTCAGCGTACATCTTATTCTCGCAGACCCCATTCTTTGGGGTTGCATTAGGTATGTTGTTATTATGAATTTTAAGTTTGATGTTCTTGTCTATAAGTAATTACTTCATTTTGTTTCCTTATTTGCAATCATATATTTTCTTTATTATTCGGTGTTTATTACTATCTGTTGCTCTTATTTCTTTGTATCTCTATTTTTTCTCTTGTTTCCTTATAATCATGCTTTGGATTCCACTTTTCATTGGAGCTGATGTTCTATCAGAAATAACTGCTACATCCCATAAAGATAGGGGTATACTGATGTAGATCTTACTGTCTCTAGTCCCCACTTGGTTAGATTGTATTGGGTATGTTATTGTTGTACCTTACAAGTTTGTGGCTTCCAACTTATAGGATAAGAGAAATAGATATTCATTGTATTTAAGGTCACACCAAGAAGACTTGTCTGCTTTTCATGTCAATATCCTCTACTAATATATATTTTACACCATATTGGCTTTGTAAGATTGGCGATGGAAGAAATGTAAGAACCCATATTAATGAAGAGCCTAATGAAATATCCAATATATGGAAGCTCACGGAAATGAGTGAATCATCACAATCTGACATGATCAAGGCATGTGGCATCAAAACACACCATCAGCAAATGAAATTATTAGCGTTATGTTGAGTGGGAATGAACCATATGATCCACAGTGTTGTTCTTCTCCCTTCATATGTAGATATGACTTCTTCTCCTATTTGTGAGGAAAGGGCTTGTAGATATTCCATGAATCAAGAGACATAAGGATTATGTTTGGCGTTGTGATGATTCAATAATTTCAATGAGCTTCCATATCTTGGATTTTTCATTAGGCTCTTCATGAATCCAGGGTCTTACATTTCTTCTATCGCAATTCTTACAAAGCAACAAAGAGGTAAACAATATATTCGTGGATGATATTTACATGAAAAGCGGACAAGACTTCTTGGTGTATGTCTCCACTCTTAAACAAAATGCATATCTACTTCACTTACTCCCTCTCTTCACTTTTACTTGTCAGTGGTAGTTTTTTGTGTCCAACTTTACTAAACTTCAAATCTAAATTGAAATAGTTAAATTTAATATTTAAAATCTAAAATTTAATTAATTGAAAACTATATGAAAAATGATATAAGTTGCAATCTTTCTCATATTAATATGATGAAAATAAATCTTAAAAAATTGATCAAAGTTTATATAATTTGACCATGATAAGTGAAATAGTTAAAAGTAAAAGTGAACGGAGGGAGCATTGTATAAGTAGGATGCCTCAAATGTATAAGTTACAATAATAATATACCGAGTACAATCCCACAAAGTGGGGTCTTGAGAGGGTAAGATGTACGTAGAACTTACCCCTACCTTTATGGGGTCCGGTTATTTCTAATAGACCATCGGCTCAAAAGAAAAATGGAATCTGAAGCAGCATTATAAGGAAATAAGAGAACAAAAGAGATATAAAGCAAAGAGAGTTATAGATAATATAAAGACAGAATAACAAAGAAATTATATGATTACGAATAAGGAAATACAATACAATAATTACTTTAGATAAGAACCTCAAACATAAAATTACAACAAAACATACCTAATGTAATCCCATATAATGGGGTCCGGAAGAATAAGATGCATGGAGAATATACCATAAATTTATGGGGTAGAGAGGATATTTCCGTAGACCATCGAAACAAAGGAAGAACAAAGTTAAGAGTACGATTATAAGGAGACAACAGAGCAAAACATATACAAAACAAATATCAAAAATAATAGTAATTAACAAAGAATAATAACAAAAATCCATATGATTACGTATAAGGAAATGAAATACATTAATTACTATTAGACAAGAAAACAACAAGGAAAAGAGAAGTTACATGAAACGTCATTGATGGAATTAATTCAACAGGTTTAAAGTTCAATTTGGAACCCTACAACTTTTGAAGAATAGGGAGGCTTTAAGTGACAAGAGAAATGATATCTCCTAAAGTTTAGGAGTTAAAATACCAAAATAGCCATCAAAAGTTGAATGATGCTGTAATAGTCTAGCTCGCTAGTAAAATTGTCCACTATAGGCTTAGGCTCGTATGACTTTAAAATGTGTCACTAGTATGTAAGACTTGCTTATTTATGTACCCAATATCTTTCTTGCGTTTTTTGATGTGGAACTTCTTATGTTAGGATGTAGTGTTACATACATCCCTTATAAAGACACAGTATCCTCGTTATGATTTTTTCCACTTCATGGGATTATCCTAGACTCAACACTGTAATTTGCCCTGCCATATCAGGATTTTCCTTAACTCATTTAAACTCTAACCCATATCAAGAAGGCTTACGTAGCGGTGGCTTTGATATAAGTTGTAATGGCTCAACTCGCTAGTTATATTAATCACTTTGGGCCTAGGCCTACAAGGATTTAGAATGCATCAGTAGTGGTTAAGGCCTTAATTACAATGTGATCTACTCAGTTTACTAATTACCATGGATAACATGTACAATGTAGTTGTCTAAAACTAGTTTATGAAAAAATGTTAGTGTGTATGTTTCATATACAATTTTTACATGGACTTGTGACCTGAATCACTTTTGAGAGTTATGTTTACAAACCATGAAACTGATGCCAAACAAGAACTACATGTATTGCTTTACTGCAAATCAAGAATTGTTGTTTGATACCACATGTATTGGTATACTGTATTAAAGAAAAGGACACCTGTTCCTATTTGTGTAAAGCAAAACTGAAACCTCAAGATTTATATCTATTGAGTAAAAAGTAACTTTGCAGTTTCTGATACTATAATTTTTTGCCCAAAAGTTTTACCCCATTTTCATTAGCAGAAACAACCAAAAAAGAAATTGGCGGGCTTGTCTTGAATAATTTATTTGATATAAATAATGGTAAAAAGGCAGTTATAATATAGTAGAATTTTCTGCGTTTCAATCTCAAAATAAAGTTCATGGAAGACCTCCATCAGCATATATACTTGTGGGGAGATGAACATGGTCCACATTCCAAAATTTGGTAATGAAATAATCACTATTTGTCAAGACCTGACCCCTCTGGCTGTCATGGCACCTATACCAACCCACCGGTAGGTAAGCCTAACCCATTTCCAAAAATCATAAGCAATGGATTATCTCAAGTAAAACGACCATAATAAAGAAAAACTACCAAAATAAGGAGAAGATAATATCAAGGTGCAAAACTTAATTATAGGAACCACCCCAAGACCTGGCATCAGTGAGTAATCGATCTTATAAAAGTATAAGGCTTTAAAATATACAATATCAGTACAGGTTATCACTAGATACAAAATAAAGACTAGCTTAAAGAGCAATAGAGTGGGATTCAAAAACTTCAAACACCTGGAACTCACCCCTATCTATGAGAACCACAACTGTTGTACATGAAGGAAAGTAACAACGTGGATTCTCACTACTATCTGCTGGAGATAGAAGTACAGTACGAGTACCAAACAAATGGTACCCAATAGACATAGCCTGGCTGAGTCCTCAGATAAAGCAAGTATATATGTCATGAAAATAAGACAAGTATTACACAAGTAATAGGATAATAGATGGCATACATACTGATCAAGACAAATGAGGTCAAGATAATTGGCAAGAGGCATACCTGGGAGAAGCAGGTCTACAATATGCTAGTAAGATTGAAAGGCTAAATAATATACTCGATAAGAGACAGATGGCTGAGAAACACCAAGAGCCAGTAAACAGCCTAGCCACCTAGGAGTTAATCCAACTCAGCCTGGTTAAGTAACAAATACAACCAAAGAAGAAATAAGCCACTTGACTAGGTAAGAATAATATATAACAGACCAAAAACCCATAGTGACGGTAGTATTATCAACAAGAAGAATCCAAATAGGCATCCCGTACTACCAAGGGACCAAACAACAAAATCAGTGAATGTAATCTCCCTTTAGCGCATATCCTCAAATTAAATACAACCTACCCCAGCCCAACTAGCAAGGTCGGACCTATGCAACACCTCTATCCGGTACAATAGTATTCTCGGTGTGGAAGTCCTATGGGGGTTCACGAAACCTGTACAAACTGCTTGAGACTGCAAAAACACTTATCATCATTATCATCATAGGTGATACTGTCGGAATAGTGGTATCCATATCAATGCATAGAGGGCATCGACGTGCCCACTAGTCAAATTGTGAAAATCTGAGATCATCCCAGATGCCTCCACAATCTTAAGTAGATAAATGCACATCCTTGATGCCTCATAACTATCAAATCTAGAAATCATGTTATCCTGGTGGTAAAACTTGTATTAAAAGTTTGAATCAATGTTACATCAATAGTGTGAAACCCTATACTTTTTCACTTACTCTCCATGCATAAATGATGATCCAATTCATGAATCAATATCATACCATAAAATCAATGTGAATGAGCAGCCAATGCAGTGCATGCTATCCAAATAATAAACAAGACACACAAGGCTAGGAAATCAAGTTACAACCATTATACGTGAAGGCTAAGAGAACTACCCTGGAGTACAACTGCTCCTCGAACAAGGCCTCGCGGCAAAATGATATAGGATAGCCGTCTAATAAATATCACCATCAAGCAGCTTAGTATATAGCTAAGAAATCGCAACAGCTCAAAGCCAAGCAAGGGGGAGAATATCTCTAGGATCGACACATTACCCCACAACCAATATCTCGAGCCTTGAACTAAGCGCAGAAAAGTCAAACCTATGGCTATGATGAGACACCAAAGTCTCTGCACCTAACTCAAAGCATACTACCAGAAAAAAACCCTTTTATAAGCGACATCTATATATAAGGAAAAAAGGGTTTCAATTACTCACCTAAGGCACAACCTAGTCTAAGGACACCCTCATAACTCCTAGAAAAGGTAATTTTCTTCAATCATGACAACATAACCCCAAGCCTAGACTATGATCTCCAAGGGACTATACTAGTCTAAGGCTCACTCGAAACTAATGAAACCAAGATTAAATAGATAAAAATAGATTACTAGGAAAATATAGTCCAAATTAACATGAAATGTAACTAAGAATTAATAAAAAGAGCCTTGTCATGGATGGAGACCATTGCCTACCTCGAATCTGATCATGCACTCTCCCAATCCATTTCATGATAGCTATCCACAAAAGAATCACCTCCAAATTCTACTATGCTATCAAAATGTTGATTGTTATACCCCATTTCAACTCGAGGTTAAATGGTGTAAAACATATTGGTGATTCTTATGCTATTTTAAAGAGTCGCAACCTAATTGTTTTAAAGGTGAATTAGGACACCTATTTTTACTAAAATTTTGCCAACTAATTCTATATGAAGGTATTCTAGATACTTATTTTTGCTAAAATTTTCCAACTAATTCTATATGAAGGTATTCTAGGTAAGGATTTTAAATATTCTAAAGGGAAGGTGTAAGGTATCCTTTAAGATTCGTTAAAAATGATTAACCGGCCAAAATTGGATTAATAAATAAATAAATGCTAAGGAGTTTAAGCAAATTGAAAAGATAAGTGAGAAAACATTTAAATGTTAAATTGTTAGTACACTTAATTAAAACTTGAAAATAAAATGAGCATTTGTTGTAGCTAATGTTAGACTTGTTTTGCTTTGGAAGTAGAACTTTAAAAATGACCAAAATACAAATCCCAACCCTCTATCTCATAAGTGACTTAAATAATTTTAAAACTTGAAGATTGATTTTTGGTAACTAGAATGAAGGACCAAAATCCCAACCCTCTATCTCATATCAACTATTATGAATCCAAACTAGAAAATATCTAAATCACATAAGCAATTTAATATGTAAAGAAAAATACAAATGAATAATGCTGAATCGTAAGCAGTGAAAGATAATCTCAAGCAAATTTACTTGTTTCGCTAGTTGGGTATTCTAAGATGTCGTAATGACTCCACGTGTGAAAATGATGTCAATATCAAGTAATAAAAACAAGACTTCTTGCGGCGATGGAGAGTCTATTATGAAAACTCCATTTACTCCCCAAGTGTTCATGCAAATAACGAGATGATAAGAAGAATAGTAAACAAATTCAACTTTAAGCAATAATAAATATAGAACTAAGTAAAGTTATATAATAAAGATATTATTCAGTGATAATAAATATAGAACCAAGTAAAATCATACAACAAAGATATTACTCAGAATGGGAATCATACGAGCTTCAGATGCGATACCCATTTTGCAATTGACTGAAAGCAACTCTTCTATAATATGCTTCTTTTTTTAATGACTTAAACAATCAAAACGTTCAATCTCTTGAATGAAATCAAACCTTGATCTTTAAGATTTTACATACACTACTATCTAAAATCTAAAAGGCTACATATACACCTAAATTTACTAAGTGAAAGATTATGTACGTACATAGATCTACTTAGTCATAAGTGGGAAAGGAGCTTTAAAAATAATTGTATTTAGTATGTATAGGAAAACATAGAGCCAGTGTATTGTGTATGCTTTAAATTTTTTAGTATGGAAAGTACATAACATGCACACCTATTTAAAAGAAAAGTTCCTTAAAAATATTTTTATATAGAAAAATATGAACAAAAGTTTATTATCACATAGGGTACCAAACAACACTAATTTCGAATCAAAATAGATTTTGTAGCTATGTAATGTGAAAACATTACGGTTCTTCAAAACATGAAGGGGACACGAATTGAAACCTTTCCAAACTCAGGATAAACTAAATACATTTTTAACTCACTTTCGTGATGGCAAAAATGAACAAAAATTACTTCGGATATACACTTTGCTTGAAGCTTACATAACATTCTTTTACCACAGAGACAAATTAAAAAGAGGGCAAAAATCACCTGTTGCAGGACCGTGAACAGGGTCCTCTAATTGCAGGCCTATGCTCGAACACCAACGACAAAATTAGGCAAGTTCAAATCCAAAAATCACAGTAGAAAGAAAATGAGTTTAAGAGCAAAGTGCAATGTCTTCCCCCAAAAGAACCCTTATAAATGGACTCCAAATGCTAGAATTTATAGGAGTCAAAAACTAGGGTTCTCACTTTGAAATTTAAAAATTAAAAAGTCATGTTTTGGAGTCATAGGATGGCTTTAGATTTTGAAGATGTAGCCATTGAAAATCCTTTTGGATCTGAGATTTGAGTATTTGTTCTTGGAATGGCATAGTTTGCCTTCAACTTTGCTTTGTCTTCATTTATTAAAATGAAAACAAAGATAGAGAGGAAAGGAGAATCTGCAAAGATGCTAAAAATTGTATAAGAATGAAGAAACAATTTTTGTATTGTGAGAGAATAAGTTGGAGTTTGTCAAAAATGAGAAACGAAAGAGAAAGAGATATAATGATGAAAGAGTAGGGTTAAAGAAGTATCATTGGGCTTAATTTGGTATGGACTAGATTGTTATTATTTGGGCCCCCAAAAATAGATTTTGACTTAGTGAATTTAGATCAAGTTTGCTGGCCTTTATCTTTCTTCTGTTTAAAATAAATTGAACTTCTAACTTCACAATGTATATTATATGATGGAAATATAAAAATAAAATATTGATATTATAACTTTGTTCTAATATAGAAATATAAATTTTAAAAATATTAATTTATGATTAGTTTAATACATATGAAACTTGAAATAAGCGGATGATGATCAATTGTTTAAGAAAAAGAGGTGCAAAGTAAGAGTAGTAGTTTGATAATTAAAAAAATTTATTAGTAAATATAGAAATGTGATAACAACAATAATAATAAGATAATTTGATATATTATTAATGTAGAAGCTCAAAAGAATGAATTTGAAGAAATGCGGGTCAAAATTGGGTGTCAACATTAATCTCCACCTCAACACGAATATTTTACACCAAAATTGCTCTTTTCGTAGATATACCTAAAATTAGTTCTAAGATGGGATTATGGATCTGCAATGGGAATCCCAAAATGGACTCTAGAATAAGGCTTTAAATGACTTATAGATCTTGTATCCCACATAATTTGACATTTGAAAATGGGATAAACTAGATGATGTAATAAAGGACATCTCTAATGATAAAGCGAATGGACTGGATAGCCCCCTCTGAGGCAAAATTTACCTTAACAATGAGCCCTGAACATTCTTGGATACTAAAATTTGTAGTCAAGGTCAAAACGAATGATGGACTTTGAATCACCCAAATGGAGCTTCCTAGTTAAAGATATTATAATTTGAATATTTTGGGGAAAAGTTGAAATCCATAGGGAACTAATATTAAAAGGATTGAAAATTGTTCGTTGATATCATGAGCCCAATGGAATGCAACCGTGATGAAGAAAAATTGAGTTTTCAGAATTTCCATCATTATTGTGAGGCCAAGGTTTTGTGATCACGATCAACAAAATGCTATCGACTGGCAAAGCCAAAACAAAAAACTAGCCAAGACTGTCATATCCGATTAGGTCCTCTGGATTTATCTGAGTCCGTATGAACACTCACCAAGTATGAAATCTTTCTAGAAATGAAATTCCAAAGTCAAAGGTGCAATAAAAATTTCCATTCGAGTTTTCTTTTGAATGTTGCCTGTTTTTTGGGTACATTTATGTTTATTGCATTGTTAAACATATTAGCTTCAAAGTTTGTTGTGCGCCCGAGCACCATTGTTGTAATGACCCTCCAAGTAATTTCTGTAGCTCTGCAAATATTTTATCATTTTGAGCATTTTCATAGTGACCGCAGGTTATTTGTGATTTATTGACACTAATTGTTCAGTTATAGTGTATTTAATTTGATATTTATATAGTTTTTTGAGTTAAACGAGGGATTATAACCGTAAAATAAATTTTCAGGTAATTTCTTAGTAATTGGCTTCAGGACAGAATTCTAACGGTTTCATTAGCTCCGGAATAGATAAATTCGGTTAGGAGTATGTTTGGTAAATATCAAATTTTGCAAATTTAGCTGCCAAATAGGCCAATGGTTGACTTTAGTCAATGTCCTCGGTAAACATGCTCAAATGGAGATTCTGATTGCATCGTTGGATCTAGAACGTCGAGTTTGGTCTAGGAGGACCTTTCATTCAGTTTTGGGGCTTCCGAGTCTATTTTTGTCCCTTCAATAGATTTCGATACTGAGCAATAGGATCCATATTGAAATAAAATGACCTCCGATGAAAATTTTGACTACACGATTGAGTTTGGAATGCCGTTCGCAGTCAGATTTTCCGACTTTGAATGGGCCCGGAGTATTAAAATTAAGTTTGAATAGTTGCTAAAATTTAAAAGGGCGGCACCAATATGGTCCTACTGGGGAAGTGACACGTGGCAAGTTGGTCAAGAAAGGATATATGGCATGCCTCGATAGGGAACCCTAGGCATGGCCGACACCCAGAGACGGTAGCTAGTCCCCAAGCGAACCACTCGATCTCAGGACAGTCACTCAACGTCAAGCATAGCGAAATAACAAGATGTAAAAAAGTGGGCTACATCAATCAGTCTACATCAATGAGGAGGCCAAATGGCCAACACTTAGTCTCAACATCAATGGTAAGCAAATTTAAATGCTAACTCAACTAAAAAGGGGAAAAGACCTTAGCATCAAACCTCAACTCATGTCTATGAAGCCTCAAACTCAACTAGAAAGTTTAAGAGGGTACCATGACAGGCTACAGCTACCCAACTCAATAAATAAAATAACAAGTAAAGGAAAAAGGGCTTATAACACCCCAACATTTTTTCTAAGATTGAGTCATCCTTCATATGACATACGATTTAATTGATGATTCTTAACTGAGTATAAATATTAAAATTTATTCCTTAGAGTGGGAATAGAATTGGAGATGATAAAAGGATCTTTTACATCAAGTCAAGTCCAAAGAATTTCTACCGATTAAGTTTTTGTATGAGTTAATGGAAAGGTCAACTTCAAATGACCATATCTCTAAAGTATAATGAGTTAAGTGACCCATAATATATTAAATTAAAGATCTTTGAACTAGCTTTCCAATGCATCTTATTTTGCCTTAATCAGAGTTCACAGTAGAAAGTTATGACCATTTTACTGAAGAACTGTAGAGCTGTCTGAATACCTGCGACGGCTCCGCGTCGCAGACATATCGCGGACCCTTTCTGGATAAGCTAAACGATGTCCTTTTCTTTTATTTTTAGGGTATTTTTATCCTAAAACCTTTGGGGGTTTATTTAAGGTCCGAAAACGCATAAAACGTGAGTTTTCATAATTAAAACTCTCTCCTTCACTCCTAAACACAGAAGCTTAAGAATCAACAAGAAAATTATCAAGTTAAGGATAGCTCCCAGGATTTAAGGTCTCGGTCGCGCACCTGTAGCGGAGTGAAACTTATGTTTTTTTTAATTTTTTGACGGGGTTGAGAAAATTTGTTCAGAAACTTTTTCGGAAAATACACAGTGCGCGACAAGTCTGCGTCGCGGACTGAGTCACTTCAAGGTTGGAAATTTCTAAAATTTTTTAGGGGCATTTCGGCCCATTCCTAACCCTTCCTAAACTCTATACACGATTTAATTAGGCCATTTTGATGTAAAGAGTATCTAAATCCCCATTCTAAGTCCTTTTCTAACAATTAAACAAGACTAGGGCTTGAGAAAAGGTGACAACAGTTTGAGATGGAAGAATTCAAGAGAGAATGAGAGAGTTCTTAATTTTGATGGTGGTGTGATGCCAATTCCTTTTGTAGGGATAGAGATAGGGAGGAGGAAAGAGATGAGATCACATGATGTGCAATAAATAGGTAAGAGTATGTTGGTGTGACTTTGAATAAGTGCTATGAGCTTGCATTTATGGAGTAGAGTGTCATGAAAAGGAGCATAATTGAGGTGGAGATTTGAGCATGAGAGTTTCCTCTGAGTCTTTGTGCCTTGATATCTACCTTGATGTGCAATAAATGGAAGTCGAGAGTTTGACTGATTGAGTGCGTTTTGAGAAGAGTTCTGATTCTTATTTGTGCCTTGATATCTACCTTTACTCATCATTCGAGGACGAATGATCCCAAGGGGGAGATAATGAAACACTCGAACTTTTTTTTTCTAAGATTGAGTCATCCATCATATGACGTACGTTTTAATTGATGATTCTTAATTGAGTATAGATGTTAAAATTTATTCTTTAGAGTGGGAATTGAATTTGAGATGATAAAAGGATCTTTTACATCAAGTCAAGTCCAAAGAATTTCTACCGACTAAGTTATCGTATGAGTTAATGAAGGAGTCAACTTTAAATGACCATATCTCCTAAAGTATAACGAGTTAGGTGACCCACAATATATCAAATTAAAGAACTTTGAACTAGCTTTCAAACTCATCTTATTTCGCCTTAATCAGAGTTCAGAGTAAAATGTTATGACTATTTTACTGAAGACCTGCAGAGCTATCTGAATACCTGCGATGGCTCTGCGTCGCGGACGTATCACGGACCCTTTCTAGATAAGCTAAACGATGTCCTTTTATTTTATTTTTAGGGTACTTCTATCCTAAAACCTTTGGGGATCTATTTAAGGTCCGAAAACACATAAAATGTAAGTTTTCATAATTAAAACTCTATCCTTCACTCGTAACATAAAAGCTCAAGAATCAACAAGAAAATCATCAAGTTAAGGATAGCTCCCATGATTCATCATCAAGGTAAGCTATTTATCATGAATTTCAATCTACCTATCCCAAAGTTCATCTTTTGATGAATCTCTAGTAGAGTCTTAAATCATAACCTAGGGTTTTAAGAAAACAAATTCAAGAATTCTAAGAAAGGATTTCTCGATTCTTCTTTTTCAAGATTTAGGGTTCTTTATCAAGAACTCTAAATATTCTAAGCCAAGAATTCAAGAATCAAATATATGTCCTTTAAGCAATGTCTTTCCGAGTTTTCCACTCTAAAAGGACTACCGAGATCAAGGATTTTTCTCCAAGAAGTCTAGTAATTCATCAAATTTCGATTGTAATATCAACTTTCCAGGTATGTAACTCCAAACTAAAAACATGTGATTATTCTCCCATGTTCCCCATAGAGGTCATAGATGAGTTGATGATTGAAGAGTCTACATGCATGAAGTTTTGGTAGTGTTTCTTGAAAAATTGATTTGAAATTACATGTTTTCTATGTTGATGATCATCATACTATTTATTTTCTTAAATTGAATATTTTCATGAGAATTTGCATAACCCTATATGACTATTTTGAAAAGCATGCATAACAAACTTGAGAATTGAGTCTAGAGCCTTGAGTTGAGATTATGATTATTGATTGTGATTGTGATTGTGATGAGAGAATGATGATGAGTTAATAGAGTTTGATTGTCTTATGAGTCTCTATAAATGAACTCTACCAATGTGTCTATTCACTTGAATCCTGATGATTGTTCTAAATCTTGAGTCATTGACTAGATTGATTGATGAGAGTGTTAAAATCCCTATGAGATTGATTGATGAGAGGGTTAAAGTCCCTATGAGCTTGATTGATGATAGAGTTAGAGTCACTATTAGATACTGATCGTTAACGGGGTTAAAGTCCCTACAAGATTGATTGAGCTGGAGGTTTTATGAGCATTGAGTTGAGAGGAGTATCGAGCACCGAAATAGGTAAGAGTGAGTCCTACTCGAACTCATTAACTACGTCACCAAATGTAGGTGAGGCTTAGAACCATCACATATATTGTGGTTCCCTCTTGATTAGAAGTCCCTGAAACAATAGCGGACTTATTGACGACTAACTCCATATTGGATGAGCTGATATGGTTATGATTCATTCCCTACCTGGAAAGTTTGGAACGGCTGTGGCAACATCAGCATGATTGTTGTACATTCAGTGGCTCATAAGTGATTGTTGTCGGATAGGAGAAACTTTCATAAATTTCCTACCTTGAGTACTCCGAGTATAGATGAGGTGTGATGAAATGAGAGGAGGTGAGCTCCTCTGAGTTAAGATAAGATGAGATGTGATGAGATGAGAGGAGGTGAGCTCCTTTGAGATGAGTTTGAGATTCACTACAA
Organism: Solanum rostratum; assembly: GCA_029948455.1. Taxonomy (NCBI): domain Eukaryota; kingdom Viridiplantae; phylum Streptophyta; class Magnoliopsida; order Solanales; family Solanaceae; genus Solanum; species Solanum rostratum. The sequence continues at coordinate 8,948,800 of CM057055.1, read as the reverse complement.
GAAAATAAGTCTTTAACGAGGGTAAATTCGGTCGTTAAAAGTATAAATCCGGTCGTTATTAGTCAATAACGACCGATAAAAATTCCGTCGTCACCGGTCGTTAGTAGCTCCGACGTTAAACATTAATGACTGGATTAAATTCCGTCGTTAAAAGTTAACGACCAAATTAAATTCGATCGTTAAAAAAGCTTTAACGACGACAAAAATCCGACCGTTATACCTTTTTTTTAGCAATCAAATTTTTCCTTCACTAATTGATATTCTGGTTATTAAAAAAAAGGTAAGCCCCGTGCACTTCCGAGGAGGGGTCTAACCACAAGAATCTATTGTAGAGTAGTCTTATCTTGCAATTCTGCCAGATGATGTTACCAAGGTTTGAACCTGTGACCAGACATCTTTACCAATTACTCCATGGCTCCCTTTAGTTCTAGTTATTATAACCACAAATCAAATCAGCAAAAGTGCAAACTACGTGTGGATTTACACACAGAAACATACAAATACATGCACATATGAAAACATACAAATTTATTATATTCATAGTTCACTACAAAGAATGATATTGCGTAAAGTTACAAAAATATAGACATACAAATTTATATAATATTATTTTTTTAACTCTTAATAAAATAAAAACTAAAATATTTTTAAACAATTTCTGAAATATGAAATGCATTCTTACTGTGCTTCAAAATTTTCTGTTATTTATACTTCTTTACACCTTTTCTAAGGATGAGTTCTTCAAACTGCATGAACTTTCAAAAAACAAGTATAAAAACTTCATGTAAAGTTATTAATAATACTCCTAATAACTATTATCTTCCTTTTTTCTTTTTCGCAAAATCAAAGATTAACCACAATGAAATATTAAATTTGTTTTTGTTCTCACAACCATATAAAAAGAAAGTTGGGCTTCCTAGTTCTAGACATAAAATTGTTTGTTTTGTATTTTGCACCTTAAGATATTGACCTTTTGCACATTGCTTCATGGACAAAACCCCCAACTTCTTTTAGTTTCACTTTTTATGGTATTCACCTAATATAAATAATTCAATATCATTAAAATTATTATGAGATACAAATCAATTATATCATCTTAAATTTTAAATAATAAAAAAAATCACGATTTCTTAATTAATTAGTTGTTGATTATATGTCATGTAAAGTTTTTAAATTTTCTGTTTGTAAAATTTCACGTTATACTTTTCTAACTCAAACAAATGATTTTTCTTTTTATACACCTGTTGGTTTCACAATCAATAATGGAAAAAAATAGCACAATATATATATTTTTTATTAGAAGAAACATTATTACTGGATACTGATTCTTAAATCTATTGATCGAGGTAATTTGCAAGTGGAGAAACATCTTTCCTCTTGAGAAAATTATTTACGATCAAATTTATATAACTTTTCTACCTTAAATTAATCTCATAATCTCATAATTATATATTTAATATTATTACTTTTATTGTTAATTTTTTGTTTTATTACAATTTTTTTGTTTTGACCTACTTCATCTTGCATCTTTAAAAATGTCAAGTAAAGATGAATAAATTGTCTCTCAAAATAAAAACATATATAAAAACTATATCGAGAAAATATTTAAGTTAAAAAAGATTATGTCAAAAAGATTGTAACTAAATACTTTTATAATATTTCAAAATTTTATATAATTGACTATAATAAAAATGATGGATAGAGTTATTAGAAAATAATAAATTTATATTTTTTTTTATTAAACTTTTTTTCATGGAATAAGAAAAATTATAAAAGATGGAGGATTTTTACCAGAATGATTAACAAAACACCACTTGTTATAATTATAACATGATTTGGTCTGATCTCTTTATTCTCATATTAGTTAAACATATTTTTGCACTAACTAATATGTTTTAACGATGACATGTTATGCTTTTTAAAAATCAAATTTTTTCTCTCGTTAATGTTAGAATAAAATTTATTTTTAATGACCGGAAAAAGATTTGTCTCTGTAAGTGTATTTATAATAATCAGAAAAAGAATTGGTCACTATAAGTGTATTTGTAATGATCGTAAAATAATTTGGCCACTATAAGTATATTTATAACGACCGAAAAAATTTTTGGTCACTTTAGGTATATTTATAACGATCGAAAAAACATTTGGTCATTATAAGTATATTTATAACGACCGAAAAAGAATTTGGTCATTATAAGTGTATTTATAACGACCAGATTCATTTCTCATCGTTAAGAAATGGTCGTTAAAAGTCTCTTTTCTTGTAGTGATTATTGATGAGATTGAGTTATTGATGTGTCACTTGTCTACTCTTTATTCTTTCATAGATGGACACTTGACAGTTTGATGTGATTTGATATTTATTTTGAGTTGATATTGTTCCCATATTATTCTATCGATTTCTGTTTCAATCAGCTATTTTACATACCAGTACATTCCAAGTACTGATATCCACTCTAGACTGCAATGTTTTATGATGTAGAGGTAGGTACTAGAGATCATCAGCAGGCGCTCCGTTGAAGATCTGAGATTTGAAGGGGATTTGGTGAGCATCCCCTACTCTGGAGGATCCAGTACTTCTATTTCATCATGCTTTAGAGTTATATTTGACTATTCTTATGTTTTGATTTGGGTAGCCATGGAGCTGTCATGGCAACACATGATTAGTGATAGAGGCTTCATAGATGATGGTTGAACGTTGATGTTGAGATTGTGAGCTAGTTCTTTATACTAGCCTTCATTATTTTATATATTCTTTTGAGACTTTAGATGAGATGTGTCCATTACTTATCTATATTTTCCGCTGTTCAGTAGAGTTTATGTGATTGAATGATGTGATGAGGCTAAGTGGTTTGCTTGGGGACTAGCAATAGTCTCTGAGTGCGGCCACGCCAAGGGTACCTTCCCGGGGCGTGACAGGGCTCCTCCAGATAGCAAGGAGGGCTCACTAATCATTGAAATCAGAATCTCTGAACCTCAATGAAGCGTCTGCTAAAGTCATCTACTTCCTGTATCTGCATCATGAAACGATGCAGCGCCTAGTGGTATCAGTACGTGGAATGTACGGTATGTAAGATGACTGAATATAACAACACACATAGAACAATATAGGGATAACATCAACTCAACATCCTACTCCATTAGAATGTCAAATGTTTATCTAAAGCAAGAATAAAGAGTAGACAAATAACTCATCAACATCTCATCTATACATCATCAATACATCAGACTATCTCAAGGAAACTTGACTCAACTCGAAGGACTCATGTCCATCTAGGACAAGGATAAATGGTAGATAATAACATATCAACATCCATCAAGACTCATACCATCACATCAAGATCAAAGTTCTATCAGTATGAAACCTAACTGGGAGTTTCTCTAACCGAACTATCACCTATGAGCCGGTGATGAAACAACGAAGCGGTGTCATGCATCTATCTAGTACCTCGCCAGGGTAAAGGACATGGCATCAGTGGATCCAAAATAAATAATATCAAGTCCTCATTTGGGACAAAGTAAACATCCGTCTTGCAGTTCGATCCTTTCCTACGCTGGCCACGTAGTTAATGAGTTTGAGTGAGACTCTCTCTTACCCATTTCGTGCTCAACACTCCTTCTAGAATTCGACATGCTCATAAAACATCAACATCAAGATTTCTGATCAATTGTCCTATAGGGACATAATACATCAACATCAACTAGTCTCATCAACATCAACTCATGGACTCGAAACATTCTTTTAGAATTAAGTTTGGAGCTTTATAAGACTCATGAACGTCATTCTCATCAACATCATCATCAAGAAACGCAACAATTTGGACCACAATCATAACATCACAAATATCATCACGTCAAGGCCCTAGACTCATCCCCTAAGTTCATTCTTGCATTCTTTAGTAAAATAGACAAAGAATTTTGTAAAATCATTCATGAAAATAACTTATGCAGTAAATCAAGTTTATGATGATCATCAATTTAAGAAAAAAAAATACATGAATTAAGAAGAATCTAAGTAGAATACTCAAGGATTTTCACATATAGCTCATCACCTTCAATCATAGACTTAATTTACTCAAAGTGGGCACATGGAAGAACAATCTCATACTTTAGGTTAGCATTACATACCTAGGATGATTGCTAACAACAATTTCTCGTGGGATCTCATCTTGAACTCCTCAATCTCAACTCTCCTCTATTCTCTTTAAGCCCTAACTTGATAATTCTGCTAGGAAGGGGCTTTAGGATGGGTTTGAACCCTTTCTTTGTGAGAACGAGTTATATTAGTCGTATATGGGTTCTAGAAGGTGTTAGGAATGAACAAGAATGCCCCTAAATTTTTTTAGAAATTTTCCAATTGTGAAGTAAACCAGTTCGACCGAGATCTTTCCCCACTAATTTATTCGTGTTGATCACAAATATGATCTCGGATTTGCCATGCGAGCATCGAAAGACGCGTTACACACATATCTCTCCTCTAGTGGTATTTTGATACTTTTACAGGGCGTTACATCATCTCCCCCTTGGGATTATTTGTCCTTAAATGATGAGTAGGAGTGGTATTATGGCATGAATAGACTCAAGAGTCATCTCGATACTCACTCAACAACTCAAACTCTCAAATATCCAACGGTCCTAACAGTCTCTATATAGACTCAGGAATATACACATCAAGAACATAATTACTCAAATACTCCAATGCATGGGTGAACATTGATTCAAGAGTAGAGAACTCAACTCATTTGAGGGCATCATCATCTGCATCTCATAACTCTTCTCAAGGCCTAAGTCTTGCTGCATACCCTTACCAAAGTCAAGCCTAAGTCAAAGTACCTTGTGCTACCTCGCAAGTTAGTCACCATTCTACAACCTATCCCATAAGGTTCTCATTTTATACCTTAGACATCCTCAGTGTTAGGCACACATGAAACATCAGATTGAATCATTCAAACATCTCGTCAGTAAATTGTTCGGAATCAAGAAAACGTCATCAACTCTAATCGAGAATGAGACCATCAAGATGCATAAGACTCTATGCATAATCTCTCAAACTTTGCACCTCATCACTACTATGCTCCCCTTCATGGGACTATACCTCATCAATTTAAAGCTTATAGCTCATATTCAAATCTCTACCTAAGCACATCCTCTTATTCCGTTGTCACAACCTGAGGTCGAGGCCTTGATGTGACACGGCGAATGGGGACCCGAGAGTCCCTAAACAAGCCTCGAAATTTTAGAATTTGCATAGTAGGTTCAAGGCATATAAGACTAATAATTAAATAGCGGAATCTATTTTCAAAAGGGAAGACCATTCATTTTTGGATAAACAGAACGAGAAAGTTTATACAGTGCCCAACGTATGCCTCTAGTCGAAGAATGGGGGCCAGGACAAGTTCTGGGCTCACCTTTAACAAAATATATATATACATAGAAACATTAGAAACAAAAGCTCGCCCTCGGAAAACAGGGCTCACCACAGAAGTATCTTCAAGAAGGACTATTCGTCCTGCGGCTGATGCTCAAACTGCTCGGTCCCTACCTGGTAAAATCATGTAGGCATAGAGTATGCGTTAGTACGTTTGAACGTACTTAGTATGCGAGTATGCAATGCACATGACTTACCGGACATGCATAATCATGTTAGATGGCAAGGGCACATAATATACAAGAACATATAAGCAATAGAATTTAATATACAAGATGTCATGGGATGTGTGATGCGTGCAATGCGGTAATGCGGTAATGCTCCTATATAATGGGGATGGACTATAACTGACAAACAAAATCCATGCAAGCTATTACATGAATTGGACTGATTGGGACCTCCCACCGATAGGGAGAAGATTACTTGCCAAGAGTAATCTACACCACACCTTAGGACTCCGCTTTTCGGTAGACAGTCACCTTTCTTACGACCCGCTTTTTGGAAGGATTTTACAGAATCAAAGCAAGACATGTCATAATCATATACAGATAGATGAATTACATTCATCCTATATTGGCACATAGTTCAAGGAAAGGGAGAGGGACCTTGGAGATATCCCTAACGCCCCAATCCATCGGTGCTAAGTCTTACACATCCCACAAGAATATTTATATATATGTACATATGATTTCCAAGAGAGAGTCAAACATCCATTTCAAAGCGCTAAATGCATAAGTAGGCTCAAATGCAAATTACATGATTAAATCACATAGTTCATGCAAGGAATAGCTCATCTACATATACAAGATAGTGCAAGCACCCAAGATGCTCGAAGAGCCAAGATACAAGAAGGTGTAAACACCCAAGATGCTCCCTGAGCCAAATCATAGACATACCAGTGATAACCTTTTTGTCATATCCCATGGCTTACCAAAAATCACATCGTAATTCCTTTTTAGGACAAAATTGGGCTTAACCCTACATTTCCAATATTTCCATGTATCAATGTCATGAATGTGATGCAATGGATGGCTTAGGAATGGCATGGGCGTTGTAGAGTATATCCAAATTAGCAATATAATGTAAAGACTAAGAAATTCATAATAAAATTCATATGAAAATGTAGTATAGATCACCCATGCAAAATAACATTTTCAAAAAGGACATGCATGTTCATAGTTCCATAATCCAAGTAGTTCATCATAAATAAACTTAACATAACTCAAACTTTGGAATATTAAATAGCACATGTATGGTTCAAAATATCAAGATCAAGTAGTAGAATCTTCACATTTTAAGTAGACAAGTGCATAAAATAGTTTGAGAAGAACTTGGGACTTCTTGGTTGAAAAGAACCAAGAATCAACACCCACATACCTGGTTGAAGACAACACTTGAGGAGAAAATGGACTCCAAATTGAAGGTCTTAGCTTGAATGATCCTAGAGAGAGGTTGGAAGTTTTGAAGGAGTATTTAGATAGAGGAGGATAAATAAAGTGAAAATGGCTGAAAATGGGAGTGATCAACTTATATAGGGGGCTTAGGAGGGGTGGGAAAAGACCAAATTTTCATTGGGATAAGCCAATATTTCAAAAATGCCATTACTGAAACGGACCAGAAATTGGTCTGTTTGAGGCATATGGTCCAGTAAACGGTCTATGTAATGTCACACGGACCGTTTACTGTACCGTGGTCCCGAACATAAAATTTTCAAAAGCAAGATTTTTCGAACTAAGTATCATCTCAAGGACCGGTAAACGGACTACCTAGGGTCACACGGACCGTGACCCTATCCGTATATAGGTTACTCTCCACACCGAGGCCAGACGAAGGATCACACGGACCGTCTAAAGTCACATGGGCCGTGACTTGGTTTGTGTAAATGTGGCCCTACACGGTCTACCATACGGGAGGCCACACGGTCCGTGTAGCCTTATACGGACCATGTGAAGGCCCATTTGCCCCTAAATTCCCAGGCGTCACTCCACGGGAAAGCCATACGGACCGTGTGACCCCACATGGGCCGTGTAGGCCCTTCCGTGAGGTGATGCCTGGCAGATTTCTGGGCAAGTTTGTGGACCTCTAGGTGACGTCAAGATCCAGGGCCTTTCATCCGTTCATGCCTAATCCTAAGCCTTAAAGTGATACTCATAAGATGATCATATTTCTATAAAGCCAACCCTCAACTCAAGCTCTATACCTCTTCAGGGATTTTGTTTTGGAAAATGCTACTCTCCCTCACTACTCTAATGCATGTACCTGAAACACTCACTCAAAATTCATCAATATCCTTCTCCAATCACTCATATAATGACGTCCACACATCCAAGCCTATCATCCTAACCAGTTTAACTATATCTGAGAATTATCAAACCTACTTGTCACTTCTACCTCCACCATTCAATGAGCTCTTAGTCACGCCAATATATTCTTACCTATCTATTGCACATCTTATGATCTCATCTCTTGCCTCCTCCATATCCATACCCTTAATGAAAGAAGAATATCATAATCATCACATCAAAGAACGATCCCCATCAACAATGGCTCATGTACTATTATCAACATCGCTATCAAGACTGGATGGAAGGATCATTAGAAAGCTTTAGAGCAAAAGGGTCATAAGCATGATGCATTTTGAGGAAACTCGATATAAGAGCATTCATAACGTGATATCATCTCATTAGCCTTTTAGGACGTGTCATGTGTTTATGGAATCGAACATGTCGTGAAGCTCAATTCGCATCTCGTATGACATAAGGTGGGGAACTCTGAGATTTCGCAAGATAAAAGTACATCTCTCACTCCTCATCCACATAACTCCTCATGAACGCGTATCAACATCAAGTGCATGAGTCTAGGTCATGGGCACAGTGCTCATATGCAAGACAGGAATAAAGCATTACCTTAACTGAGATGTAAGGAGCGTAAGAGATAGAAAAGCATTAATGTCTCATCCTGATTCAACTCATCACCATTGAAAATTCAAGACTTATTTTAGTTTATTAACTCGTAATCTCCCTCTTAGCTCAAAGTTCCACTGCTCCTACAAACCAATCCTCTTTACTAAGCTACAAGTTTAGCTCTCCACACAATTGGGGCATTACTATCCATAAGAACATCTTACACTCTCCTGTTATATACTCAAAGATATACAACCGCTATTAGAACTCTCCCCTGAGGTATTACTCTTAGCTTCCTCCTAGCCTTATGGGCATCTTTAGTACTTATTGCTCTTATTAGCGTATATAATATCTTTCTACAACTCTTGTCATTTAACCTCTTTGTCTACTCTACTAACATTCAACTTCTAAGCTCCTATAAATTTAATTGCATAAGAATTAATCTGTCATGGAAAACTCGTCATCATCTATCTATAAGCCCCAAATCAACCACCAATCTCACTATTTGGTCTCCTTTGTCGTCCTTCTAGCTCAGGGATAACAACTCTACTTATGGTATGCAAGGCCTCAAATCACACACTTAGGTGGTAGCATTAAACTTCCAAAGACATAAGTTTCTCTCTCTCATGGATAACATCAAAGGCAATCTTCGGGTAAGAGGACCTAGGCCGCATCTCGATTAGCTCAACTAAGTTAGCCATGATCTTTCTGTGGTAGGTTGGCACAAAACAATTTCTACAGACCCTCTCAGCTATAATGGTATCATCAATTCGAGTAGATTCACCGAAAGGTTCAGGAAGACACTCGGGAGTTCAATCAAATTACTACCGACTTGAGGGGACACAACGGATGGAATAGCACTAGGATCTACCAACACAAAACAATCAAGAGTAAGGACTTGATTCATACCTGTCACAATATCACAATCGGTTCATCCCGCCTCCTGCACCCATAGTAGTACCCTTCTGATGACTACTCGCTGGGGGTGTTGCCAAAGACTGAGTTTTGTTATTCCCATCACTCTATCTCCTTAAAGGGCACTCATTCTTGAAGTGACCAACCGGCCAACATATATAGCAAGAATTTGTGCCTTCACGACACATACCTAAGTGAAATTTACCATACTTGCCACAGGGTGGCTTTTCCCTCGAACCTTGGGTCATGCTAGCTTGGGATTGAGAACCCTGAGCACTGAAATTCTAGTGACCATAAGATTTCTGACCATACCTGTTTTGCTGAACAGGTGCACTTGCCACAGAGGGTGCCTAGCTAGAAAACCTCTTCTGAAAGTAAGTTCTATCACCCTTTCTATGCTTCTGTTGGCTAGGCTCATGCCCTACTGATTTAGCCTTCTTACTCTATTGCTCATCCCTGTCCCTCTTTTTGTCCTCCTCAATTTGCTAGGCATCGACCATAAGTATAGAGATGTCCATACCCGAGATTAACAATGCTGCCTTACACTCCCTCTTTACAAGCACTCCCAATCCGGACATGAATTTTCTCATCCTCGCCCTCATATCCAATACCATATCTGGGGCATATCTGGACAACTGAATAAACTTGAGGTTGTACTCTTTGATAGTCAACCCCTCTTGCTTTAGGTTCACAAACTCCTCAACCTTTGCTTCCCGCAACTCTTAGTGAAAGAAGTGGTCGAGAAAAGCACTCTCAAACTCATCCCACTCAGCAGGTTCAACATCCTCGACTCTATCATCTTCCCATTGGTTATACCAAACATTAGCAACATCCTTAAGTTGATAGGAGGCATGACTGACTCCCTCTACCTCATTCGCATGCATAGCCCTCAAAATCTTACACATTTCATCAATAAAGTTTTGCTTGTCCTCCTCAACCTTAGACCCCGTATAGACTAGCGAGTTCATCCTCAAGAAATCTCTAAGTCTGGTTGCAGTTGTAGGTTCTGGGAGCTAGAGATAGGGCCTGGATACCTTGGCTATTACTCTGGGAGTATCTGAGTGAGCATAGAAGTGGCTCCCCTAAAGTCTGCTTCCGAAGTGGAGGCTGACTGAGCAGGTGGTGCCTGTGAAACCTCAGTAGCTCTAGCAGGTCGACCCCGTCTCCTCGTCTAGGTCTGGGCAGGGACCTTTGGTGGGGATTCTAAGCATTTGGGGCTGAGATATCTCTTTGGGTAGCAGTACGTTTAGAAGGCATGATCTGTAACCGCGTAATGCACAAATTAGAAGAGAGTTTATTCCTTATGTCCTATAGCCTCTTGTTTATAAAGTGTGGTGCACAACACAAACATAAACAAGACTCTACTAGACACAGCTTCATAGACACTCTAGGACTCTTGAACTCTGTGCTCTGATACCAAGTTTGTCACGCCCCAGGAGGGTACCCTAGGCGTGGCCAGCACCTAGAGACTATTGCTAGTCCCCAAGCAAACCACTCGATCTTAGGACAGTCACTCAACGTCAAGCATAGCGGAATAGCAAGATAAATGAAGTGGGCACATCAATCCATCTACATCGATAAGGAGGGTCAATGGCCAACACTCTGTCTCAACATTAATGGTAAGTAAATGTAAATGCAAACTCAACTCAAAAGGGGAAAAGACCTCAATATCAAAATGAAGCCTCTAACTCAACTAGACAATCTAAGAGGGTACCATGAAAGGCCACAGCTACCCAACTAAATAAATAAAATAACCAGTAAAGGAAAAAGGGCTCCTTCGGATAGCAAGGAAGGCTCACCAATGACTGAAATCAGAAACTCCGAACCTCCACGATATGTCTGCTAAAGTCCTCTACCTCTTATATCTGCATCATGAAATGATGCAGCGCCGAGTGGCATCCGTACGTTAAATTTACGGTATGTCTGATGGCTGAATATAACAGTACAGATAGAATATGATAGGGATAACATCAACTCAATATCATACTCCATCAGAATGTAAAATGTATATCTAAAGCAAGAATAAAGAGTAGACAAATGACCGATCAACATCTCATTAATACATCATACTCATTTCAAGTAAACTCGACTCAAATCGAACGACTCATGCCCGTCTAGGACAAGGATAAAGGGTATAAAATAAAGCATCAAATCCATCAAGACTCATATCATCACATCAACATTAGGGTTCTATCAGTATGGGACCTAGATGAGAGTTTCTCTAATCGAACCATCATCTATAAGCTGGTAATGATACAACGAAGCAATGTCGTTGCGGCATCCATCCAGTACCTTGCTAGAGTAAAGGACATGCCATAAGTGGATCCAAAATAAATAACATCATGTCCTCTTTCGAGACAAAGGAAACATCTATCTTGCGGTTTGATCCTTTCCTACACTGTCCACGTAGTTAATGAGTTCGAGCAGGACTCAATCTTATTGTGACACCCGAGATTAGGGTCTAGAAGTGACACGGCGAATGGGAACCCGAGAGTCCCCTAACAAGCCTCGAAGTACCCAAATCCACATTATTAGTTTAGAAGCACAATCAATTGATAAACACATAATACTAAGTGATGAGTAAGTAGGACTCACATTATGGGGACATCGAGGGGAAAGAAATTTACATAGAATTACATAGCACATATCACATAGCATATAAGAACTAAGGGGCAGGTAAGCAGGACTCACTCTATTGGGGCAAAGGGGACTTAGGACCTTCCACATTTCCACACCAAACATGCACACATATCATATTTCCATAATCTTTCCATAATGGCCATTTCCAATTGATAACCGAAATCACAAGCTCTAAATACAACACATAGCATATGTAAAAATCTATGAGAGTCTACAAGATGTCCTACAATGCCTCTAGTCATAGGACTGAACGGGGGCCAAGACATGTCCTGGGCTCACCCTCCAATAACAAAGTAGACATAGGATAACATAGATAGAAGAAGGGTGGCTCGTCCTTGGAGGATGGGACTTACCACAAGTTCAACTTTCAGAATTGAGCTACTTGTCAAGCGGTGGATACCTATAACGCTCGACCCCTACATGGTAAAATCATGTAGGCATAGAGTATGCATTAGTACGTTTGAATGTACTAAGTATGTGGGCATGCAATGCACATAACTTATCAACCTGCATTTCAATGTTACATGACAAGCGCACATAATATAAAAAGAATCATAGATCTAAGGAATAGTAGTACACGATATGCCATGAAATTTGTGATGCATAATGCAATGATGTTCATATTTTGTGGGAATGTGACCTCAACCGACAAGAGTAAGACCATGTGAGCTAGTACTTGGAATCTCGATGAAATCTCCTCACCGGTACGGAGGTGGTCTACTTGCCACTTCACCTTACATGAACTTTTCCTATTACGTATGAAGAAACCCCCTTATGGGAACATCTCCCATTTCGAAAAGGATTTTCATATCATAACATAATACTTCACCTTACGGTAACATCTCCCATTTCATATGAAACAACCTTCCTTACGGAAACATCTCCCATTTCGGATAGGATTCTCATAACATATGTTAAACATATAGTTTCCGGAAAGGGAGAGGACCCTTGGGGATAGCCCTGAAGCCCCCAATCTATCAGTGCTAAGTCAACATCCCATGAGAATACAAATAGTATAAAGGTGCATACTTTAAAAAGACAACAGTCATTTCAAATCCGATCAATGTAAATTTTGGCTTAAATGCAAAATCATAGATTGTAGTTATAATATTCATAGATAGGACTATCTCAGTTCCAAATACGGAATGGTGCAAGCATCCAAAATTCTCAAAAGCCATAATCATTGACATATATGTGATCACATTCTTGTCAAAACCCTAATCTTACCAAAATTATTTCATTAAACATAATTGGGCTTAACCCACTTCATAATTTCCATAAAGACCAATGTTCATGGATGCAAATACAATGCATGATGCGAGAATAGCATAAGTAATATAGATTCAAGCAAAAATCAATATTATAATATAAAATTGAAGTAAATCCATAATCAAATCCATATTTAAATCATAATATAAATCACCCATGCATAAATCATGCTTTAAAGGGGACATGCACATTCATAATTTCATAATCTCACTGCAAACTATAATATAAGGTCTAAAATCAACTTAAAATCATCAATAAGGAAAAAATTTAATAGAATCAAATGATGAACCACATTTAAAGTAAGCTTAATTTCATGTAAATCAACTTAAAAGAGTTTGAATCTTCTTGGTTGAAAGGGACAAAGAAACAATCCACATACCTTAATTGAGAGGTTTAAATTGAAAAGAATCTAGCTTGAAGTTGAACCTTAATTGAACCCTAGCTTGAGTCTTGAGAGAAGAACTTAGAGAGGATTTCTAGGAATTGATTTTAGAGTGAGAGTGTCTTCAATGAGAATGAATTAGAATGGAAGTGTATCAACTAATTTAGGGGTCTAGGATAGGTAGAAAGGTCATAAAACATAATTAAAATAAGTCAAATTTACGTAAAAGCCATTAATAAAACGGATGGAAAATTGGTTGTCTGCAGCTTGACTGACACCTACACGGTCTGTGAGACACTTCACGGCCCGTGAATAGTGCCCATAAGGTGACACTTAAACAAATTTTTGCAATGTTCAACGCTTAGAATTTTTCGAAGCAAAGGGGTTCCATATGAACGGCTACATGGCCCGTTTAACACTGCACAGGTTGTGTCAAGGCCGTGTTACGACACTTAGAAAAATTCCTGCACGGAAAAGTTATGAGACGGTAATTTCATGCTTAGAAAAATTTCACGTCGCAAGCTTACACGGTGGGCCACACGACCCATACCACACCACAAGAACCATGTGAGAGGCCGTGTGCCCACACTTAGTCCAAAACTCTTTGTCGATATCACGTAATCAAAATTATGGCCAAGTACCTCTCCACTGGAGACCACACGGTCCATTTGGACTCACAATGACCGTGTGGGCCTCCCATGGAGCGACACTTGGTCAATGTTTTCTCCCCGGAAAACATTATGAGATCTGATAAAGTCGTTCGAAAATCAGAGTTCTTACATAACCTCCCCCTTGGGAACATTCGTCCCCGAATGTGCAAGGACAAGGCATGAAAGCTTGACTTAGGACATGAAACATCCAATCACAAGGTGCAATACGTAGTAAATTATTTGAAAATCATAAAGTCTTTAAAACCCATATCAAAATGTATCCAAATCACTCACATCATGAAAATCATTTTCGTGCACATGTATGCATGTCATGTCTTGAGACTCAGGAGTGAAAGAATTAGGACTATTTAGAAGACGAATAACCTAGTACCTTAGGATTGAGTAGATTGGAGAAGATAGAGATATCTCTTCATCAAGTCCAGCTCTGCCTCCTATGTATCACTCTCTACGTGTTGATTTCTCCAAAGATCCTTCACCGAAGCCACATCCTTGTTACGAAGCTACTTAACTTGTCTGTCCAAAATCTTTATCGAGACTTCCTCAAAAGATAGGTTCTCCTCAACCTCTATTCCCTCCAAAGGCACAATAGTGTTAGGATCACCGACTAACTTCCTCAACATAGACATATGGAAGACGGGGTGAATGGAACTTTAGTCCGGAGGCAACTCAAAGCTATAAAGCACGCTCCCAATTCGCTCAATGATCTCATAAGGGCCAACATACCGGGGGATTAGCACTCCCTTCTTACCAAGATTTTCAACATTTCTCTAATCACCTTCACCTTTTACTTAACCTTCAACACTAAATCCAGGCCGATCAATGCCATTTCTCCCAATTCAAACCACCCCACCGGTGACCTACACCTTATCCCATACAAGGCCTCAAATGGTGTCATACCAATGCTAGCATGGAAGCTATTAGTATAGACAAACTCAATGAGTGGAAGGTGGCCATCCCAGTTACCCTTGAATTCCAACATACAAGCCATCAACATATCCTCCAAGGTTTGAATAGTCCTCTCAGCTTGCCAATCGGTTTGAGGATGAAAACTGGTGCTCAACTTAATCTTACTTCCAAGTCCCTTCTGAAATGATCTCCAAAAGTGGGAAGTGAATTGGGTGCCACAATCCGATATGATAGACCTAGGAACACCATGCAATCTCACCAATTCTTAGATGTACAATTTTGCGTAATCCTTCGTGCTATAGGTAGTCTTGACCTAAGAAATGAGCCGACTTACTCATCCGATCAATGATAACCCATGTGGAGTCAAATTGCCTTCGGGTCTGAGGCAAACCAACCACAAAGTCCATGTTCACATCTTCCCACTTCCATATGGGAATCTCAATATCTTGAGCCAACCCACCGGGCCTTTGGTATTCTATCTTAACTTGTTGACAACTTGGACATTCAAACACAAACTTAGCTATGTCTTTCGTCATACCGTGCCACCAATACACTTCCTTCAAAATCCTGATACATCTTGGTAGACCCCGGGTGAATAGAATAATGAGAGGTGTGAACCTCACTCATGATCTTCTAAGATCATCTACATCCTGAACACAAAACCAGTCTTGGTATCGGAGCACACCATCTCCCCGTTGGGAGAACACCTTGACATCCTTCTTGGAAACCAACTTCTTCAATTCAAGGAATGACAGATCTAAATCTTGTTTAGCTTTTACATCAACCACCACAGAAGATTCTGCCCCGCTTTGAACATGGATACCACCATCGTTCGAATCGGCCAACCTAACACCCGACCTGGCCAACCAGTGAACATCCTTTGCTAACTCCTTCCTTTCTTCTTCAACATGTGTCACACTACCCATAGATAGCCTACTGAGAGCATCGGCTACAATATTGGCCTTGCTGGGATGGTATTGGACTCATGTCATAGTCCTTGCCATAGTCCTTTAGGAGTTTTAACCATCTACTCTGCTGAAAGTTGAGATCCTTTTGAGTGATTACATATTGGAAACTCTTGTGATCAGTGAAAACATCAACATGTACCCTATACAAGTAGTGCCTCCAAATTTTCAAGGCAAAAAACCACCGCCACTAACTCAAGATCATGTGTTGGGTAATTACACTCATGCACCTTCGACTTCCTTGATACATTTACTTTACCTTACTATGCTACATAAGTAACAAACCCAACCCAATCCATGAGGCATCACGATACATCCCAAATCCCTTCAAGCCGTTTGGTAGGATCAGGATATGAGTCGATATAAATCGATCCTTTAAATTGTGGAAGCTCTTCTCTCATTTATCTGACCATACAAACTTAACCTTCTTTTGGGTCAATTTAGTCAATGGAGATGCAATAGATAAGAACCCTTCAACAAACCTTCTATAATAGCCAGCCAACCCTAGAAAGCTTTGAATATCCAAAGGAGTCAACGGCCTGGGCTAATTCTTCACGGCCTCGATCTTGTTCGGACCCAACTTGATACCATCACCTGACACCACATGACCAAAAAAGTCCATTTCACCCAATCAAAGTTCACATTTGCTAAAATTGGCATACAACTTATTCTCCTTAAAGGTTTGTAGAACCATTCTCAAATGATCCCTGTGCTCCTGCTCACTTCGGGAGTAAATGAGAATGTCATCAATGAATACCACCACAAAACTGTCAAGAAAGGGCTTGAACACTCGATTCGTCAGATCCATAAACACGGTCTGAGCATTGGTTAGGCCGAATAACATCATCACAAACTCAAAGTGCCCATACCTTGTCCAAAAGGTCATCTTGGGAATGTCATACTCCCTAACCTTCAACTGATGATACCCGAAATGAAGATCAATCTTTGAGAAGTGAGTAGCCCCTTGAAGCTGGTTGAACAAGTCATCAATCCTGGGCAGCAAATACTTATTTTTAACGGTCACCTTATTCAGTTGCCTATAATCAATACACATTCGAAGAGTTTTATCCTTTATTCTCACAAATAACATTGGAGCGCTGCACGGCGATATACTTGGCCTAATGAAACCTTTCTCCAACAAGTCCTTTAATTGATCCTTTAACTCTTTGCTGGTGCCATACGATAAGAAGGAAAAGAGATAGGTTGAGTATCTGGGAGAAGATTTATGCCAAAGTCCACTTCCCTTTCAGGGGGAATACCAAGCAAGTCTTCAGGAAACACATCCGAAACTGCATTCACCACTAGAGATGACTCAAGGGTAGGTACTTCGGACTTCATATCCTTGACCCTCATAATATGATAAATACACCCCTTGGAAATCAATTTCTGGGCGTTGAGGTAGGAAATAAACTGACCTTTAATAGAGGAGTCACTGCTCTTCCATTCAAGAACGGGCTCACCGAGAAGTTGGAACTTGACCTTCCGGGTTCTACAATCTATAAAGGCATATGATGCATGCAACCAATCCATCCCAGGAATCACGTCAAAATCGAACATCTCAAGTTCCACAAGGTCACACGAGAAAACTTTGTGCAACACAGAAATCGGACAACCACAATAGACTCTATGTGCAATCATAAATTCACCCATGGGAGTATAAACCGAGAAAGGGTCCTTCAAAATCTTGGGACTCAAACCAAACTTTACAGCCAACAGAGGAGTCATAAAAGACTAATTTTCACCTGGGTCAAGCAAAACATAAGCATCTAAATTAAAGACTTTTAACATACTAGTCACGACATCTAGAGCTTTCTCAACCTCTTGACGGGCATGGAGTGCATAGAACCTGTTGCTCCTTGGAGAAACACCTTGGGGAGCTCTTTGATAGCCTTGACAACCTTGAGCCAACTAACCTTGGCCTCTATGAGCATTCTAAGGACAATCAACAACCTTTTCTTTTTTATCACCACACCCATAACAAACACCCAAATCCCTCCAACAAGCACCTGTGTGGGGCTCTCAACACTTGTCACACAGAGGATACTCCTGTCCACCACCAACCGGTGCCCTAGGAGGTGGTACCCGAGCATTAGTAACCTGAGCACCATAACCTTGCTCCTTCTAGAAACGATCAAAGTCACCACTCCGAGAACGAGTGAATCCACTATCAAAACGGGCCTTCTTATGATCGTGTACGATCCTCTCCTTGAGTTTCTCCCCTTCTATCTGTTCAGCATAAACCATGAGTCTAGAAATATCTATATCCCGTATGAGCATAGCAATGTAGCGTTCTTTTACAAGCAAATTGAAGATACCAGAAATGAATTTGTGTATCCTTGTACGAGGATCAGCTACAAGTGACGAAGCATACTTGGATAGTTTTGTGGATTTTAGGGCATAGTCCCTCACACTTATGCCTCCTTGCTTGAGATTGACAAATTCCATCATCTTGGCCTCCCTAAGCTCATGTGGGAAAAAATGACCTAGGAATGCATTGAACTGGTCCCAATTGACATCACCACCACAAACCCTCTTTATAGACCATTGGAGGTACCACACTTGAGCCACATCTTTCAGTTGGTAGGCAGCCAATTCAGCCTTCTCCTCAGAAGTGACACGCATAATGTTCAATATCTTGGTGATCTCATCAATGAAATCCTGAGCATCCTCAGCCTTCGACCCATGGAACTCCGGAGGATTCATCTTGGTGAAATCCCTCACCCTATAAGCCTGTGTAGGATCCTGTGGCAGATTAACTTGCGTAGTTTGAGATGTCACCATCTGGGCAAGCATGGCAAAGGTTGTACGACATTCACCATTTGAGATAGGTTCATCTATAGGCCCTTGAGATGCCTGATTCTCATCAGCCAGAGCCAACCTTGGTGGGTGGGGTCTTCCTCGAGGCATCTTCTAAAATAGAGCAACAACACTGTCAAGATGAGGAGACCAAATATACGAGTCATAGCACGATGTAAGACATGAAGAAGCGAGGCAATTCATAGAATACCTTTGTAGCCTCCCACTCATAGATATGGTGCACTTCACACCCATGAATAGGACTCTACTTGACAGGGCATGTTAGACTCCGAGGACTATTTATAAACCTAAGGGTCTGATACCATCTTTTGTCATGACCCAAGATTAGGGTCTAGAAGTGACACGATGAACGGGAACACAAGAGTCCTCAAATAAGCCTTGAAGTATCCAAATCCACATCGTCGATTTGGAAGAGCAGTCAATTAATAAACACATAGTATTAAGGGATTGGTAAGTAGGATTCATGCTATGGGGACATCGAGGGGAAAGAGATTTACATGGAAACACATGTCATATAAGAACTAAGGGGCGGGTAAGTAGGACTCACTCTATGGGGGTAAATAGGACATAGGACGTTCCACATTTCCATACCAAACATGCACGCATATCATATTTCAATAATCGAATCATAATGACCATTTCCAATAAATAATTGAAATCATAAGCTCCAAATACAACACATAGAATATGTACAAATCTAAGAGAGTCTACAAGATGTCCAACAATGCCTCTAGCCATAGGATGGAATGGGGCCCAAGACATGTCCCAGGCTCACACTCAAATAAGAAAGTAGACATAGTATAACATAGATAGATGAAGGGTGTCTTGTCCTTGAAGGTTTTGACTCACCACAAGTTCAACTTTTGGAATTGAGTTACTCATCAAGCGGTGGATAGTTTTAGCACTCGTCCCCTACATGGTAAAATCATATGGGCATAAAGTATGTGTTAGTACATTTAAATGTACTAAGTATGCAGACATGCAATGTTTATAACTTATCAACCTGCATTTCAATGTTAGATGACAAGGGCACATAATATAGAAGGAATCATATATCCAAGGAAGAGTAGTATACGATATGCCATGAAATTCGTGATGCATGAATATAACGATGTTCATATTTAGCGGAGATGTGACCTCAACCAAAAAGAGTAAGACCAAGTGAGCTAGTACTTGGAATCCTGATGAAATCCCCTCACCGATACAAAGGTGGTCTACTTGCCAAAGGTAAACCATACTTCACCTTACGGGAATTTCGCCCACTTCGAATGAAGCAACCCCATTACGAGAACATCTTTAATTTCGAAAAGGATTTTCATATCATAACATGATATTGCACCTTATGGGAACATCTCCCATTTCGTATAAAGCAACCTTCCTTACAAGAACATCTCTCATTTCAGATAGTATTCTCATAACATATGCTAGGCACATTGTTCGAGAAAAGGGAGAGGACCCTTGGGGATAGCCCTGACGCCCCCAATCATTTGGTGTTAAGTCAACATCCCACGAGAATACATATAGTCTATATATACATAATTTTAAAAGGCAATAGTTATTTCAAATTTGATCAATTCACATTTAGCCTCAAATGCCAAATCATAGCTTGTATTATAGTATTCATGCGTAGGACTAGCTCGGTCACAAATATGGAATGGTGCAAGCACCCAAATGTTCAAAAGCCTTAATTATTGACATATATGTGATCACATTCTTGTCATAATTATAATCTTACCAAAATTATTTCATAAAACGTAATTGGGCTTAACCAACTTCATAATTTCCATAAAGACCAATGTTCATGAATGCAAATATAATGCATGATGTGAGAATAACATGGGTAATATAGATTCAAGCTAAAATCAACATTATAATATGAAATTGAAATAAATCCATAGTCAAATATACATTTAAATCATGATATAAATCACTCATGCATAAATCAAGTTTAAAGGAGACATGCACATTCATAATTTCATAATCTCAATGCAAACTATAATAAGGGCTTAAATCAACTTAAAATTAATAAGGCACAACCCATACTTCAATTGAATTTAATAGAATCAAATGATGAAAACCCACATTTAAAGTAAGCTTAATTTCATGTTACAAGAAAGTCATTTCGTACTTAGATAAATTTCACGTCACGAGCTTATATGGTGGGCCAGACCTCCCGTACCACATCACACGGACCGTGTGAGTGGCCGTGTGCCCATACTTTGTCTGAAACTTTCTGTGAAAACCCTGTAATCAAAATTACGGCTAGGTACCTCTACACTAGAGGCCACATGGTCTGTTTGGCCTCACACTTTCCGCGTTGGCCTCTCATGGAGCGATACATGGCCAAATATTTTCTCCCCGGACAACATTATGAGATCTGCTAAAGTCCTTCAAAAATCCAGGTCGTTACACTTACCCATTTCGGTGCTCAATACTCCTCCCTGAAATCGACAACATCAAGATTTCTCATCATCAGTCCTATAGGGACATAGTACATCAACATCAAGATTTCTCATCATCAGTCCCATAGGGACATAGTACATCAACATCAACTCGTCTGATCAACATCAACACATGGACTCGAAACATTCTTTTAGAATTAAGTTTCAAGCTTTTTAAGGCTCATGAGCATCATCCTCATCAACATCATCATCAAGACACTCAACAATTTGGACCACAATCGCAACATCATAAACATCATCATCGTAAAGGATCTAGACTCATCTCCTAAGTTCATTCTTGCATTCTTTAGTTAAATAGACATAGAATTTTGTCAAATCATTCATGAAAAAAACTTATGCAGTAAATCAAGTTTATGATGATCATCAATTTAAGAAAAAATACATGAATTAAGAAGAATTTCAGTAGAATACTCAAGGATTTTCACATATAACTCATCACATTCAATCATAGACTCAATTGTCAAAGGTGGCACATGGAAGAACAATCCCATGTTTTAGGTTAGCCTTAAATACTAGGAATAATTACTAACAACAATTTCTCGTAGGATCTTCTCTTGAACTCCTCAATCTCAACTCTCCTCTACTCTCTTCAAGCCCTAACTTGATACTTTTGCTAGGAAGGGGATTTAGGATGGGTTTGAACCCTTTTTTCCTGAAAATGAATTATAGTTTTCGTATATGGGTTTTAGAAGGTGCTAAGAATAGACCAAAATGTCCCTCAAAAATTTTAAAAAAATTTCCAGTCGCGAAGTAACCTTGTCCGAAACGAAAAATTATCTTTTGATTTGGTCGTTCTAAGAATCGATTGAGACCTTTTCCCCACTCAATTTTTTGTGTTGATCACAAATCTGATCTTGAATATGCCATACAAGCATCTAAAGACGCATTACGCGTAGTTCTCTCCTCTAGGGGTATTTTGATAATTTTACAAGGCATTACAATATATATGTATAATTTTCCAGAAATGTTCGAAGAGAAGAGCAAAACTTTCGTTCGCAATATTTCTCTCATTGTTTATCTAATTTGGGCGATTCAAAAGGCTAACTTGTGTATTTCTTTGAGAGGAACATCATGGAAGTTTTGAAAATTTATTTTAGCATGTTGTTTGAGGTAAAATGGGATTTTTTTTGCTGCGTATTGAATCTATTTTTTGGAAACTTTAATATGTAATTTCTTATCCATTTTGAGCTTTATTTTGATAAATTTTGGGTCCATTCTGTGTTTTATTTTGAGATGTATGATGTGGTAATGTCAGAATTAACTAATAGAGCTCTGTTTGGTGCGAAAACATAATTTAAGCTACGGTTTATGTTCATTTTTAAGAAAGTTTTGAGTTACGATATCTTGGCTAATTATCACTAGAATTTAATGAAGTTTGGATCTAAATTATACTACTTTTCATGACCTACATCGTGGTATATTTAGATTCTGTTAATTTTGTCATATCTCTAAGAACTCAGACACAGAAGCTGCTGTACATAGATGTTTTCCTATAAGAAATGTCATTTGTTTTTGTGTTGTTTATGATTGTTCTAAGCATCGTTTAGAGCACAATTTGGGCTATAGGCTTGGGGTAAATAGAAATCAGTTTAGGGGAGTTGGTTTGGTATTTTGGGCATGGGCCCCATTTCTCCCGTTTGTGCGCATTTAACATTTCTTCCCCTATATCTTTAGATATTATATCCAAAATGGTCGTATTAATATGTTGACTCATATTTTGATACTTGGGTGACATTTCAAGGTCATCAGAGAGGGTTTTATAGACTAATCTGGAGCACGTGAATTCTCATTTCATGTAGGCTAGGCTTTTCTTACCTATAAACTGAGTTGAAATGCATGTATACTGGGAGTCGGTTTATGGTTGGAAGCCCTGAGTAAGATAATGTACATATATTGTGAGGCTGATTATTAGTTATATTTCCTTTTATGCATTTAAACATTGTTGTCATGATTTACTAATACATATTTCCTAGATAGTCGTTGTACTTAGCATCTGGGGTGACTATGGTTATTTTTGGATACTTATGGTTGTTCTAGACTATGCTAGCTGTGATCACTATAGTAGTTGAGTTCTGGCACTATTGGACTACGAAAAAGCTTTGTAAAGATGGATTTGCCCTGAGACAGGTTTGTATTCTAGCTTAACTCTTATCTGTACGAATGTTTAGCCAGATGCTAATAAGATATGCTGGTTGTGAGGATATTTGTTGATTATACGTTGTACTGTAGACTGGCTTTGGTATAGATATGATTCCGATGGGATGATTTGTTCGGGATACCTATGATGCAACCATACTATGGACTGGTATAGATATGACTCTACTACACTTGGTTATTGTGGATAATTGCGATATACCTATCGATTATACTTGGGCCTAAGACTCTATCAATTGTCCT
Organism: Solanum rostratum; assembly: GCA_029948455.1. Taxonomy (NCBI): domain Eukaryota; kingdom Viridiplantae; phylum Streptophyta; class Magnoliopsida; order Solanales; family Solanaceae; genus Solanum; species Solanum rostratum. Next base: position 8,925,045 of record CM057055.1, on the reverse strand, counting down.
TGAGGTCGGGAACCCTGTCGATTATGCTTTAAGTGAGGGACCTCATTGATTCTTTCTAGGCTTGAAACCCATAGTTACTCAAGAGTAGTTGTGATTGATTAGAATGTTGTGTCTTTTGCTTTGGGCGGGCATGACCCTACATTAGTCTATGAGATATATAATTCTGTATATAGTTGTTAGTCCCTATACATTTGTTATCCTTACCTAAGGTTGGGATTGGTAGTGTTATTAAAGAGATGGTGACCAACTGTTTTGTGCGTTGGATTGTGGGGGATATATATGTTGTGACTGTCATAATGATTGATGCAAAAATACAACACTTTTGATGCTTAAAACTTAGGATGTTGTGTGTTCTCAATGCGACTTTAGTTGTTTTTATGTGTATGTTTTGCACGATTACAGGTTGGTCAATGATTTTAGGGAAAGTTACAAAGTTTTTGCAGATTTATTATTATACAAGACACCTTACGGTGTGTAGACCATTCTACGAGCCATAAGGTAGGTTCGTGAGGAATTCCAATGAGGAGCCAACTTTCTGATATTTTTTCTATGAACATGCAGACAAGCTATAAATTAATGTACGAGTCGTAGAAGAGGTTTTGTATCTTGAGGGTTAGAGAATGAAGACTTTCCGAAGTTCATCAGACGAAACCCCCTTTACAGGTCGTAAAGGATAAGTGCAGTTTACCAAAAACAATGTATGAGACCTCGATTACGGTCCATGAACTTCAACATAGGTAGTAAAGTGTTGTCATAGAGTGTGTCGACCAGTTCCCCTAAGGTGTTTAGGATTTGGATTTTAATTATTATAAATAGGTCTTTAGGTTATTTTTCATAAGTTTTCACCTGTTCACTTAAGTTTAGCTTAGTTTTAGGTTAGTGCTTAGAGAACACAATATTGTTAGAGAGAAAATTGTGAGAGAGTCTTTGAAAACACTAGTGGTTTTATTCAATCTTCAAGCTTGTGATTTTCATTGTCATTAGATTGGCTTGTTCTTAATTAAGTTGTGTAAGTGTTAAATTATGTCTTCCAAATTCATGATCTCTTCATCTACACAAAGCATGAGTACCTAAATTCACAACTAGGGTTGTGGTAACCATGAAGAATTAACAAAGTAAAATTGGATAATTCACATTCTTGGAAGGTGTATTTACATGTAATAATTAACTCTCTTCATTTTGCATGTTTTCTGATGGTGGCCAACATTAGAACTTGCCTAGTGTTACTGACTGGATCACGGTAGTAATGAATAGAAAAAGAGATTACTTAACATGATTTGATTGATGTGTTCTAATCTAATCAACCAAACTGGACGAAGGGAAGGTTGTAGAGGACTTATAGATAATGGTTAGTAATGCACACTATGGAGATGAGCCAAGTCGCATAGTGAAATTCCCCTCTCACCTTTGACCAAAGGGCTTGGTAAACTTAAATTATCGTCCTGCATGCTATACACTATATGAAAATTAGATTATCTGATGATACTGAGTTGGGGAATCATGGGAAACAAAATACCCTAGTTGCTCTCCTTTATTGATCTTTCTCTCATGATAGTTTATTTTTCTTATTGGTTTTTGCAACCCCCCCCCTTGGGGAATTGACTTGATTAACTACCTGGATTGCATATTGGTGAATTTTTCTTGAGTCTACGTATTCCCTGTGGGTTCGTCCCTAACCTTGGCTAGGTTCTATTTCATGATAGTGACCGCTTTATCCTCTAAAAGGAGGTGTAACTTGAGCATCATCAAGATTTTGGCACCATTTCTTGTAAATACAGCTAGACTTAGTGAATTCATTAGTAATTCGAGTGTTAATGCTTTTTTTCACATTTTATGTTTTGTTTTTTGTTTTTGTTCGTTTACTATTTTTTTTTCTTATTAATATGACACTGTCTATTGAAGAAATATGGGATGATTGTACTATTGGGATGATAGGGGTTGTACATAATTTTTTGAATCACAATGTGTACTTTTTGAAAATAATAGAAAATCTCAACTTAGACAACTATGTGCTTTTGTCTGATGTTCATCAATTTGGCTTGGATGTCCAGATTTTAAGTAGTAAGTTGAGCGTAAAAGTTGATATGTATGATGCTCAACAAGCTAGTTGTGAATTGTGTGAGGAAGAAAAAATGCAAAAGCCAACTTGAAGAGAAAAAATTTGAGGGTCAACTTCTTGATCATGCTATTATTGATGTTGTCACTGTTGAGAAAAGTACATGAGAGTTATGCGAAGAAGTAGATAATATTATCTTTAAAAACTCTAGTGTGTGTAAACATGAGGATGTAAATGATAATATAATTCATAAATTAGGACGCAGTGGACCTTATTCCAATCATTTTTCTACATTATGTTTAGATAAGGAGGAGGAAAAATATAGTTATATTGTTGAATTTATTGGGCACAAATAAATATACTACTTTCCTCATTTAAAGTCCAAAAAGTACAACATGCGATCTCTATTGTTTATTTCCCTTATTTTTACACCACCACCCTTTGAGCATAATAGAAAATTGGAAAAGAAATTAGGGATAAAATTCATAAGTTCAAGGTGGAAGAAGAAGTGGAAGGTCTCCGCCTAGTAGTATAACTTCTTACTTTTTTTATAGTCCTTTTGTTTTTTGTTTTAGGTCAATTTTATTTTTGAAGATTTAGGGGAATTCTGAGTACCCAAATTTGAAACAAGGGAGGCAACCCAAGGAACACTGGCACTTAGGCACCCAGGTATGTTTTTTGACCACTTATGACCTATTTTGTTTTGATTTTGTGCACTGGGAACAATGCACATCTTTTTTGATGGGGTGTGGTTAGTTATTGGCCTCAGTGAAGTCTAAGTAGCTTATGTTTTAAAACTTCCCCAATTTTTTATCCCGGGGTTTTCTTACTTGTGTTCTTTTTCCCTGTGATATTTAATTTCTGTTGAACTGACATGTTAAGGATGTTTAGATAATATATGTTCATATAGTACCAATACTTGTGGGGCATATAATATATTTTTGTGTTTTATTTGAAAAAATGGTACCGACCAAAAATTTTCATTAGAAGTGAGATAGTACCGTGCATGCTTAGGTGTTTGACAATATCTGTTCAGATAAGTAAGGGTAAATTGTGATAAGAAGCATGATCTGGGAGTCTTTTGTTCATAATGTAGTGTCATGTGAGTGTGAGGTTTATTTGATAAACTCATGTGTTTTGTGCTGATTTAAAACCTGCCCAGTTACTCTTAGTTAGATTATTGATCAGTTGGATTAGAAAAGGATCGTAGGCCATTGTTCTTAAATAGACCACTTTAGCCTAAAAATAACCAACCAAATTGATTATATGCCCCTTGTTCCTAATATTTTAGTTTAACATGTACCTATTCTTTCAAAACACCTAATTAACCCAGCCTTATCTAGTGAAAAATCCTGAATTTGGCCTGGTCCTTCCTTGAACATTGTGTACCTTGACTGAGGCAAAAAGCCTAAATTGAGGTGGCTACAAAAAATGACCCTGGTTCTGAGGATGAATAGTGTGCACCTCAACACATACCAAAAGTCTAAGTTGAGGGTGGCTAGTGTAAAGGTAAACCATAAAAATAAGGGAGGGGAGTTAGGAATATAAAGAAAAAGGAGAAAAATCACATACTGGGTGCAAGAAAAATGAAAGATGCATTAATTCAGATCTAAAAAGTAAACTGAAGTGTAAAAATAAGGCAACGCAAAAAGCTTCAAAATGAAAGGAAAGCATCCATAAAAGCTTGAAAGAGGAAAAAAAGGGGAGAATAAGGTGAAAATAATAGAGTTTCTAGGGGGAAAGTGTAGAATAATAAAGTTTCAAAGAGGGCCTTTAGTCACTATTTTTCCAAAATATCATACCAAACTCCCCTAAGCCTACGTTACAAGCCTAGAAAGTCTTAGAGTGATCCTAGTCAAGGTCTAAGTCGTGAGCATAGGGAAAAGCATATGGTATTAGTCATTATAAATGAATATCTCTTGTGAGAGTGAGTGACTTTGCACACTCCCAATGCTAAAACATGGAAATATCATTGAGTGTCAGATATGTTATTCATCTATGAGGGCACTTGCATTGTATTATTAGCATTAAATCTGTTCAGTGATTATGGATTGTTTATAATTCCTTGCATGTCAAAGTTGTGTTGTCACATGCACCAGTTTGCATTGATTTGATAAATATCTATCTAGTCCCGTGTTGAAGAGTTGGTGTGGGTATTTGAGTAGGAGAAGTATGTAATGTATGTCGTTGAGTTGAGGTCTGTATGTGTATGTGACTGTATTGTCTATATAGATTGAGTCCGTCGCTTGAGGACAAATAATAATTTTAAGTTGAGGGTATTGATGTGCTACCAAAATACAACGATTTTGATACTTAAAACTTAGGATTTTTTGTGTTCTCAATGCGACTTTAGTTGTTTTTATATGATTTTGTGTCTATGTTTGTAGGATTATAGGTTGGCCAATGATTTTGGGGAAAGTTACAAAGTTGTTGCAGATTTGCGGTTATAAGAGACACCTTACCGGGCCATAGACCATTCTATGAGCCGTAAGGTAGGTGTGAGGAATTCTTGTGAGGGGCCAAGTTTCTGAAGTTACTTCTACGAACATGCAGATGAACCGTAAATTAATGTACGAGTAGTAGAAGAGGATTCGTGCTCTAAGGTTAGAGAATGAAAACTTTCTGAAGTTCATCAGACGAAACCCTCTTTACGAGTCGTAAACCATTTTACAAATCATAAAGAAGAAGTCCGATTTTCTAGAAACAATGTACAAGACCCCGATTATGGGTTGTGAACTTCAATACAGGTCGTAAAGCGTTATCATAGAGTGTGCCGAGCAGTTCTCCTAACTTGTTTAGGATTTGAATTTTAACTATTATAAATAGGTCTTTTAAGTTATTTTTCATAAGTTCTCACCAGTTCATGTAAGTTTAGCTTAGTTTTAGGTTAGTTCTTAGAGAATCAATACTCTTAGAGAGAAAATTGTGAGAGAGTCTTTGAAAATACTTGTGGTTTAATTCAATATTCAAGCTTATGATTTTCATTGACATTATATTTGCTTGTTCTTAATTCAGTTTTGTGAGTGTTTAATGATATCTTCTAAATTCATAATCTCTTCATCTACACAAAGCATGAGTAGCTAAATCCAAAACTAGGGTTGTGAGAACCATGAACAACTAACAAAGTAAAATCGGATAATTCACGATTCTTGGAAGGTGTATATGCATGTATTAATTAACTCTCTTCGCTTTGCATGTTTTCTGATGGTGGCCAACATTAGAACCCGCCTAGTATTACTGACTGGACCAAGGTAGTAATGATTAGGAAAAGAGATTAATTAACAAGATTCGATTGATGTATTCTCATCTAATCAACTAAACTTTGCCAAGGGGAGGTTTTACTGGACCTATAGGAAATGTTTAGTCATGCACACTATGGAGATTGGCTAATTCACATAGTGAAATTCCCTCTCACCTTTGACCAAAGGGCTTGGTGAACTTAAACTATTGTCCTGTATGCTATACACTAGAAAAGAATTAGGTTATCCGGTGATACTAAGTTGGGGAATCATGGGGAACACAATACCCTAGTTGCTCTCCTTTATTGATCTTTCTCTCATGATAGCTTTTTAGTTTATTTTTCTCATTGACTTTTGCAAACCCCACCCCCCCGGGGGAATTGAGTTGATTAACTACTCAGATTGCATGTTGGTGAATTTGCTTGAGTCTACGTATTCCCTGTGGGTTTGACTCTAACCTTGGTTAGGTTCTATTTCTTGACAACGACTGCTTTATCCTCTAAAAAGGAGGTGTAACTTGGGCGTCATCACATCGCTTATGTTTACTTGGAATCTTGTGATTAACGAGATTATGGTATACTTGGCCTTTATTAGGTATGACTCTACAGTGATTTGTGATACATATACACTCTAATGTACAAGTGATAGTTGTTGTGCACTAGTTCTTTCCATCTGATGCTGGGTTATCTGTCTTAATCTTAGGGAGGTGGTAGATTGTGTGGTTTGATGAGGGATGATTCTATCAAGAGAGATGGTATGATTGGGGGATCCAGATCTGGGAATTCTATGGAGAGATTGACTGGTTTTATGCTCAGAGAACTATATGACGCACCTTGTAGTGCAAGTCTCCGGTGGTCATGTTCAAGTGTTTGAGACCCCAAGTGACACATCATGTGGTCCCATTCTCTGGTGGTCGCGTCCAAGTGTACAAGACCAAGGTGCCAATTCTATAGGTCTCTGAGCACTTGTTGTTACTTTGGGCCTGAGGCCTCGTTAACTATATTTTTAGGTGCTAGGCCTCGTTGATTGATATTTTTTGTCGAGGACACCGCTGATGCCACTTTGGGGGCGAAGCCCCATGATTGATTACCCGCTGATCCACGCACGAACTGACACAACGATTGTGCATGGGTATACCCTCTGGCCTTATGGGAGCCTTACACCTACGTCCAACTGACCTGTGATCTTATGATATTGAGAGGTGGGTTCTATTGTGATTCAATTGATCAAATTGTGCGCGAGTGTACCCTCGGGGTCTGTGAGGGCCTAATTAGCATACAGTCATAGATATTAGGGTCTTGCACCTGCGTACAACACTGTCTCAGTCCAGTTACAATTATGGTTTGGGACTACACATGTTTTGTCAGTTAATGTCATTGCACACCACTTGACTTGGTTCAACTGGGGTTCGATAATTCTCCAGACATGCTTACTCCTAGATCAGAGTTCTAATATGCTACACTTACTGCAGTTCTCTATAGTTAAGCCTTTTATATTTACCGTATTTCAGATAGTCGACCGATGATGCCTACTAGGTGCCTGTTACCTATACTTACCCCTACATTTCTGCATTTTCCCATGGTGCAGTTACAGATACTAGCCGCAATCACTAAGTAAGGGGTTAGCAGACGATCTAGAAGACATTGCTGAGCATCAACAACTTAGGACCTTCTGCAGTCTCCTTCTATTTTGATGACCATGTTTTGTAATATATGTAGACTTGATTACTTGTATGTGTAGGTTGTTATTCTGGCTATGTGTGTATATACACATACACACACATACACATATATACTAGTCCTAGACATGTGCGTTGCACATGTATCTTATTGTAAGTTAGATTATCAATGTAGTAGAACAGTAACAATTTAATTTATGGAAACACAAAATTAAATAAGGAAAAAAGAGTAACTGAACATTACGGGAAGAAAGAAATTTGAATGACCGAAAGGGCTGAAGAGTTAGATATGAAAGCAATCTTCATGGGTACAAAACAAAACAAAGACTGCAAACTACAAAACAAAAGAAAATAGTGCAAGCTTGAAGGATTCTTTATACGTCTTTGGGTTAGTTTTTGGTCGGTTGCCTCTTTCTTGCGCCATGTTGTTCTCCTTTTGCTCTTCACTCAGTTGACTTATTGGAATCAATTCCAAAGGAGTAGGGATGTACTTTGTCTCAGGATACTGATTTATGTGCAAACAAATAAGCTACTTTTGTGATACTTTAGCTATTTTTCCCAAAAATAATTATGTGGTTAATTAAATTGTTAGTGAATTTTAAGACATTACCATCAGTTTTAAAGGCGAATCTTGTTTAAAAGGTCTTTACTTTTCCTTAACGACCTCATTTGTTGTAAGTTTAAAAAATAAAGAAAGAGGGATTTTTTCTACTTTAGTTACTGGGGCTGAAACAAACTCCACAGCTCCAGCGACTTATGCGACTCAAGCCGGTGCTTTGCTCTGGAAGAATATTACTACAATTCCTTTTGTCCTTGACCATCATCATTATACAACGGCTCTCCACTACCAACACGAGCTTACTGTAAACAATTGAGATGCCAACACAAATTTATTGTAAACAATTCGTGAAGCAATTGAGATCATCTTTAGGGAGATTATATGAGAGCAATCTTCATGTTTACAAAACAAAAGTAAAGACTGCAAGCTGAAAGGATTATTTATACGTGTGAGGGCTAGTTTCTGGTTATAATGAACCGAAAGAAGTATCACCAGTTTGTGCACAGAAATAAACAAGGGAAACAGATCAACTTGAATCTCCATTTGAAGAGTAGTGTGGATTGGTGTTGCATCTATTATGTTTGCATAGGTGAGTCAGTGTCTAGTAATCCTGAAATTTGAAGCCATGTAATGGTGTTAGGGGTGTGTAGTTATAGTTCCTGAAATTTGAAGTCATGTAATGGTGTTAGGGGTGTGTAGTTATAGTTAATTATGTCTTTGCTTACACACACACACACACACACACATATATATATATATCTGAGGTTATCATACCTAAAACTTCCTTATAGACAATGTTCTTTGTGTATGTCCCACGATGTCATTTTGGTTGTTGTGTTAGGGCCAGGATTTTTGTTGTTGCCACAAATATCCCCCTAGAAAGTGCAACGTACAACTGACCATGTGAGAAGACATGTTCCGGCAAATACATGCCAACGATTGGAATTGTTTTTCCTTGTGCTTTATTTATTGTCATTGCAAAGCAAAGCGTATTGGGAACTGCTTGCGAATAAATTTTAATGGATATCCTTCATTTTACGGTGGCGACAAATGAATTCGCAGAATAAAGACCTGCTTTGTTGTATAATGACCACCTGATATTTCTGCATGGACGACATTCCTATCAAAGCCTCTACATATCATTGTCGTGCCATTACATAAGCCATTTGAAGGGTCTAAATTCCTTAGTAGCATGATCGGTGCATTCGTCTTTAATTCTAACCTGCATTTTCAAAGAAATGTTAAAGTATAGTTGTATTGTCTTTTGTTACTGCATCTTCGTGATTGTAATTGACTATTGTATTTTGTTGTATACCTATGCAGTGGGAGACCATTTGACGTTAAAGTATTTAGACATTCTTCCTGAGAATAGTTGTTTGTATCATCTTCTGCAGAGTTTAAGCTATTAAATGTGTTCCTTTCACCTAGGAACATGGCTATTAACTTATCATTTAGATTATCCACATGCTCATTTCTACTCGCTAAGATAGCTCGTTCCATGGCATATTTTGCTGCAGTAACATTCTGTTGTAGGCCGATAAATATCTCTCCAATTAAGATTTCTTCTGGAGTTCCATCAGTACAATGCTTGGCAGTCAGTTGTTGTGGAAGGAGGATTAAATTATCTCTTAGTATTGGTTCTTCTCCATTCCCCATGCGAAGTAAGAACTCACAAAATGCAGGATGTGTTCTTGCTCTCATATTTCTAGTTAACTGGATCTTTTCCATTGAAGGCCAGAGATATGACTTCACTAAACTTGCTTCAACAGTTTCTTCTCTCATCGATTTTGGAACTACCAGTAACACCTGGCGAAAATCTCCTCCAAATACCATGACTTTCCCCCAAATTGATTATCACTGTCCATTATGTCTCTAAAGCTCCTGTCTACTGTTTCTATTGTTTGTCGCTTGGCCATCGACGCTTCATCCCATATAATCACTTTTGCTTTTCTAATCAATTTGGCCGCCCCGCTTTGTTTGGACATATTTGTCATAGTTGACTCATTTGTTCAGAAGGGTATCTCAAACCTCGAGTGAGCTGTGCGTCCTCCTGGTAAAATTAAAGCTGCTACGCCACTGGTTGCTGTTGCCAACGCTGTCATACCTCTTTATCTAACATTGGCAAGTACTGCACGGTATAAGTATGTTTTACCAGTACCCCTAGGTCCATTGACAAAGAATATTCTAGCTTTTCCAAAATCGATTGTTTGGATTATTTTCGAAAAAACTATTTTTGTTCGGGATTATATTTTGATTGTGCTTCAAAATCATCTGTCGATATTTCCACATATATTCCTTCATCAATTTCTCTACATTTTGATGGCCCAACTCAAAGGAATTGTTGATCCTGGCCCAGGAGGTCATTTGTGGCTATGCTCTTGCCTATACTTCCCAAATAGTCATTGATAATATTTAGGGTACTTTGCAGTATCTCCTTCTGTGAGCTACCATCCACCCTACTGAAGTCTTCAGATATATCCTTATAATAAGTATCCCAGAGTTTTCTAACATTTTTTGGGTTACGATGAACTAGAATTGTGGCGAACAAACTTCGAAGAGCTGATGGCATTTTGAAAAGAACAACTTCTCCTAAACATTCTGATATGGTGTTGTCCGGCTCTAGTAACCCTCTTTCTTTGGCCGCTTCTTTGAAGGTCTCACATTGTTTTCCATTGATAGTGAGTAAGTCTTGGAATGAGATTGCTCCTCTTACATGGTTTACCTTTCTCCTTCTCTAGGATTTCTTGTAGATTATAAATGGTTAGTACTTATTTGAATAGGAAGTAATGTGTATAAATCTATATTACATCTGCCTTACCAATTGCAATGCAACCAACTACAGATCTTCTTTTCCTTTTTGTCCTTCTTTCCCTTGTTATTCCAAACGTAATGCTTAGGGAACTCTCTATAAAGGTATTTTTGTGCTTCTGCATCGATTGAGCACACCCTGATATACTCTGTCAACATTGTTTGGTTGACACCTTCCTTGGAGATGATACATTGCAAATTTTGTTTCTTCCAGTAAAACACTATGATTTACTATATAGTTAGATTTCATATTATCAACATTTTATGTATAATGTTGGAGGTTTATTTTCAAAGCCCTAAATATTTGTACCTGATTGTTTTTCCGGTAGATGTAGTTGAAGATTGATGACTGGAGGCTGCATTTCAGTCAAGTTGAATTTATAAATTCTCCATTGTGCTTCGGATGGTGAAACATCGCACATCTTGAAAAGATTGAATCTCATCAATAACTTTTTCTCCATCATCAACCTCAACATAAATGGCACATTTATCATGACCCTTTAAAATTGGTTGATATGCAACCCAAGCCATTTCAACCCATTTAAAAATGTTTGATATGCAACCCGATTTGACTTGAGATTCATCTTGCTAAAATATTTTCAAAACACTTTTTTTTAGTTTGATATATTTTATATAGCTATAATAAAGAAAAATATAATTTAATTAAGTACTAAAATATTGAAAAAGAACATATAAAATAAGTAAACCCGTCTTATTCTCTCTCCTGGTATTTACAGACTTACTTTAGAGTTTTATTTAACTGAAATATGACTCCTTGACTGCAGAAGAACTATGAATGGGTGTCTCTATGGTAACAAAAGGATTTTAAATTCATTTCTGTCTAGTTGGTTTGATTATGAATAAATTGTATATCTTGTGTTTGGTCAAATTTGGGAGAAAGACGAACTTCTGTAATGTGGAAGCTGTAGATAGGTCAAGTAGTAACAATTGATGTTTCCTTGGTGTATATCTCTCTATGCCTCTCCTTACCTTTTAACATTATCTGTTGAACTTAAAAAAGAGTAGAATCCCCATGCTTGTTTGTATGTGGAACAGAACCCAGCTGTTTTATTAATATGTATTCAAATACTCCAGAGTCTTGCTACCTTTTCATGCCCTATCTTATTAGTGCTGCTGTTACTGTCCAAATCATATCGCGTGAGTGTCATATTTAGCCCGTCAGTGGATAGCGTAGTTATAAACTTCAAAGGATTGTGTAGGATCTTACGTGTATAATGTGTTGATGTTTTGGTATGGGGATGTCTTCCATGTAGAAGCAATGGATTTGTCTTTATGACCTGTCAAATTAAGTGACCGCAAGTGTAAGGTTTAATGTGGAAGTACGATGAGTACAAAACATATTATATATTCCTCGATATTGGCTGTGTCATATCCTGAATTGTTGGAATGGAATTTAACATTGCTGGTGCAACGCTTGCCTTGCCTTGTCACAAAGTTTGTACATATTTGATCTGCAACATAGTGGAAGCATTGGTATCATTTGTTAGTTTCTATAGTGTTAAACTATCCATATAGAGACAATAGCTACTTGATGTTCTCTACTTTGAAATTTTTCAATAAATTATTCATATAGAGATGAAGAAGCCCTCCAAGAATATTAAGTGAGGTGCATGTCAAGAAGGCGAGGGTGATGGGTTGCACCTATGGTTAGCAGGCAGCAGAAATGCAAAAATCACCATTTTAGGCCTTCATGAAAGTGAACAATCTATGTAGAATCCTAAAATCTATTTTCTGTTGTACTGATAACATCTTTTACTGGTAAGAGTCCAAGTCAATTGGGTTATCACTGTTGAAATTCAAAAATTGGGGAAGTATTGTGATATACATTCAGCCTCAAACTTCTCTTCTTTTTTTTTCTAGGATATGTTTAGATAACTCCTGCAGATGACATCTGAAATTTATTTAAATGTAAAATTGTGCACTACCCCTTACATCCCCAGTTCTCCAAATAAGTATGAAATAGGAATCAAATTAATGAGCATCTGATAGATTAGTTACTTTTACAAACTAATCTCCACACTGCAAGGGCACAATTGATTGGAAAATCCCAAAGTATTTCAACATATCACAAACAAAATGCAAAAACTCTGCTAATAAACACATGTCATGTTTATCAGAAACCAAACAAGTTTCTACCAGAAATGCGTAAATCAATTATGCATATCAGAAGTTAAAGCAAACCTGAAAAGAAAGATCAAATTGGGACAGCATAACTTCCGCGGCCTTCAAAGTCCTATCGATGTTCTCTTGAGCCTTCCGGATAGCATGAGTCCTAATCTACAAATAGCATACTAAGTACCAGTCAATAAATGGTAAAACTGAAAAAGACCAAAAATGTCAAGCAAGTCTTGACCAAAATCAGTTGTAAGAATTTGCAATCCACCCAATTGGCTCAAAATGGAAATCATGAAATGACAAACAAACCCAGCATTCAGATGCTATCAAGCAAGAATTACTTCAGTTCCCAAAGCAAGTATAGACCCCCACCCCTCTTCCCCAAAATAAAAAGAAATAATCAACAAAAGTCAGACGTTACTTTCAATTTTCGCATATTTATTCCTTTCTACTAACATATTAAAATTTTGAACTAAAAAGTTCGGTACTAATAAATACCTATGGTGCGGGCTGCGATTTTGTGTGTTCAATCAACTGGAGTTGCATTTCCGCACAAGAGCATTGCTGCTCTGTTTGGCAGAGATTCACTGCGTACATATTTAATATTTAGCGAATGAGTATATCAAATGCATTCATGTATTCAAAAGTAAATTAATAATAAAAGGCAGGTTTGGTCAAGTTGGTCGCCGCAAATAGTAACTTCTAAATATTCATATTAGTAAGATCATTAAGATTGCTAGTTAAACATAAGGGAGTTGTAAAGCAACTGCATATTAATTCTTTTCCACTTTGATTTTACGTTTCATTGGTAGTATGTCAACATTATCTTCTGTAGCCTTCCTAATCCTTCTTTGTAGATGAATTATCGGGGTGTCATCATCACTTTCATGGGGGTCTTTGTTTTTGAATGTCATGTATCTCCGCAACCTTCTTAGTCCTCTTATCAATTACAGTGGCATGCTTTTCTTTCCGGTCCTTTTGCTTCTCTGTCTTATTATTGAAGATTGAATCTGACTTTCAACATTGGTGTATTTTTTGTGAACATCATGTATGTCCATAGATATCACTTGGATTTTTTCACTGCTTTGATGTTATTGTATGCTTTTATCTTTGGCTTTTTTGGCCCTCTGGTTTCTTGTTTTGGTATTCGATGTTCTAACCTTGCTTTCATTTGCAACAAATTTCTTTTCAACCTCATGTATCTCCATGGGTATCACATTCATGCTTGACTCAACCTTCACAAAGTGCCGATCAATATTTACAAGGATACTGAATTCCTTGTCCTTATTTAATACCAGCCGGCGATAGTATTGCGATTCTTCTATCTGTTGATACAGACAACCTTATATATCAGTATTTAAGTAAAAATAAGGTAATATTATTTATAGTAAGTGATATTTTATTTAGTAAGAGTTTTACCTTTTCAAATGTAGACTGAATATACTCTTTCACTTTACAACCCAAAAATATTATGCCACCTCAAATAATGTAATAGTTAGATGCTGGTTCTTAGCAGTGACCTCAATCTTTAACCGATATCCAAGGCATATTAGAACATTTTATTAGTAATTCTTAATTTAGTTGATACGTATAAGTAAAGCATATTCAATGATTTTATCATTAGCTCATTATATATTTGGTGTATTACGTAATATTGTGAGCTTTGTTTACTGTACCTCTCCTCATAACCAATAGGTTCACCCCTTCAGTAGGCACAAGTTGCTGTATTTTTTAGGACATTTACTCGCCTGTAAGATTTCTTGCAAGCATGATACCATGGGTCATTCTTATTGCCAATCGCAGTAACCTTAGCATTGAACTTATAGTACATGTCCTATACGCAAATTGGCACAATCAATTTAATATGTTTTAACATTAAATATTGAGCAGTTATTGATCTGTATACTGTGCCGAGGTACGTACCTTCACAATGGTAAGTGATCCATTCAAAATATCACTTATTTTCACTTGGGGTGCTCTTTGCATTTGTTTGCTTGACACTAAAGTTATGTCAATGTTCTGTGCCGTCATGTTCTGATGCCTGTAATTTATAAATTATAAAATTAAGAAAGACATGTGATATCTACCATGTGGAGGAGGCTACCGGTAAGTGTGAGGTAAGATGAGTTGTTTACCATTGTTAGAGATCATTGGCCTTTTCAAATGCTGGATTGATTATCAAACTACTAATAGAAGTCGTGGAAAGTACATAATCTCCTATTGTATAAAGAGTAATAAACTCAATCATATCTTTATATACTCTCAAATATTATTGAAATATCTAGTTTTAGGAGATGTATACCTTGGTAAACAAAGCATTTGACATCACAAAAGGCAAGCACTGGTTTGTCACATTCAAGACTCTCTAATAATTGCCCATCTATTTCAGCAAAGTCTCCCCACAAAGTCATGGTTTTGTGATCATACCTGTATACGCAAAACTGGTTATCATTATGATTTGACTTTTTTCATGTGCAACAGTATATTATTCCAAGGATGGTTTGTAAACTTACATTTGGTCTATAACGATTACTTCTCGCCTTATGCTTTGTCCTTCTCGATTTAGTGCCTTAACTTTAATTAAAATGCACACCACATCCGCAAGAAGTATGTATTATTAAATATAAATTAATTCTATATGTGTGAGACATAACAAACATTTATATGAGTGTACCGAAGAAAGTCCTGTCACGACCGGGGTTAGGACCTAGATGTGACACGGTGAATGGGAACCCAAAAGTCCCCAAACAAGCCTCAAGTATCTCTATCCACATCATCGGTTCAAGAATAATATTGAAACACATATATTTATATAGTCAAATAGGAGTTTCTCATTATCCATTCCAACAATACGAAAGTAATATACTAGTAATAACAAACGGATTTAAGAAGAGTTTACGTAGTGTCCAACAAATGCCTCTAGTCAAAGGAACGGGGCCAGGACAAGTTCTGGGCTCGCCCTCAATAAAGAAGATAGTTCTGAAATAGCATAAAGGAAAGATAGTTGGCTCGTCCTCGGAAGACGGGACTCACCACAGTATACTCTGGGATTGGACTATTCGTCAACCTATTGATAATCAATGTGCTCGGCCCCTACATGGTAAAATCATGTAGGCATAGATTATGCGTTAGTACGTTTAAACGTACTAAGTATGTGTGCATGCAATGCATATGACTTACCAAACCTGCATTTTGATGTTAGATGACAAAGACATATAATATAGAAGAATTGTATATTCAATGGAAACGTATATACAGGATGCCATGAAATTTATGATGCATAAAATGCAATAATGCTCATATATAGTGGGAATGGACTATAACCGACAAATCAAACCCATGTGAACTATTACATGAGTTAGTCCGATAAAGACCTCCCATCTGTAGGAGAAGACTACTTGCCAAAGGTAATCTACATCATACCTTATGGGAATCACCACTTCGGTGGATGGTCACCTTCCTTACAAAACTCACCGTTTTGGGAGGATTTTCAGAATCATACATAACATATCAATATTTTCATATAATATATAACCATTCCTTACGCTCTGGTCATTTCGGTAATGGCTTACATTCCTATGTTGGCACATAGTTCCAGGAAAGGGAGAGGGCCCTTGGGGATAGCCCTAACACCCCCAATCCATCGGTGCTAAGTCGATAACATCCCACTTGAATACTTATACATATACGTGCTTTCAGGAAATATAGTGTTAATTTCAAACCGTTCGATACACATTTAGGCTCAAATTACCAAATCATAGTTCATGCTTGTAAATGCTCATGTAGGGAATAGCTCATTCACATATACAAAATGGTGCAAGCACCCAGATTGCTCAATGATCCAGAATCATAGACATACCGGCGATCACCTTTTTGTCATAACCAATATCTTATCAAAATCATATTATAATCATTTCAGAAAAACATAGTTAGGCTTAACCCACTTCATAATTTCCATGTATCAATGTTCATGAATGCAATGCAATGCATGATATGAGGATACTATGGATTCAAGTTAAAAGTCAATATCACAATATAACATTGAGTAAATCCATAATTAAATTCACATGTAAATCGTAGTATAGATCACCCATGCATAAATGAACTTTAAAGGGGACATGCATGTTCATACTGTATAACTCAATGTAGATCATCATATTAAAAACTCTTTTCAATTGATTTTCATGGAATTTTGCTTACTTTAAATATAGGTTTTGAGAATTATTGCTTAATAAATTCAACTTAAGTATGGGTTGTGTTTTATTGAAGATTTTAAGTTGACTTAAGCCCTAATATGATGGTTTGCATTGAGATTATGAAATTATGAATGTGCATGGGTAATCTATACTAAGATTTAAATGTGAATTTTACTTATGTTTCTATTTGAATTTCATAATGTATTGTTGATTAAAGCATGAATCTACATTACCCATGTTATTCGTATCTCACTCATAGCATATGCATTCATGAGCATTGGATTTATGAAATTACCGGTATTAAGCTCACATATGTTCTATGAAATGTTTTCGTTGAGTTAAGCTCACATATCAATTATGACAAGAATGTGATCACATAAATGTCTATTGCTAATGGATTTTTGAGCATTTTGGGTGCTTGCACCATATCGGCATGAACATGAGCTAGTCCTATGCATAAGTATCGTGATTCTTAATGATGGTTTGGCTTTTGAGCCTAAATATGCATTGTACGAATTTGAAGTGGCTATTGCATCTCTATATATAAGTATTCTCGTGGGATGTTTTGACTTAGCCACCATAGGAATGGAAGCCATTACTGAAAAGACAGGGTCGTAAGGAATGGTTTCATTTATTGATATGAAATGATAATGAAAATCCTTCTGAAAAGACTGGTTCGTAAAGAAGGTATCTATCCACCGAAAGGACTGGGTCATAAGGTGTGATGTTGATTACCCTGGCGAGTTATCTTCTCCTACGAATGGGAGGTTTTTATCGGACTAATTCTTGTTATAGCTCGCATGAGTTTGATTTGTCCGTTATAGTCCATCCCCACTATATATGAGCATTATGGCATTTCATGCATCATGGACTTCATGGCATATTCTATACTACTCTTCATTGGATATATGATTTTTTCTGCATTATGTGCCTTTGCTATCTAACATTGAAATGCAGGTTTGGTAAGTCATATGCATTGCATTCCAAAATACTTAGTACATTCAAACATACTAACGCATACTTTTTCCTACATGATCTCACCATATAGGGACCGGAGGAGTACATTTATCTACCGCACGACGTTTAACACGGATTTCAAGTTTTTGCTTGATGTGGTGAGCCCTATCATCCAAGGATAAGCCACCTATCTTCTACCTATGGTGCTTTTTTATGTTATTTACATTTGAGGGTGAGCCCGGGGTATGTCTTGGCCCCTATCCTATCTTATGACTAGAGGCATTGTTAGACATCTTGTAAACCCCTTTACATTTATATGTTAAGTGCTATGATTGGAGATTATGTTATGGCTTGGTTACCCATTGAATATCGTAATGTGTTTTGGCTATGAGTCCTATGACTTGATTGCATGATATGATGCGAAAGATCCTAAGTCTCGAATTGCCCTCATAGTGTGAGTCATACTTATCCGCCCTTTAGTCTTTATGTTCTATGTTCTATATGAATCCATGTTAATCCCTTTCCCTATGATATCCCCATAGAGTGAGACCTACTTTCCCATCCCTTAGAATCATGGGTTTACCATTTGAATACACTTCCGAACTGATTATGTGAATTCAGATACTCCGAGGCTTGTTTGGGGCTCTCGGGTTCCTATTTGCCATGTCACTCCTAGACCCTAGGTCTGGGGCATTACAGAGATGGTATCAGAGCACTAGGTTTGTAAATGATCCTCGGAGTCCAACATGTCACGTCAAGTAGAGTCCTATTCATGGGTGTGATGTGCACCATGCTTATGAGTGAGAGGCTACGAAGACGTTCTAGGAATTGTCTCACTTCTTCATGGCTTATGCCATGCTATGGTTTGTATAGTTGGTTTCCTTATCTTGATGGTGTCATTGCTCAATTTCAGAAGATGCCTTAAGAAAGGCCCCCATCTATCAAGATCGGCCCCTACTAATAAGGGTCAAGCACCTCAAGGGCCTATGGATGAGCCTATCTCTAACGGTGAATTCCATTCAGCCTTTGCTATGCTTGCCCAGGTGGCAACATCCCAGACTAGGCAGACTAATCATCCACGGGATCCCACTCAGCTTATGGGGTGAGAAATTTCACTCGGATGAATCTTCTTGAGTTTTATAGGTCAAAGCTTGAAGAAGATGCTCAGGAGTTCATTGATGAGCTCACCAAGGTGTTGAATGTTATGGGTATCCCTTCTGAGGAGAATGATGAATTGGCTTCCTACCAATTAAAAGATGTCGCTTAGGTGTGGTACACCCAATGATCTATGGAGATGGTTTGTGGTAATGCTGTCAATTGGGAGGGGTTCAAGCTTGCCTTCCTTGATCGTTTCTTTCCACTCGAGCATAGGGAGGCCAAGATGACTAAATTTATCAACCTCAAGCAAGGGGGTATGAGTGTGAGGGACTATGCCCTCAAGTTCACTAAGCTCTCCAAGTATGCACCGACACTTGTGGTTGATCCTCGTGCAAGGATGCACAAGTTCATTTCTGGTATCTCTGACTCACTTTTAAAAGAATGTCGTACCGCCAGGCTCATATGGGATATGGATATTTCTACACTCGTGGTATATGTTGAGCAAATCGAAGGGGAGAAACTCAAATAGAGGAGAGTACATGATCCTAAGAGGGCTCGATTTGGTGGTAAGTCCTCTGGTTCTCGGGATGGTGGTTTTAGTCGCTTCTAACAAGGCCAAAGTTCTAGTGCCGGGGTTGCTAATGCTAGAGTTCCTCCTCCTATGCCACCGGTTGGTGGTAGTCACGGGTACCCTCGGTGTTACAAGTGTGGGAGGAATTACTTGTTGGAATGAGTTGGGTGCATGATATAGGTATGGTGATAAGAATCATAAGGTCGCTGACTGTCCCAAGAATGCTCAAGGAGGTCAAGGTCAGGTGGATCAAGGTTAGCAAGGCTAGCAAAAAGCTCCACAAGGTGCTGCCCCGAGGAACAATAGGTTCTATGCTCTTCATGCATGCTAGGAGGTTGAGGAGGCTCTGGATGTTGTGACCGGTATGTAAGAGTCTTTGATTTTGATACTTACCAGGTGCAAATTTGTCTTTTGTGACTCCTCTATTGGCTGTCAAGTTTGGTTTGATTCCTAAAATTTGAGGGATCCTTTCTCAGTTTATACTCCCGTTGGGTGAATCTGTTGTTGCACATAGGGTTTATCATGGTTGTTCTATTTCTGTGTTGCATAAAGTCTTCGCGTGTGATCTTGTGGAACTTACGATGTTTGATTTTGATGTGATTCTTGGGATGGATTGGTTTTATGCATCATAAGCTTCTATAGATTGTAGAACCCGGAAGGTCAAGTTCCAACCTCTCGGTGAGCGCGTGCTAGAATGGAAGGGTAGTGACTCCGCTATTAAGGGTCAGTTTATTTCCTACCTCAAGGCCCGGAAGATGATCTCCAAGGGGTGCATCTATCATATTGTGAGGGTCAAGGATGTGAAAAGTCTGAATCACCTACTATTGAGTCGGTTCCAGTGGTGAATGAGTTTTCGGATGTGTTCCCCGAAGACTTACCCGGTATTTTCCCGAAAGGGAAGTAGACTTTGGCATAGATTTCTCCCGAATACTCAGCCTATCTCTATTCCTCCCTATCATATGTCACCGACCGAGTTGAAAAAATTGAAGGATCAGTTGAAAGACTTGTTGGAGAAGGGCTTCATTAGGCTAAGTATATCTCCATGGGGTGCTCCAATGATTCAAGACGCTCCATCTCTACCTAGCATAGAGATTATTGCAAACTGTTTTGGACCTCAAAATCATAGTCATGTATTTGGATTGGGGGGGGGGGGGGATGGAATAAAGGCGAAAGACTTGAAAGGTGGAACTTCTTCAAAGGCTGAATTATTGTCCGTGCTACGTTCAACTCGAGAGGAAAATAAATTCTTGAATAAGGAATATAAATCCTTAAATGAGTAAAACAAATCTTTGAATAAACGTTTGTCTAGCTTGGAAGAAGAAATGAAAGAAATAAGGAAAATGAGAAAGTTCTTCACTGCTCAACCATCACATGTCCCACCAACAACATCACCCGTTTCAACTAAATGATTATTGTTTTTTTCTACTGACCAAGTAAGCAACAGGATACTCAACTTTTTAATTTATTTTGCTAATTTGCATATAGTCATTGTGCACTTAGACTTATTATAGAAAAATAAAAAAAGATCGTGGCCAATCTTTTTAAGATAGACGTGCCTGTATGCCACCAAGTGAGAGTTACTTTCTGTATGAGGTATCTGCAGATCTTAAAAATGAGTCGTCTTTGACTGATTCTAAATATAATACATACTTCCTGTATGAGGTTCCACCAACTTCTCTTAACTACTTTTCAATTGCTAATAATAAAATTACGGGATCAATACCCTCTAACATATGCGATCTAGATCAGCTTCAACTTCTTGATATGTCAAACAATTCCATAAACAGCACAATACCTCCATGTCTATTCCAAAAGGCTTACCATATCTAAATGTTGAATTTAGGGAGTAACAGACTAAGTGGCATTATTCCTGATACATTTTTGTCCAACTGCAGTTCGGAAACTTTAGACCTCAGCAGAAATAACTTAGAAGGAAAAGTTAGAAGGTCCCTGGAAAGATGCACGCTTCAAGAGGTTCTAGACATTGGAAACAATAAGATAAGAGATACATATCCATGCATGTTGAAAAAATTACCCAATTTGTGTTGCGATGTGGAGCTTGGTTAATATGTAAATGTTCTTTTTATATATTAACGATCTCGCCGTAAATTAAGTTGTACCATTTTTATTATTCTCCGTGTATTCTATAATAGTGTTATTTCTTAATATAAATACTGCATCACCGTGGAGGTTACCCCACAAAGTGTTACCACAAATTGATTTTCTCTCTCTTTCTGGTTTACTAAATTTTCTTGATTCTTGAATTGTTCTTCGAAATCACTAGGTGTTGTTGTAATCGATCCTAACAATTTGCACATCCTAATCCTTAGGTCGAACCACCTCTCTATTCTTTAATTTTCTGCACATAACTAGGATTTGAATTCTTGGTAAATGAATCTCATTTTTTTCTTATGTTCAGCAGCTTTTGTTGATGTTTCTGGATAATGCTCGATGAATTTGAACTACTTTTGAGGTGAGCGATCTACCTGATTGTAGTATGAAATTTACATGTATACAAAAAGTTATTTACCATTTTTTTTAATTTTGTACGTACAGATTTTGAAACTTGAAGTTTCAAGGCAGGACAAAAGTTTACAAAAAGATGCGCAAAATCGTTAATAGTTTGCCTCCAAAACATGGCATCATAGTCTAACTCGGATGTTAGTTAAGTTTTTTAAATAAAATATTGAAACTTATTAACATCATGTAACCATTTTATTATAATCAATCGCACTCGTTAATAGTTTGCCTGCAAAACATGGCATCATAGTCTAACTCGGATGTTAGTTAAGTTTTTTAAAGAAAATATTGAAATTTATTAACATCATGTAACCATTTTATTATAATCAATCGCACTCATTATCTCTATCTTCTTTTTGTCTCTCCATATCTTTATTATTGTATCGAGAGCTTCAATAGAAATTAGTATTTATTCATGAACTTTTATTCTTGTGATATACATTGCTCTAGTACAATTGGTGGTCACTCTAGGATTAGAAATGTCGCTCGTCTCTAAAGAATAATTTAGGACCAAAAATGCCGCTCGTCTCTATTAGATAATCTAAGACTAGAAATGATGCTTATCTCTAAAACTAAACAAGGACCAGGTCATTCTCGTCTCTAAAGACATTCAAGGACCAGGTTGTTCTCGACTCTAAAGCTAATTAGGACTAGGTTGTTCTCCACTCTAAAGCTAATTAGAAACCAGGTTGTTCTCGACTCTAAAGCTAATTAGAGACCAGGTTTTTCTCGTCTCTTAAACTAATTAAGGACCAGGATGTTCTCGTGTCTAAAGATTATTAGGACCAGTCACTAAAGAGATCTAACCACCTAATATGACATTCCCAAGACCATTTAATGACCATTTTTGTAGTCTCTAAAAGGATTTTAGCGCCCTTATTTTTCCCCATCCCAAAAACCATTTAACGACCTGTTGTTCTCCTCCGTCGTTGTTAACCTTTAGCGAAGGAGGCTGTTACAACAGGTGGCGACCAACGTTTTTAGGTCTCAAATTCTCATTTGGGACCAGATTAAGACTTATTGTGACCAGATTTTCCTTAAGAGACTATTTTTCTTGTAGTGAATGGCTCCTAAATGTCATTGACCATTGATTCTCTTAGGTTTCTCCTCTTTATCTGAAGTTGGGGATAAATAGGAGTGTTCTTGGAGAAGAAGAAGAACACACAACACAAAACAAGTTTTCTCATATTCTTGCCCACACAAGTCACTGGTTAGAAAAGTTAATCAAGAAATAGTGGAATAACCAATGATCAAATAGTATAAAGGTTTTAAAACTAAAAATTTATCCAAATCCAAATCATAACGACCAGTACGGAAGGGATCTAGTCAAGAATAAAGACATCAAAATAATCCATCATCATCTATTCTATGAAGTCTCTATCAATACTATCTATGTGGTGCCCATTACATATTCATGGCTATCACAAATCAAAAAAGAAGGAACTAAACTCAAAAAGCTGGAAAGATAAATCTGGTATCCTACGAAAGAAGGGAGAACTTACCCAAGGCTGATAGCAAGGAAAGATCCTCAATGAAGTGCATGTTGATGATCTCTAATGCCTGTCTCTGCATCATGAAAAGATACAAGCTCAAATGGATATCAATACGCAGAATGCACGAGTATGTAACATAACAGAATGAAAGATGAATCAAGGTAGAATAATAACAGCTCAGATAACTCGGATCAGAAAGATAAGGAACTCACTTAGAATTTAAGTCTAAAGCAAGAAAAATTTTAAACTGAGACTAATCATATACAATCCAATCTAACCATATAGAGTACTATCTTGTCCTACAAGGAGTTTCTCTAGTACCATAACCTATGAGCTAGTGATGATACCATGAAACCATGTCATTTCCACATCCATCCAATACATTGCTAGGCTAAAGGACTTCCCATCAGTGGATTCATAACCAATCACATCAAGTCCACCTTGAGGACAATAGTGAAACACCCAAATTTAAGGTTCATTCCTCTCCTACGCTGGCTACGTAATTATTGAGTTGAGTTGTTATTTGCACTTGATTCAGTGCTCGATACTCCTCCAAAAACTTAATACTCATAAGACTTTATCCAATCAATCAAGTCTCATAAGGACTCTTATCAATTCTGTCACAATCAATCCTTTTTGGCCTATCAACTATCCAATAAATTCCCAACATATCTTTCAAGTTAGACTCACATTCATGACCACATGAAGCTAGGTTCAATCATTTGGGTTCAAGTTTTGAAAAATGCAAAAAAGCTTTAAGTTTCATTCAAGCTACACTCATATTCAGTTTCATTCATGCTTTGTATTTCATTCAAGGAATATAGAAAAGCAATTATTATCAATATATGACTAGAGTTTGATGAAATAAGATATGTAATTCATTTGTTTAGGAATTCAAGTTATAAAAATCATTACTAATGCAATATCACATACAAATATGTTAGGGTCTAAGAAATTCTCAAGGAAACAAATCATAGAAGGCTCAATCCTATTACAAATAAACCTATCAAATTTTCGGAACATATGGAAGGACACAATCCTATTACAACCATTTAAATCCCTAGATATTTTCTCCTCTCCTTAGCCTTAGTTCTTTAGTTAGCGTAAAGAAACTTAGGAATGCCTTTAGGAACCTTTTTAAGGAAAAAGGGACCTATATAAGTCATAGGTTTTGTTTAGGAGAGGTGGAAAAAAGTATGGAATGCCCCTCATTATAATTGGACAAATTAGAACTAAGATGCTCCCACTCCGCATTGCATAGACTTTTCATTTTGGTTCCTTTTTAATGAAAACTTCCAATAACTATCTAGGCCATTGAAAATTAAAATAATTGACCTATTTTGGGGAACCTCTGCAACGTGGAGTGGTAGCTCACTTTTCAGTTTCTGTATTTTTCAATTAGAAAAGTCTTTTCTAATTTCGATTGGCCTATAATTCGATCGGGACCACAACCCCCCTCGAATTTTACGCTCATCATGATTTAGGCCTCAGATTTCCACGGAAGTTGAGAATGATGCGTTATGGGAGAAATCTCTCATCTATAGGTATTTTAATAATTTTTCAGGATGTAACAGATTCATTTTAATGTCCTGTCGTACTAGGCCTAAAGTGGACAATATATCTGACCGGGCTAGGCCTTTGCACCACCATTCAACTTTTGATAGCTAGTTTGGTATTTTAGCTACTAAATTTTAGGAGAAATCATTCCTCCTGTCACTTGAAGCCTTCCCATTCTTCATCAACTTTAGGGTTCCAAATTGTACTTTAAACCTGTTGAAATTGATTCGATCAATGGCATTTTATGTAGCTTCCTTTTTCCTTTTCAATTTCTATGATTTTCTTATCTAATAATAATTGTTGTGTTTCCTTTCCTTATTCATAACCACACTTCTTTTGTTATTCAATGTTAATTACTATTTGTTTCTCTATATGTTCTGCATATACATTTGCTTTGTTATATCCTTATAATTGTTCTTTTAATTCAACTTTTTGTTTGTGTCAGTGGTCTATTGAAATTAACCTCTCTAGTCCCATAAAGTTAAGGGATGGTCAGCATACATTCTATTCTCCCAGGTCCCATTCTGTGGATTGCATTAGGTATGCTGTTGTTGTAAATTTTAAGTTTTAGGTTCTTGTCTATAAGTAATTACTTCATTTTGTTTCCTTCTTCGCAATCATATATTTTCTTTATTATTTGGTGTTTATTACTATGTATTGCCCTTATTTCTTTGTATCTTTTTTTCTCTCTTGTTTCCTTATAATCATGCTTCGGATTCCACTTTTCAATAGAGCTGATGGTCTATGAGAAATAACTGCTATATCCCATAAAGGTAGGGGTAAAATTGACGTACATCTTACCGTCAATAGTCCCAACTTGGTGAGATTGTATTGGGTATGTTATTGCTGTACCTTTCAAGTTTGTGGCTTCCAACTTATAGGATAAGAGAAATAGATATTCATTGTATTTAAGGACACACCAAGAAGACTTGCCTGCTTTTCATGTCAATATCTTCTACTAATATATATTTTACACCATATTGGCTTTGTAAGATTGGCGATGGAAGAAATGTAAGACCCCAGATTAATGAAGAGCCTTATGAAATATCCAATATATGGAAGCTCACGGAAATTAGTGAATCATCACAATCTGACATGATCAAGGCATGTGACATCAAAACACGCCATCAGCAAATGAAATTATTAGCGTAATGTTGAGTGAGAATGAACCATATGATCCACAGGGGAATTGCGGAATAAAGAGAAGAGGGAGATGTGTTAATTTCGGATTGAGGAGAATGTCCTCTCCGAGTCTCTATTTATAGACAAAAATTTACAAACACGTATTACTTTTCATGAACAGTACCGGGGGGCTCATGAACAGTAACCGACACTTACTACTATTTGTCACTATTCATGAACAGTATCACTATTTATAAACAGTAACCGACACTTACTACTATTTGTCACTATTCATGAACAGTATCACTATTCATAAACAGTAACCGACACTTACTTTTACAACTTTTTTTCTTACTTTTACAACTTAATACTAACCTATTTATAAGAAAATAAGAAAATAATTTACAAAACAAGTCCCTACTTATTTACATTCTGATAACTTTTCCTTCTTTTGTCTTTTGCGGCTGCTACGTCTTTTCTTCTTTCATTTTTCTGCTATATGTCACTTACTACTATTTGTCACTATTCATGAACAGTATCACTATTCATAAACAGTAACCGACACTTACTTTTAAATCTTTTTTTTCTTACTTTTACAACTTAATACTAACCTATTTATAAGAAAATAAGAAAATAATTTACAAAACAAGTCCCTACTTATTTACATTCTGATAACTTTTCCTTCTTTTGTCTTTTGCGGCTGCTACGTCTTTTCTTCTTTCACTTTTCTGCTATATGTCATTTTTTGGTTAATTTTGTTCGTCCACTTGTCTTCTTATTCTAATCTGACATCTGGT
Source organism: Solanum rostratum (assembly GCA_029948455.1). Classification (NCBI taxonomy): domain Eukaryota; kingdom Viridiplantae; phylum Streptophyta; class Magnoliopsida; order Solanales; family Solanaceae; genus Solanum; species Solanum rostratum. The sequence goes on along the minus strand of CM057055.1, from coordinate 8,898,258 downwards.
ATGTAATTGTTTACTCCACTGCATCTGTTGCATATGTGTTCCGTATATTTTTTCCCAATTATTTTGCAATATTGGTCTAAGCTGTCTTCTGAAATAAATCCTTTTCTGATAGCATTGGTTATTGGGTCTTGTTCCTGCTTAAGTAGTGATAATGCCCAATTTTTTACTTCTAACTTGTCCATGGGCCTATACTCTTTTGCTGTTGAATAAATTAATAAGTTATTCCTCGAATAATACTTCCATATGTAATTTGTTTCGTCATATACATTGGCTAGTTCTGCTAATATTGTGCTGAGTCCGATAATTCTCTTGTTGGCATAAACGTCTGGTAATTCCTGTTTTGGAATAATTGGTTGCTCCGTAATTTCTTCTGGAATAATATAATCTTTTGGCATTCCTATTTTTATAACTGTAACAACTGGTTTAATTTCGTCAAATAGTATCTCCGCTGGTGCTGAATAAAATCTGATGTAAAATAATTGTCCTTTAGTAACTCTTTTGTAATTCATAAATGCTTGGTATAATTCCGGTATTTGGCTAATTTCGTCTCCCGTAGTTGTGTATGCTGTTGAAATAAGTCCATAAGCATAGCAAGTTGCTACTAAGTTTGGTTTGGTTCCTGGTAAAGCAATTAATTTATTATAATTTTGTAGTTTATTGGTGATATATCCTTGGTGATTTTTTAGTTTTTCGGGATTTTCAATAGGTTTGGTATTTAAGAGGTTTTGGATTTTTTCTATATTGTTGATGTAGGTACGGGTTATATGGTTATATGTTTTCTTTTCTATATTGTTGATGTGGCATATGTATGTATTTGAGGTGGTATGAATAATTCATTTTTTGGTATGTGAGATGGGGCATAAGGATTTTCAAATACCTTTTTCAAATTGTAATTTTTCTTTTTCATAATCGGTGTAAATTCTTTTGATGTACCTGCAATAATATTTGAACTGTTAGTAGCTTGGGTTTTTAGGTGTTTCCCAACGTCACCTTCTAAATCTGGTTTTTTAGAGTGCTCCGACTGCACTACTAGCTCTGGTTTTTTACCGTGGTCCGCCTCCACATATTTTGTTTCCATAATTGATACTCTATTGTTGAGCATCTTAATTTGTTCCAGTAGTTCTTTTATAAGTATTGTGTTTGTAATTTCTTCCTCAAAGTCCGTTTGCACGGCTTTGTCTTGATAAGTAGTCTGCAATCACATTCTTGTCAGTTTTAATCACTTCAGTAATAAATGAGAAATTTAAAATATATAATACTAATCTTCTTATTTCTTTTGTAGTAACTGAGTCTTGTACCTTCCGTGTTAGCCACCATTTAACTTGTGTGTTATCTGTTCTAATAATAAATTTATTATATACAATATATGGTTCAAATGCTAATAAACATTTATATAAAGCAAATAGTTCTTTTCTATTTATTTCCCATCTTAATTGTGGTTCTGTATATGTTCCTGAACAATATCTACAATGATATTCTATTTTTTCATTTTCATACCTGTATTTTAAAACTCCTCCATAGCTATGTTCACTTGAATCTGTTTCTACTATGTATGTAAAATTTTTATTTTCATCTGGAAAGTATAACTTTGGTAGATTTTTACACACATTTTTAATTTTCTTAATATGGGTTTTATCTATGTCATCGAAGTAGTATTCTATGTTTTTCTTTAATTTTTTCTGTAATGGTCTTAAGCTTTCTGCTAATTTTGGTACATATTCTCGTACTTGGTTGACTAGTCCTAAAAAAGATTGTAATTTTTTCTTAGTGTCCAATAATTCGTTAGAATTAATTATTTTTTGTACTATATGTGTTTGCATCTTTATTCCATTCTTATTTATCTGTATTCCTAAAAATTCTATTTGATTTTTTAGTATTTCAGCCTTCTTTTTACTTAGACTTATTCCTGATATTTCTATTATATGTATGAATTTTTCTAATAGCATTATATGTTCTTCTTTTGTCTTTGAATATAATAAAATGTCGTCTATATATACTATGCAATTTTCTAACTGATTAAAGTCGGTATCCATAAAATGTTGATATCTACCTGGTGCGTTTTTATATCCAAATGGTAATACATTCCATTCATAAAATCCTTGTGGTACGGTAAATGCTGTTAATTGTTTTGATTGTTCTTCTAGATTTAGATGGTAAAATCCTGACTTGCAGTCAAATTTACTAAAATAATTGTATCCTTGTATCTGTTTTACTTTTAATATTTTGTTTGGTATTGGGTAGTTATATGTTTTAGTTTTTCCATTTAAATTTCTATAATCTATAACCATTCTGCTTTTTCCTCTTTTTTGTTCATTATGTTTATTTACTATAAATGCTGGACTATTATGTTTATTATTACTTTCTTGTATATAATTGTTTTCTAGTAATTCTTTTATATGCATTTGAAATTCTTTTTGGTCTTCAAAATTATATCTCAGTGGTTTCTGTGTTATTATGCTATTTTCATCTATTAATTCGATTTTTATTTTTGTTTTATGTTTTTCCCATCCTTGTAACGGATTTTCATTATATAATGAATTTAACTTATTTTGTAATGCTTGTATCTTATCTATTGTGAATATTATAATTTCTATTTTGTAATCATTTGGCGTTATATTTTCTAATTTCTGGGTAATTTTTTCACTTCCTTTTATCCATGGTGTATTTTTTTTCACTTTGTTACTAACTCTTTTTGCTCCTACTTTCTTATTACATGGGGTAGTAAACCACCAATGTGTTTTTGTTATGGTATGTGGGTATAATTTTTCCAAAAAGGGCATTCCTAATAGTATATCCTTATTAGTAAATTCATAACTATACATTTCTTCTATTGTTAATATTTTATCCCAAATTTGTATTTTTATGTTTTTAGCCTTATGTGTGGTTCGTGTCTCCACTTTTAAACAAAATGTGTATCTATTTCACATACTCCCTCTCTTCACTTTTACTTTTTAGTGGTAGCTTTTTGAGTCCAACTTTACTAAACTTCAAATCTAAATTGAAATAGTTAAATTTAATATTTAAAATCTAAAATTTAGTTAATTGAAAACTATACGAAAAGTGATATAAGTTGCAATTTTTCTCATATTAATATGATGAAAATAAATCTTAAAATGTTGATCAAAGTTTTTATAATTTGACAACGATAAGTGAAATAGTTAAAAGTAAAAGTGAACGGAGGGAGCATTTTATAAGTAGGATGCCTCAAATGTATAAGTTACAATATTAATATACCGAGTACAATCCCACAAAGTGGGGTCTTGAGAGGGTAAGATGTGCGTAGAACTTACCCCTACCTTTATGGGGTCCGGTTATTTCTAATAGACCATCGGCTCAAAAGAAATATGGAATCTGAAGCACCATTATAAGGAAATTGTAGAACAAAAGACATATAAAGAAAAGAGAGTAACAGATAGTATAAACACTGAATAACAAAGAAATTATATGATTACGAATAAGGAAATACAATACAATAATTACTTTAGATAAGAACCTCAAACATAAAAGTACATCAAAAGATACCTAATGTAATCCCATATAATGGGGTCTGGAAGAATAAGATGCATGCAGAATGTACTATGAATTTATGGGGTAGAGAGAATATTTCCATAGACCATCGAAACAAAGGAAGAATGGAGTTAAGAGTACGATTATAAGGAGATAACGGAGCAAAAGTTATATATAACAAATAAGGCAAAAAATAGTAATTAACAAAGAATAATTAAAAAAATCCATATGATTATGAATAAAGAAATGAAATACAGTAATTACTATTAGATAAGAAAACAAAAAGGAAAAGAGAAGTTACATTAAATGTCATTGATGGAATCAATTCAACGTGTTTAAAGTTCAATTTGGAACCCTACAACTACTGAAGAATAGGGAGGCTTTAAGTGACAGGAGAAATGATATCTTCTAAAGTTTAGGAGTTAAACTACCAAAATAGCCATCAAAATTTGAATGATGGTGTAATGGTCTAGCTCGCTAGTGAAATTGTCCACTATAGGCTTAAGCTCGCATGACTTTAAAATGCGTCACTAGTAGGTAAGACTTGCTTATTTATGTATCCAACATCTCTCTTGCGTTTTTTGAAGTGGAACTTCTTATGTTAAGTTGTAGTGTCACCTACATCCCTTATAAAGACTCAGTATCCTCGTTAAGAGTTTTTCCACTTCATAGAATTTTTCTAGACTCAACACTGAGGTTCGCCCCTGCCATATCAGAATTTTCCTTAACTTATTTAAACTCTGACTCATATCACGAAGGCTTGTGTAGCAGTGGCTTTGGTATCAGTTGTAATGGCTCAACCCACTAGTTATATTAATAACTCTAGGCCTAGGCCTACAAGGATTTAAAATGCATCACTAATGGTTAAGGCCTTCTTACTTAATTATAATATGATCTACTCAGTTTACTAATTACCATGGATAACATGTGCAATGTACTTGTTTAAAAACTAGTTTATGAAAAAATGTTAGTGTTTGTATTTCATATATAATTTTTACATGGACTTGTGACCTGAATCCGGATGACAACAAACCAGAACTTATTTCGAAATCACTTTTGAGAGTTATATTTAAAAACCATTAAACTGATGCCAAACAAGAACTACATGTATTGGTTTACTGCAAATCAAAAATTGTTGTTTGATACTACACGTATAGGTATACTGTATTAAAGAAAAGGACACCTATTCCTATTTGTGTAAAGCAAAAATGGAACCTCAAGATTTATATCTATCCAGTAAAAAGTACCTTGCAGTTTCTGATACTATAATTTTTTGCCAAATTTATTATCCCATTTCATTAGCAGAAACAACCAAAAGAGAATTTGGCGGGCTTGTCTTGATTAATTTATTTGATATAAATAATGGGTAAAAAATCAGTTATAATATAGTAGAAATTCCTGCATTTCAAGCTCAAAACAAAGTTCATGGAAGACCTCCGTCAGCATCTATACTTGTGCGGAGATGAACATGGTCCACATTCCAGAATTTGGTAATAAAATAATCACTAGCTGTTAGGACCTAACCCCTCTGGTCGTCATGGCACCTACCCCAACCCACCGGTAGGTAAGCCTAGCCCATTTCCAAAAATCATAAGCAATGGACTATCTTAAGTAAAACAACCATAATAAAGAAAAACTGCCAAAATAAGGAGAAGATAATATCAAGCTGCAAAATTAAAATATAGGAACCCACCCCATGACCTGGCATCAGTGAGTAATCGATCTTATAAAACGCAACTTAAAAGTATAAGGCTTTACAAAATACAATACCAGTATAGGCTCTAAGTGAATGGAAAATAAAGACTAGCTTAAAGAGCAATAGAATGGGATTCAAAAATTTCGAACACCTGGAACTTACCCCTATCTGTGAGAACCACAACTGCTCTACATGAAGGAAAATAAAAACATGGACTCTCACTATGATCTGCTGGAGATAGAAGTGTAGAACCAGTACCAAACAAATGGCATCCAATAGACATAGCTCGACTGAGTTCCTCAGATAAAGCAAGTATATATGTCATGAAAATAAGAGAAGTATTACACAAGTAATAGGATAATAGACGGAATACATATTGATCAAGATAAAAGAGGTGAAGATAAATGGAAAGAGGCATACTGGGAGAAGCAGGTCTACAATATGCTAGTAAGATAAAAAAGCTAAATAACATACTCGATAAGAGACAAAAGGCTGAAAAACACCAAGAGCCAGTAAACAGCCCAGCCACCTAGGAGTTAATCCAACTTAGCCTGGCCAAGTAACAGATACAACCAATGAAGAGATACGCCACTTGACTAGGTAAGAACAATAACAAACCGACAACCCATAGTGCCGGTAGTACAATCAACAAGAAGAATCAAACAGGCATCCCATACTACGAAGGGACCAAACAACAAAATCAGTGCATAAAATCTCCCTTTAGTGCATACCCACAAATGAAATATGACCTACCCCAGCCTAACTGGCAAGGTCGGACCTATGCAACACCTCCATCAGGTACAATAGTATTCTCGGTGTGGAAGTCCTACGGGGGTTCACAAATCCTATACAAACTGCCTGGGACTGCTAAAGCACTTATCATCATTGTCATCATAGGTGATACTATAGGAATAGTGGTATCCATATCAATGCATAGAGGGCATCGACGTGCCTGCTAGTCAAATTATGAAAATCTGAGATCATCCCAGATGCCTCCACAATCTCATGTAGATAAATGCACATCCTTGATGCCTCATAACTATCAAATCTAGAAATCATGTGATCCTGATGGTATAAAACTCGTATAAAAAGTTTGAGTTACATCAATAGTGCAAAACTCTATGCTTTCTCACTTACTCTCCATGCATACATGATGATCCAATGCACAAATCAATATCGCACCATAAAATCAATATGAATGAGCAGCCAATGCGGTGCATGCTATCCAAATATTAAACAAGACACATAACGCTAGGAAATCGAGTTACTACTATTATACATGAAGGCTAAGAAAACTAAACTAGAGTACAACTGCTCCTCGAACAAGGCCTCTGGCCCAAATGATATAGGATAGCTATAATCTAATAAAATATCACCATCAAGCAGCTAAGTATATAGCTAAGAAATCCCAACAGCTCAAAACCAAGCAAGGGGGAGAAATATCTCTAGGATCAACATATTACCCCACAACCAATATCTCCAGCCTTGAACTGAGCGCGGAAAAGTCAAACCTATGGCTACCTAACTTAAAGCATACTACCAGAAAAACACCCTTCTAGAAGCGACATCTAACTATAAGGAAAAAAGGGTTTAAATCACTCACCTAAGTCACAACCTAGTCTAAGAACACCCTCATAACTCCTAAAAAAGGTAATTTTCTCCAATCATGACAACATAACCCCGATCCTAAACTATGGTCTCCAAGGGACTATACTAGTCTAAGGCTCACTGGTAGCTAATGAAACAAGGATTAAGTGGATAAAAATAGATTACTAGGAAAATATAGTCCAAATTAACATGAAATTTTGACTAAGCATTAATAAAAAGAGCCTTGTCATGGATGGAGACCGTTGCCTACCTTGAATCTTATCGTGCACTCTCCAAATCCATTTTATAATATCTATCCACAAAAGAATCACCTCCAAACTCTACCACGCTATCAAAATGTTGATTGTTATACCCCATTTTAACTCGAGGTCAAATAGTGTAAAACACATTGGTGATTCTTATGCTATTTTAAAGAGTCACGACCTAATTGTTTTAAAGGTGAATTAGGATGGCTAGTTTTACTAAAATTTTGCCAACTAATTTTATATGAAGGTATTTTAGGTACTTAATTTTGCTAAAAAATTTCCAATTAATTCTATATGAATGTATTCAAGGTAAGGGTTTTAAATATTCTAAGGGGAAGGTGTAAGACATCCTTTAAGATTCGTTAAAAAATGATTAACCAGCCAAACATGGATTAATAAATAAATTAAAAAATGCTAAGGAGTTTAAGCCAATTGAAAAGATAAGTGAGAAACATTTAAATGTTGAACTGTTAGTACACTTAATTAAAACTTGAAAATAAAACGAGCATTTGTTGTAGCTAATGTTAGACATGTTTTGCTTTGGAAGTAGAACTTTAAAATGACAATTTGACTTAAACAATTTTAAAGCTTTAAGATCGATTTTTGGTAACTAGAATAAAGGACCGAAATCCCAATCCTCTATCTCATATCAACTATTATGAAACTAAACTAGAAAATATCTAAATCACTAAGTAATTTAATATGTAAAGAAAAATACAAATAAATAATGCTGAAAAGTAATCAGTGAAAGATGATCCCAAGCAAATTTACTTGTTTCGCTATTTGGGCATTCTAAGATGTCGTAATGACTCCACGTGTGAAAATGATGTCAATATCAAGTAATGAAAACAAGACTTCTTGCAGCGATGGAGTGTATATTATGAAGACTCAATTTACTCCCCAAGTGTTCATGCAAATAACAAGATGATAAGAAGATTAGTAAACAAATTCAACTTTAAGTGATAATAAATATAGAACCAAGTAAAGTTATATAACAAAGATATTATTGAGTGATAATAAGTATAGAACCAAGTAAAATCATACAAAAATATATTACTCAGAATAGGAATCATGCGAGCTTCAGATAAGATACCCATTTTGCAATAGACTCAAAGCAACTTTTCTATAATCTGCTTCTTTTTTTAATGACTTAAACAATCAAAAGGTTCAATCTCTTGAATGAAATCAAACCATGACCTTTAAGATTTTACATACACTACTATCTAAAATCTAAAAGGCTACATATACACCTAAATTTACTAAGTGAAAGATTATGTACATACATAGATCTACTTAGTCATCAGCTGGAAAGGAGCTTTAAAAGTAATTGTGTTTAGTATGTACAGAAAAACATAGAGCCAGTGTATTGTGTATGCTTTACATTTTTAGTACGGAAAGTACATAACATGCACACCTATTTAAAAGAAAAGTTCCTTAAAAAACATTTTTACATAGAAAAATATGAATAAAAGTTTATTATCGCATAGGGTACCAAACAACACCAATTTGGAATCAAAATAGATTCTGTAACTATCTAATGTGAAAACAATAAGATTCTTTAAAACATGAAGGGGACACGAATTGAAACCTTTCCAGACCTCAGGATAAACTAAATACATTTTTAACTCACTTTCATGATGGAAAAAATAAACAAAACTTACTCCGGATATACACTTTGATTGAAGATTACATAACATTTTTTTATCATAGAGACAAATTAAAAAAGAGGGCAAAAATCACCTGTTGCAGGAAAGTGAACAGGGTCCTCTGATTGCAGGCCTATGCTCGAACACGAACGACAAAATTAGGCAAGATCAAATACAAAAATCAAAGTAGAAAGAAAATGATTTTAAGAGCAAAGTGCAACGTATTCCCACAAAACAAACCTCATAAATGGATTCCAAATGCTAGAATTTATAGGAGTCAAAAACTAGGGTTCTCACTTTGAAATTTAAAAATTAAGAAGTCATGTCTTGGGGTCATAGGATGGCTTTAGATTTTGAAGATGTTAGCCATTGAAAAATCTTTTGGATCTGAACTTTGACTATTAGTTCTTGGAATTACATAGTTTTCCTTTGACTTTGCTTTGTCTTCATCTGTGAAAATAAAGACAAAGATAGAGAGGGAAGGAGAATCTGTAAAGATGCTAAAAATTGTATAAGAATGAAGAAACAATTTTTGTATTGTGAGAGAATAAGTTGGAGTTCGTCAGAAATGAGAAACGAAAGAGAAAGAGATATAATGATGAAAGAGTATGGTTGAAGAAGTATTATTGGGCTTAATTTAGTATGGATTGGATTGTTATTCTTTGGACCCCAAAAAATGGACTTTGACTTAGTGAATTTAGTTCAAATTTGATGGCCTTTATCTTTCTTCCTTTTAAAATAAATTGAGCTTCTAACTTCATAACTATACAATGTATATTATATGATGGAAATATTAAAATAAAATATTGATATTATATCTTACTCTAATATAGAAATATAAATTTAAAAAATATTAATTTTTAATTAGTTTAATAAATATGAAACTTGAAATAAGTAGATGATGATCAATTGTCTAAGAAAAAGAGGTGCAAAGTAATAATAGTAGTTTGATAATTAAAAATAAAATTTTATTAGTAAATGTAGAAATGTGATAACAACGATAATAATAAGATAATTTGATATATTATTAATCTAGAAGCTCAAAATAATGAATTTGAAGAAATGAGGGTCAAAATTGGGTGTTCTAATTGAAATTTCGACAGTTCCAGTGGTTCTGGATGGTGGAAGTAATGCTATAAAATAATCCCGTTGTAATTTTTAGAGTTTTCAAGGACGTTTTGGGTAATTCAAGTTATAACTAGTTTTAATGAGCATTTTCGGGTTCTGGGTCAAGGAAACCTCAGAATCAATTGTTATAGTTTCATTAAGTCCTCTTCCTAATACTAATACGCTAGCGCATGAGGAGAGTAGAGGAGAGTCGAGATTGAGGAGTCAACTGGAAATTCCAAGGGAACTGTGTTAATAGCAATCATTCCAGATATGTAAGGCTAACCTAAAGCATGGGGTTGTTTTTCCATGTGCCCCCTTTTGAGTAAATTGAGTCTATGATTAAAGAGGATGAGTTATATGTGAAAATCCTTGAGTACTCTATTGAGATTCTTCTTAACTCATGTATTTTTCTTAAATTGATGATCATCATAAACTATTTTACTGCATAACTTTTTTTCATGAATGATTTCACAAAATTCTATGTCTATTTTACGCAAGAATAAAAGAATGAACTTAGGAGATGAGTCTAAAGCCTTGACGATGATGATGTTTGTGATGTTGCGGTTGTGGTGTAAAATGATGAGAGTCTTGATGATGAAGTTGATGAGAGTGATGTTCATGAATGTTATAACTTGAAACAAAATTCTAAAAGAATATTTCAAGTCCACGATGTTGATGTTGATGAGTTGGTGTTGATGTTGATGTACTATGTCCCTATGGGACCGATAATGGTGATGTTGATGTTGATGTACTATGTCTCTATAGAACCGATGATGATGATGTTTTATGAGCATGTCGAATGTTGGGAGGAGTATTGAGCACCAAATGGGTGAGAATGAGTCCCACTCGAACTCATTAACTACGTGGCCCGCGTAGGAGAGATGATCGAACCGCAATGTGGATGTTTTTTTGTCCCAAAAGAGGACTAATGTTTTTTTCTTGTGGATCCATTGATGGTGATATCCTTTACCCCGGTTAGGGTACTGGATAGATGTGGCAAAGACATCGCTTCGTTGTATCTTCACCAGATCTTAGGTGATGTTTATCGATTAGAGAAACTCCCAGTTAGGTTCCTCACTGATAGAACTCTGATATTGATGTGATGGTATAAGTCTTGATGGATGTTGATGATCTATTGTCTACTCTTTATCCTTGTCCTAAACGGGCATAAGTCCTTTGTGTTGAGTCGAGTTTCCTTAAGATGAGTCTGAAGTATTGATGAGATGTTGACGGGTCATTTGTCCACTCTATATTCTTGCTTTAGGTAGATATTTGACATTCTGATAGAGTATGATGTTGAGTTGATGTTATCCCTATACTGTTATACTTGTACTGTTAATTCAGTCATCTTACATACCGTATATTCTATGTATTAACGTCATTCGGTGTTGTATCATTTCATGATGCAGATACAAGAGTTAGAGGACTTCGGTAGATGCATCGTTGAGGTTTATAGATTCTGAGTTCAGTCATTGGTGAGCCCTCCTTGGTATTCCGAGGAGCCCTTTTTCTTTATCTTCTATCTCTGTTTATTAAGCTGGGTAGCCATGGCCTATTATGGTACACTCTTAGAATGGCTAGTTGAGTTAGAGGTTTCATAGACATGAGTTGAGATTTAATGTGAATTCTTTCTCTCTTAGAGTTGAGTTAGTAACGCTACTTACTTATCATCGATGTTGAGACAGAGTTTGCTGGCCATTGGCCATTCTTATTGATATAGCTCACTACCTTATTTTATTTGCTTCCGCTATACTTGATGTTGGACGACTGCCTTGATATTGAGTGGTTTGCTTGGGTACTAGCAATAGTCTCTGGGTTACACCCACGCCTAGGGTACCCTCCCGGGGCGTGACAAACTTGGTATCAGAGCACAGTGTTCAAGAGTCCTAGGGAGTCTATAAAGCCGTGTCTAATAGAATCTTGTTTATGTGTGTCTTGTGCACCACACTTCATAAACAGGAGGTTATAGGACATTAGGAACGGTTATATTTCTTTGACATTCTGAGTTCGTGCGATAGAGTTTGACCCTATGAAACTCCCTTCTAATTCGTGCTTTACACGTTTGCAGCTCATGCCTCCTAAACGTACTGCTGTCCAAGGAGATGCTTCATCCCTAAATGCTGAGAACTCCCGACAAGAGGTCCCTACCCAGACTGAGGCAAGGAGATGGGGTCGACCTGCTCAGTCAACCTCCACTTCGGAAGCAGACTTCAGGGGAGCCATTGCAATGGTCACTCAGTTGGTGGCTTCTCAGAGCAATAGCCGAGGTCCCTAGGCCACTAGCTCTAAATCCCAAGAGCCTACACCTGTAACCAGGCTCAGAGACTTCTTGAGGATGAACCCGCAGTCTATACGGGGCCTAAGGTTGAGGAAGACCCACAAAGCTTCATTGATGAGAAATGCAAGATTTTGAGGGCTATGCATGCGAATGATATTGAGGGAGTCGAGCTTGGCTCATATAAGCTTATGGATGTTGCTAATGTCTGGTATAATCAATGGGAAGATGGTAGACGTGAGGATGATGAACCTGCAGAGTGGGAGGAGTTTGAGAGTGCTTTCCTCGACCACTTCTTTCCCTAAGAGTAGAGGGATGCGGAATGTTGAGGAGTTCATGAAGCTGAAAAAAGGGGTTGACTGTCAAAGAGTACAACCTTAAATTCATTAAGCTGTGTCGATATGCCTTGCAGATGGTACTTGATATAAGGGTGAGAATGAGGAAGTTCGTGTCCGGATTGAGCAAGCAGCTAAAGAGTCAAGGCATAGACATTTCTAGACGTATGATCTATGCCCAACAAACTAAGGAGGATAAGAAGACCGACAAGGAAAAAAAAACAGAGTAAGAGGGCGAAATTGGCAGGGCATGAGCCTAGCCAACAGAAGGAGAATAAAGGTGAAAGAACCTATTTTCAGAAGAGATCTTCTAAGTATGCACCCTCGGTGGCTAGTGCACCTCTTCAGCAAAACAGGTATGACTAGAAATCTTATGGTCACCAGAATTTCAGAGCTCAGGGTCCTCAGTCCCAAGCTAGTGTGACCCAAGGCCTAAGAGGAAAGAAACCTTGTGGCAGATGTGGCAAACTTCACCTTGGTGCATACTTTGAGGCTACAAATGGTTGTTACTCATGCGGAGAGCATGGCCATTTTCAGGGTCAGTGTCTGATGAAGAGATGGGGTGACGAGAGTTACAAGCTACTGCAAGTGCAAGAGGTGGGATGAACCGCCCGTATGCGATCGGTAATCGACAGGACCAAAAGGTTGCACCAAATGTTGTTGCGGGTATACTCTAAGTCCATTCTTTTAATTGTTATGTATTGCTTAACCTAGGTGCCACGTTTTCTTTTGTGATGCCCTATGTGGCCAATAAGTTTGAGGTTTTTCTAGAGTGCTTGCTTGAGTTTTATACTGTTTCTACTCCCACTGGTGAGTCTATCCTAGCTGAGAGGGTCTATAGAGTTTGTGTAGTATCAATCTATCATAGGGATACTTTAGCTGATTTGATAGAATTGGAGATTGTTGACTTTGATGTAATCCTTGGTACGGATTGGCTTCATGCCTGCTATGCCTTCATAGATTGTAGGACCCGAGATGTCAAATTCCAATTTTCGAATGAACCAGTCCTAGAGTGGAAGAGAAGTTCTGTTGCACCCCAGGGTAAGTTTATTTCCTACCTAAGGGATCGAAAGCTAATTTCTAAAAGGTGTATTTACTACCTCGAGCAAGTTAAATCTGATGATATTGAGTCCCCTACTCTTGAGTTAGTTTCAATTGTGAATGAATTCCATGAGGTATTCCTTGAGGATTTACTTGGAGTCCCTCCTGATAGGGAGATTGACTTCAGGATTGATGTTCTTCTCGAGACACAACCTGTTTCAATTCCCCTATATAGGATGGACCTTACTGAGTTGAAGGAGTTGAAAGAGCAGTTGGAAGATTTTTTAAAGAGGGGATTTATTAGGCCAAGTGTTTCTCCTTGGGGTGCTCCTATTCTGTTTATATGGAAGAAGGATAGGTCTCTCAGAATGTCCATAGACTACAGGCAATTGAGCAAGGTCACGATCAAGAATAAATATCCCCTTCCCAGGATAGATGATTTGTTTGGCCAACTTCAGGGTGCCTCATGGTTTTCAAAGATATGCCTCAAACCGGGTTACCACCAATCGAAAGTGAGAGAATGTGACATTTCAAAGGTAGCTTTCAGGACTAGATACGACCACTTTGAGTTCTTGGTCATGTCCTTTGGGTTGATAAACACCCATGCGACTTTCATGGACTTGATGAATAGGGTGTTCAGACCCTACATTGACATGTTTGTAATTGTTTTCATTGATGATATTCTGATGTATTCGAAGGATGAGAAGGAGCATTCCAAACACCTTAGAATTGTCCTTAAAACTCTTAAGGACCATGAATTGTATGCAAAGTTTTCAAAGTGTGAGTTTTGGCTCAAGTCAGTGGCTTTCTTAGGCTATGTTGTTTCGGGTGATGGAATTCAAGTAGATGCCCAGAAGATTGAAGGGGTTAAGAACTGGCCAAGATCGACCTCTCCAACTGACATAAGGAGTTTCTTGGGGTTAGCAAGCTACTACCGCAGATTTGTTGATGGATTCTCTTCTCTATCCGCACCCTTGACCAAGCTAACTTAGAAAAAGGTCAAGTTTTAGTGGTCTCTGAGGAGTGGGAGAAGAGCTTCCAAAAGTTCAGACTAGATTGACCACTGCACATGTTTTGACGTTGCCCGACGGGACGGAGGATTTGTGTTATATTGTGACGCATCCAGAGTTGGGTTGGGTTGCGTATTGCTTCAGAGAGGGAAGGTGATAGCCTATGCTTCTAGGCAGCTTAAAATTCATGAGAGAAACTACGCGACCCATGATCATTAGTTGGTTGCGGTAGTGTTTGCACTTAAAGTTTCGCGCCACTATTTGTATGGAGTGCATGTGGACATGTTCACTGACCACAAGATCCTGCAGTATGTCTTTAATCAGAGAGAGCTCAACTTGCAACAGAGGAGATGGTTGGAGTTGCTCAAGGATTATGATATGAGCATCCTATACCACCCAAGTAAAGCTAACATTGTTGTTGATGCTCTTAGTAGGCTGTCAATGGGTAGCACAACCCATGGTGAGGAAGAGAAGAGAGATCTAGTGAAGGAAGTGCATAGGTTGGCTCGATTGGGAGTCCAACTGAAGGAGAATTACGAGGGAGGGATCAATGTTCAGGGTAGGTCTGCATCATCCCTAGTAGCAGAAGTAAAAGAGAAGCAAGATCGAGATCCCATCATACTCCAACTGAAGGAGGTTGTCCACAAACAAAAAGTGATGGTCTTCTCCAAAGCGGGAGATGGGGTGTTGAGATACTAGAGTAGGCTATTTGAGAGCTACATCCTTGACTTCAAAGGGAATTGGGATGACCATCTACCACCGATTGAATTTGCATATAATAATAGTTATCATTCAAGCATTCAAATAGCCCCCTATGAGGCCTTGTATGGGAGGAGGTGTAGATCACTCATTGGGTCGTTTGAGGTGAGAGAAGCTAAGTTATTTGAGTCTGACCTTGTCCACCAGGCCATGGAGAAGGTGAATATTATTAGAGAGAGATTAAAGACTGCACATAGTCGTTAGAAGTCTTACACCGATGTAAGGAGAAGAGATCTAGAGTTCAAGGTGAGTGATTGGTTATACACCTAATATGGGTGTCATGACGTTTGGGAAGAAGGGAAAATTAAGTCCTCTCTATATTGGTCGTTATCAAATTGTGAGAAGCATTAGGAAGGTTGCCTATGAGCTAGAGTTACCTTCGAAGTTAGACAGAATTCATCTGGTGTTCCACGTTTATATGTTGAAGAAGTGCTTGGGAGATCCTGTCTTAGTGATCCCTGTTGAGGGAACTAAAGTCAAAGATAACTTGTTCTATGAGGAAATTCTAGTCCAGATCCTTGATCGACAGGTTCGTAGACTGAGAAACAAAGAGATAGCCTCTGTTAAAGTTTTGTGGAGGAACCAATTTTTTAAGGAAGCCACGTGGGAAGCTGAGGAAGAGATGAGAACTAATTACCCGCATCTATTTTTGATTGATGACGAGAGTACCGAAGGTAATATTCCTATTCTTACCTTAACTTGATGTTTTATCCTAAGTCGATGTGTATACTTTGATGTTATGAGTGGATGTTTCGAGGTTGATGAAGAGTTGAGAAGTTGAGTTGTTGAGTGAGTATCGAGATGATTCTTGAGTCTATTCGCGCCATAATACCGGTCCTACTCATTATTCGAGAATGAATGATCCCAAGGAGAGATGATGTAACGCCCAGTAAAATTACTAAAATACCCCTATAGGAGCGATGTGCGCATAGTGCATCTTCTGATGTTCGGATGAAAAATCCGAGGCCAAATTTGTGATCAGCATGAAAAATTGAGTGAGAAAGAGGTCTCAGTCGATTTTTAGAGTGGCCGAGTCAAAAAATAATTTTTCATTCCAAACCGAGAAATAGTGAGAGTTCGCGATTGAGCCGCGTCGCCGATCCATCGCGAAGGGTGATTTATTTGTTTCCTAAATTTTTTGACAAGGTTGAGAAAACTCATTCAAGAATGTTTTTGCCAAAAGTGATCTATACGCGACCAGTCCGCATCGCGGACTGGGTTATTTCGCGGCTGAAAAGTTTCTAAAATTTCGAGGGGCATTCTAATCCATTCCTAACATCTTCTAAAACCCATGCACAACAAATTTAGGTCATTTTCACGAAGAAAGGATATAAAACCGCATTCTAAATCCTCTTCCTAACAATGCTAATACGCTAGGGCTTGAGGAGAATAGAGGAGAGTCGAGATTGAGGAGTCAAGAGGGAGTTCCAAGGGAATTGTGTTGATAGCAATCATCCAAGGTATGTAAGGCGAACCTAAAGCATTGGGTTGTTCTTCCATGTTCCCCTTTTTGAGTAAATGGAGTCAATGTTTGAAGACGATGAGTTATATGTGAAAATCCTTGAGTATTCTATTGAGATTCTTCTTAATTCATGTATTTTTCTTAAATTGATACTCATCATAAACTATTTTACTGCATAACTTATTGTCATGAGTGATTTCACAAAATTCTATGTCTATTTTACTCAAGAATAAAAGAATGAACTTAGGGATGAGTCTAGAGCCTTGACAATCATGATATTTGTGATGTTCTGATTGTCGTCTAAAATGATGAGATTCTTGATGATGAAGTTAATGGTAGTGATGTTCATGAGTCTTAAAACTTGAAACTAAATTCTAAAAGAATGTTTTGAGTCCACGATGTTGATGTCGATGTTGATGATGATGAGTTGCTGTTGATGATGATGTTGATGTTGATGTACTATGTCCCTAAGGGACCGGTGATGATGATGTTGATGTTGATGTTGATGTTGATGTACTATGTCCCTATGGGACCAATTATGATGATGTTTTATGAGCATGTTGAGGTTTGGGAGGAGTATTGAGCACCGAAATGGGTGAGAGTGAGTACCACTCGAACTCATTAACTATGTGGCCCGCGTAGGAGAGAATATCGAACCGAAATGCGGATGTTTACTTGTCCAAAAAGAGGACTGATGTTTTTTCTTCTGGATCCGTTGATGGTGATGTCCTTTACCAAGGGCTGGGTACTAGATGGATGTGTCAACAACATCGCTTCGTTGTATCATCACCGGCTCATAGGTGATGGTTGTCGGTTAGAGAAACTCCCAGTTAGGTTCCTCACTAATAGATATCTGATGTTGATGTGATGGTATGAATCTTGATGGATGTTGATAATTTACTATTTACTCTTTATCTTTGTCCTAAACGAGTATTAGTCCTTTGTGTTGAGTCGAGTTTCCTTGAGATGAGTTTGAAGTATTGATGATGTATTGATGAGATGTTGACGGGTCATTTGTCTACTATATATTCTTTCTTTAGATAGACATTTGACATTTTGATGGAGAATGATGTTGAGTTGATGTTATCCTATACTGTTATACTTGTACTATAACATTCAGCCATCTTACATACCGTATATTCTACTACAGACGCCATTCGGCGCTGCATCGTTTCATGATGCAGATACAGAAGTTAGAGGACTTAAGTAGATGCACAGTTAAGGTTGGGAGATTCTGAGTTCAGTCGTTGGTGAGCCCTCCTTGCTATTCGGAGGAGCCTTTTTTCTTTATCTACTATTTCTCCTTATTGAGCTGGGTAGCTGTCAGACCCCTGATCTGCCTACATGCCATGGCACGGGCGTGGCATGGGGCGTGGCACGGACATGGCAAGGGCTTCTACATTGGCCTTGACATGGGTGTTGGAAAAGCAATGTAGCATGGGCTGTGCGGCTAAGTGTTGGTAGTGCAGCAAGGTGTTAAGCTACTTGAGTATGTGCAAGTGAGCTTAGACACAACCACCAAGTATACTGGGGTGATGGCCAAGCAGACTTGGGCACAAGGCAGGCAAGGCATAAAGACAAGGCAGTGGCATCGGCAAGGCAAGGCAAGGCAGCGTGAGGCTTGACAAGGCTAAGGCTTGGCGCGGCTAGGCAATGTGTTGGCTTGACAAGGCAAGGATGTGGGACTTGACGATGGCAAGACAAAGCTGATGGCATGTTTACATGGTGCTGGCAAGAAGTCAGAAATAATTCTAAGTGTTGAAGAAGGCAGAAATATTCTAAGTGTTGGGGCAGTGGCCAAAATTCGCCTAAGGCATGGGGCATGTGCTAGGCACATGCCAGACTTAGTTTGAATTCGAATTTAGGCCTAATCTGTTAGGAATATGACTGTTGTAACAACTTTGTGGATTTCTGATGTGGCTGCCATGTAGGCATGACAGTTTGTAACTGTCTTATCTTGTTGTAACTGCCATGTGCAGAAAATTATAAATAGGGTCGAAAATATGGCTAAGGCAGAAGAGTGTGTTCTTTGCCTTAGACATATTTCGTGAAGCCTTTTCCTTGTATTACGTTGTTAATAAAGGTTGGGAAGTTGTTCTTGTAAATTTGGCTGTGTTCCAAATACGTGTTACTGTCCAAAAACGTGCAAACAGTCTAAGTGTTAGACAGTGCAGTGTTGTGTTTGTGAGGCTGAAGTTAACTGTGTGTAGGCTGCCTAACAGTGGTGAAATTGTGAAAAATAGATCACCCTGCTATCAATTGGTATCAGAGCGTAGGCTATACGACGATGGTGACTAATGCAGAAATACGTGAACACTTGAGGCGTGTCGAGGCATTCATTGGCATGACGGACGAGCGCTGGAATGACCCAACTCTGGTAGATCTGTTGACACAGATTCTGGGCATTAAGACTGAATTCAAAAGATTTCGGTCTGAGTTTTCTGTACATACTGCCGAGAAGGACGAATACATGGCGGAAATTATCAATTTTCGTGAAAGCCTGTCGCTGCAATCAGATACTCTGGCGAAGGAGAATGAGGAACTTCGTTCAGAAATTGCAGTGCTGCGTCTGGCAGTCGCTGCGTCCGGGCCAATTCGTGGGGAACACTCTAAGTTGAAAACCCAGAGCCAAAGCCTTTTGGCGGGGCTAGGAGTGCCAAAGAACTGGAGAATTTCCTTTGGGACATGGAGCAGTACTTTTCTACTGCAAGAGTGCTGGAAAACGACAAAGTAAACATCACCACCATGTACTTGACTGGTGAAGCCAAACTTTGGTGGAAGACACGAAATGCAGATGATGAAAGTGCTAACAGACCACGTATTGATACGTGGGAGAAGATGAAAAAGGAAATGAGGGACCAGTTCCTCCCTAGCAATGCGTCCTAGATTGCTAGGGACCGATTGAAAAGGCTGCGGCAAAGTGGGACTATTCGGGACTATATCAAGGAGTTCTCTTCCTTGATGCTGGACATCCAGAACATGTCCGATGAGGACAAGCTTCATAATTTCATCTCAGGCATGCAAGGCTGGGCCCAGAACGAACTTAGAAGGCAGAATGTCAAGGATCTGCCCACTGCCATTGCTGCGGCAGATTCCTTGGTGGATTATCGCTCAATCCGGCCTACTTCTGACGAGCCATCTACTTCGAAAACTAAGAAAAAGTTTGAGAAGAGAAGGGAAGGGAAGAAGGAACACCGGAAAGAGGCTGCTGACAAGGGCAAGGCGCATATGAGAGAAGGCAACAACAACAAGACCAAGAGCAAAGACAAAGGTTGCTGGACTTGTGGTGGCCCTCACTTGGCCAAGAATTGCCCAAATCGTGAGAGGGTGAATGCTATACTTGCTGGGAATGTGAATTGCAGCGAGGATGAGGGGCAAGTGGTTGCTGCACTTGCCAATCCCTTGGGACTGTCCTTAAATCAGATCAGTCTGATTAATGCAGTCGGGGAGACTTCCAAATCAGGTAATCCTCATGCCTCACTGATTCATATTGAGATGATAGTGAACGGGAAGCCTACTGTGGCCATGGTTGATATTGGGGCCACACACACTTTTGTGAATGTCAAGATTTCTGATAGGATTGGACTGAAATTGAAGAAATGTCGATCCTATGTCCAGACGGTCAGTTCAAAGGCGCAAGCTATTAAAGGCATGGCCTATGATGTAGATATGCTGACTGGTTGCTGGAAGGGCAAGCATAATCTGATGGTGATGCCGCTCGGAGACTTTGAAGTCATACTTGGGATTGATTTACTGAGGAAATACAAGTTTGTTCCGTTTCCTCACTTGGATGGTGTCATGATCATGGATGAGACCAGTCCAAGCTTTGTGAAGGCTGTGCACCCATATGGTGAAGCCGAGAAGGTTGCTAAGTACAAGACCCCGATGTTATCTGCCACTACTGTCGACAAAGGGTTGAGAAAGGGTGATGAGACCTTTCTGGCCGCCTTGGTCGAAGTAAAACCTGATGTGCAGGTTGAAGTGCCTGACTGGGTAGCAGGTGTGCTGAAACAGTTTGCAGACGTAATGCCGCCTGAATTGCTAAAGACCCTGCCACCAAGGAGGGATATTGACCACAAGATAGAGTTACTGCCGGGTTCAACGCCTCCGGCCCAAGCTCCTTATCGGATGGCCCCTAAAGAGCTGGCTGAATTGAGAAGACAGTTGAATGAATTGCTAGATGCTGGGTTGATTCAGCCATCTAAGGCTCCTTATGGTGCTCCTGTTTTATTTCAAAAGAAACAGGATGGATCCTTAAGGATGTGTGTGGACTACAGGGCGCTGAACAAGGTAACTGTGAAGAACAAGTATCCAGTTCCATTGGTGCAAGATCTGATGGACAGGTTGAGCAAGGCAAGCTGGTTCACAAAACTGGATCTAAGGTCGGGTTACTGGCAGGTTAGAATAGTAGAAGAGGATGAGCCTAAGACTACTTGTGTAACTAGATATGGCTCATATGAATTCCTTGTAATGCCTTTTGGCTTGACAAATGCTCCGGCGACTTTCTGCAATTTAATGAATAATGTGTTGTTTGAGTATCTCGATGACTTTGTTGTTGTTTACTTAGATGACATAGTTATTTATAGTAGAACGTTAGCGGAGCATGTGCAGCACCTAAGTATGGTCTTAACGAAATTGAGAGAATACACGCTTTTTATTAAAATGGAAAAGTGTGAATTCGCTCAAAAGGAGATAAAGTTTTTGGGGCATTTGGTTAGCGAAAAGCAGGTTCGGATGGATCCTAAGAAAGTGCAGGCCATAGTTGAGTGGCAGGCACCTTCAACAGTGAAGGATTTGAGATCGTTCCTTGGGCTGGCTAACTATTACCGGAAGTTTATTGCTGGGTACTCTAGAAGGGCAGCAGAGTTGACAGACTTACTGAAAAAGGATGTCAAATGGGTATGGTCGGTGCGGTGTGAAGAAGCTTTTCAAGGGTTGAAAGAAGCTATTGCATCTGAACCGGTACTAAGGCTGCCTGATTTTGAGTTGCCATTTGAAGTGCATACTGACGCGTCAGACAAGGCTGTTGGGGGCGTGTTGTTGCAGGAAGGCCATCATGTGGCCTTTGAAAGCAGAAAGTTGAATGATGCTGAGCAACGATACTCCACTTATGAGAAAGAGATAGTTGCTGTTGTGCACTGCTTGCAGACTTGGCGGGTGTACTTGCTGGGAACAAAGTTTGTTGTGCGGACTGATAATGTGGCAACACGTTTTTCAAAACTCAGAAAAAGTTAAGTCCGAAACAGGCTCGCTGGCAAGAGTTTCTGGCAGAATATGATTTCATGTGGGAACATAAGCCGGGAAAGCATAACCAAGTGGCAGATGCATTGAGCAGAAAAGAGGTATTTGCTGCAGTATATTCAATTTCGAAACTTGAATCTGACTTTGTTGACAGGATCAAGTTGGCTGTATTGAACGACCCACTCTATGTGAAGTGGATGGGTCAAGTCCAAGATGGGACTGTGAGACGGTACTGGATCGAGGATGATCTGCTCCATTTTAAGGGGGGGAGAATCGTGGTGCCAAACGGTGGTGGACTGCGTAGAGACATAATGAAAGAGGCGCATGACACTACTTGGGCAGGTCATCCGGGTGTGGAACGGATGATGGCACTGCTGTCTCATGTTTATTTCTGGCCAAAGATGGAGGATGACATTGAAGCTTACGTAAAACCTGTCACATTTGTCAAGTGGACAAGACAGAACGTAAGAAGGAGGCAGGATTGTTGCAGCCCTTGCCTATTCCTGAAAGGCCATGGTTGTCGGTAAGCATGGATTTCATTTCTGGTTTTCCCAAAGTTGAGAATAAGACATCAGTTATGGTTGTAGTAGACAGATTCTCAAAGTATGCTGTATTTGTTGCTGCACCTAACTTATGCTCATCTAAGGTCGCTGCTGAGTTGTTTTATCAAAATGTTGTTAAGTATTTTGGTGTTCCGGCTGACATTGTGAGTGATAGAGACACTAGGTTCACAGGCAGGTTTTGGACAGCATTGTTCAATATGATGGGAACCGAGTTGAAGTTCTCTACTGCAAATCACCCACAGACGGATGGACAGACGGAAAGGATTAACCACTTGTTAGAGGAATACTTGAGGCATTTTGTGACTGCAAGTCAAAGGAATTGGGTAAGTTTACTTGATACAGCCCAATTTTGCTATAACTTGCATAAGTCTTCAGCAACGGAGATGAGTCCGTTTGAGATTGTCTTAGGCAGACAGTCTATGACACCATTAGATGTCGCAAAGAACAGGTCTCATGGGAAATGTCCAGCAGCATACAGGGTTGCAAGGGACAGGCTTGAAATGTTTTCTGAGGCTCAGGACAGCTTGCGCAAGGCTCAGCGGCGCATGAAGAAATATGCTGACTAACATAGGCGCCCATTAGAATTTCAAGTGGGTGACCAAGTTCTGTTGAAGCTTACTCCACAAATCTGGAAGCAGATTTCAAGCAAGACAAGGCATAGGGGGACTGATCCCTAAGTACGATGGTCCGTTTGAAGCCATGAAGAAAGTGGGGGAAGTAGCTTACAGATTGAAGCTGCCAGAAAGGTTAAAAATTCATCCAACCTTCCATGTTAGCTTTCTTAAACCTCATTTTGCAGATGAGGATCCGAAAAGGAACAGGAACAAGAGGGCTCCTCCTTCTATTCCAACACAGTTTGATGCAGACATTGAAGAAATTCTGGATCACAAGATTGTGGGGCATGGAAAGAAGAACACCAAGATGGAGTTCCTGATTCACTGGAAGGGGTAGGCTGTTGAAGATGCTGTTTGGGTGAAGGCAAAGGACTTGTGGCAGTTCGATGCAAAAATCGAGAACTACTTCAAAACAGTCTCGATGAGGGCATCGAGTTCAAGAGGTGGGGGTGTTCTATCAGACCCTTGATCTGCCTACATGCCATGGCACGGGCGTGGCATGGGGCGTGGCACGGACATGGCAAGGACTTCTACATTGGCCTTGACATGGGTGTTGGCAAAGCAATGTAGCATGGGCTGTGCGGCTAAGTGTTGGTAGTGCAGCAAGGTGTTAAGCTACTTGAGTATGTGCAAGTGAGCTTAGACACAACCACCAAGTATACTGGGGTGATGGCCAAGCAGACTTGGGCACAAGGCAGGCAAGGCATAAAGACAAGGCAGGGGCATTGGCAAGGGAAGGCAAGGCAGCGTGCGACTTGACAAGGCTAAGGCTTGGCGCGGCTAGGCAATGTGTTGGCTTGACAAGGCAAGGCTGTGGGACTTGACGATGGCAAGACAAAGCTGATGGCATGTTGACATGGTGCTGGCAAGAAGTCAGAAATAATTCTAAGTGTTGAAGAAGGCAGAAATATTCTAAGTGTTGGGGCAGTGGCCAAAATTCGCCTAAGGCATGGGGCATGTGCTAGGCACATGCCAGACTTAGTTTGAATTCGAATTTAGGCCTAATCTGTTAGGAATATGACTGTTGTAACAACTTTGTGGATTTTTGATGTGGCTGCCATGTAGGCATGACAGTTTGTAACTGTCTTATCTTGTTGTAACTGCCATGTGCAGAAAATTATAAATAGGGTCGAAAATATGGCTAAGGCAGAAGAGTGTGTTCTTTGCCTTAGACATATTTCGTGAAGCCTTTTCCTTGTATTACGTTGTTAATAAAGGTTGGGAAGTTGTTCCTGTAAATTTGGCTAAGTGTTCCAAATACATGTTACTGTCCAAATACGTGCAAACAGTCTAAGTGTTAGACAGTGCAGTGTTGTGTTTGTGAGGCTGAAGTTTACTGTGTGTAGGCTGCCTAACAGTGGTGAAATTGTGAAAAATAGATCACCCTGCTATCAGTAGCCATGGCCTGTCATGGTACCTTCTTAGACTGGCTAGTTGAGTTAGAGGCTTTATAGACATGAGTTGAGATTTGATGTGAGGTCTTTCTCTCTTAGAGTTGAGATAGTAACGCTACTTACTTATCATCGATGTTGAGACAGAGCTTGCTGGCCATTGGCCCTTCTTATTGATGTAGCTCACTACCTTATTTTATTTGCTTTCGCTATGCTTAATGTTGGACGACTGCCTTGAGATTGAGTGGTTTTCTTGGGGACTATCAATACTCTCTTCCAGCCACGCCTAGGGTACCCTCTCGGAGCGTGGACAATTGTCTTCATCAATGATATATTGGTCTACTCCAAGACCATAGCAGACAATGAGCAACACTTGAGGATTGTGTTTCAGCAGCTTAGAGAGGAGAAGTTGTATGCTAAGTTCTCAAAGTGTGAGTTTTGGATTAGTTCAGTAGTATTTCTGGGTTATATTGTGTCTAGAGAGGGTATTTGGGTTGATCCAACAAAGATTATGGCAGTTCAGGGTTGGACTATTACCTACTTTGGCTATCGAGATTCATAGTTTTGTGGGCCTAGCTGGTTAATACAGGCGATTAGTTCAGGGATTTTCCTCTAAAGTAGCCCCATTGACCAAACTCACTCAGAAAAATGTTCCATTCCATTGATCAAATGAGTATGAGGAGAGCTTCCAAATGCTCAAGGCATTATTGACCACAACTTTTGTTATGACCTTGCCACAGGAGGGTGTTGGCTTTACGGTATATTGTGACGAGTCGAGAGCTTCCAAAAGATCAAGGCATTATTGATCATAGCTCTTGTTTTGACCTTGCCAGAGGAGGGTGTTGGCTTTACGGCATATTGTGATGAGTCCATGGTTGGCTTTGGTGGAGTCTTCATACAAAATAGGGAGGTGATTACCTATGCCTCTAAGTAGTTAAAGACTTATGAAAAGAACAATCCTACGTATGACTTGGAATTTGCTAATGTTGTATTTGTGTGGAAGTTGTGGAGCATTATTTATGTGGTGTTCATTGTAATATCTTCATCGACCATCGCAACTTACTGTATATTTTCAGCCAGAAGGACTTGAATTGGAGGCAAAGGAGGTGGATTGAGCTTTAGAAGGACTATGATTTGACTATCTTGTATCACCCAAGCAAAGCCAACATGGTAGCTGATGCTTTGAGTAGAAAGGCTTCTAGCATGGGGAGTCTTGCGGCCATCCAGGTTGTGGAGCAGCCCTTGGCCAGGGATGTTCAGAGACTAGCCAAAGGATTGGTGAGATTGCAGATTTCTGAGGATACTGGGGGTGCTTGCTTGTGTGGAGGCTTGTTCCTCTTTGATTGATCTGATTAGGAGTCATCAGTTTGAGGATGAGAAACTAGAAGGGGATTTCATTTGTATCGGTCTCCTCATTAGAGCTGATGATTATTTGATCAACAATTTCATGTGAATCCTCTTCACCATTATAGAATCCACCACTGGATTCTCTTTTTATCTCTTTAATAACCAGTTTATCAGCTTTAGAGCTTCTGAAAATTATGTCGTATGCCTCTCCACTTGACACTTGGCCTTCAAGATCAACTTCTTCATCTATTTGATCTTCATTTTCTTCTGATATTTGATCTAAGCTAACGATTAGCTTTGATATGTCTAGTGATTGATTAGAGACTTCAACTTCTAATACATCTCCCTCATTGTTTTCTCAGTAAACGTCACCACCAGCACATATAGTTTCAAATGCGGCTTGTTCAGAATCTACTTTTTTGATTTCTTCAATAGAAGCTTCTATGTCACCAATATGAATTACTTCAAAAGTTTCTTGCTTCATATCGATGACATCACTATCTTGCTTTTTACATAATCGACTGAATTATATTCCAAATTCTTGAGCTAGTCTCTTTCAAAATTGATGGAAGTCATGATATCTATTACTTGAGTCTCAGCTACTAAACATGTTTCCCAGTCTACTTCTTCTTCTTCTTCTTCTTCTACTTCTTCCTATTCAGTAGCTTTCTTAATTTGAGCCATATTGTTCTCCTTGACTCGACAATATCTTTTTATGTGTCCAATATTGCCATATCAATAACACTTGAGAGGCTTCTCTTGCTATAATAATTAGAATGCTCTTCTTTCTTTCTAGGTGAGCGTGAACCACCAGAGGATAGATCGTGCAACAAATCTTTTGCTTTTTCCTTAGAACTCCTCTTGTTGGATACAAGAAGATTTCTTTCCCCTTCATTGACAAATACACTAGCGAACTGTTTGGCTAGTAACTCTTGGGATGACAATAAATTCTCAAATTCCTCCAAGAATGGTTGTTCAGCCCATCATTAAATTGGCATCACAAATGGAATATATTAAGACTTCAAACCATGAATGATAAGTTTTCTTATTCGTGATTCAGAGATAGCCTCCTCCAAATTCAACAAAGATATCTTAGAACATATGTTCTTAATTTGCAAAAAATACTCGGCGATAGAGAGATTACCTTTAATGGTGTTAGCCAATTCATTCTCTAGTATCTGCAGCCAAGCTTCATTCTTCTTATTAAAGAGTTGATCGAGGGTACCCCATATTTCATAATCTAATTTGCACCATATAATATGATCAAATAAGCTGGAGGATATTGACCTCTTCAGAATGAACTCCGCTTTCACAGTAGTCTGCTTCTACTTCTTGTATGCACTACTATTATCTGATCCATCATCAGGAGGACTTATGTTACTCCATTAACAACATTGCACAAATCCTCACCCATAAAGTATGACTCCATACATGTCTTCCATGCCTCGTGATTGGAATGGTTCAATAATTCCATCTCCAGTCTATTAACTCTACCGCTAAAATCAATTTGGACAAACCAGTTAAATCAACCACCAACTGGATCTTAAAATAAAACTAGAAGCCAATGTATGGCTATGACTCTGATACCAAATAAATCAGATTAAAGGTATAATCGGAGATCTTCTGCTAGCCCAAGATCATTAACTAAGATCAGAGGATTCAATTATAGAAGAAGAAGCTTTGTTATGAGAGAAGACTACTTGAATTGGATTCAATTTGGTTGATTTGGTTTTTCAGGTTACAAATGCCTAATGCCACCATATTTATAGTTGTGTAGGGATGATTCTAGATATATCTATAAAATATATCTAAGTGACTTTATCTACTAACTATCTAACAAAAATCTAGTTTTTTCTATAATTTACTATAAAAATCTTTCTAAAATATCTAATACTCTAGAGGATCTAATTTTTTCAAAAGTAAAAATATCCAAGATATTTTTCTATAAAATTCTAGAGAGTTCTATTAAATATCTAAGATCTTTTGTACCTTTAAAAAATCACCTTTACTTTCACACGGAAATGACTAGTAAAAGAACATTTGGCTTCTGAATGTTTTGCAAGTATGCTTGCTGATTTAATAAAGTTTGTAATGTTAGAAGTAGCTATGTACATTTGGGGACTTTTAATTAGTTTTGTACAGTAGAACTTTCCATTCTAATGGGATTTCCAGATTGAGTTTGCAGAGAACTTCCCCGTGTTTGAGTTTGGACTTCTTCATACTCCTTGAGTATATGTTGCATTTGTTTCTAGGGATGCCTGTGAAAGCCTCACTCGTTTTGTAGCTTATTCCATACAACATAAAATCTAACTTAACCGCCTCTAATGTCTTTTTTGATATAAAAATATTTTGCAATAGGCTTGAAGTTTGTTTCGCTATGAGATCCCATACATTTTAATAATTTCATTATAGTTATCTTTATTAAGCTAATAATTTAACAAATATAGGCAAGAAGCAGCAAGAATGTCGCAAATCGAGCTAAGTTGAAGATGCTTTATCATATTGGTAGAAAGCCTATTCAAAAGATTATTTATCAAAAGGTATTATCGTAAAACTACATCCTAATATGATATATTTACAAGGTTTTTGTGATTTACATGTTTGACTTTGATATAAAGGGCAGAAAAGATGGCAATCCACCAGATTTAGCAATCATTTTCTTTGAGACTCGTAAGAAAGATAAAATGCTCGTTGAAGCTGAAGAAATTGATAAATATGTGTGTTTGATAAATTGCATATGATAATTACATGAAAATGTTAAGTGTTTTGATAGAAAATATTCTTTTATATATTTTGTATGCTCTGCTCGAAGAAGTGATTCAAGCTGATCCATCTATACCTAGCATAGAGATTATTGCAAACTGTATTGGACCTCAAAATCGTAGTCATGTATTTGGATTTGGGGGTGGAATAATGGCGAAAGACTTAAAAGGTGGAACTTCTTCAAAGGCTGAATTATTGTCCGCGCTAAGTTCAACTCGAGAGGAAAATAAATTCTTATATAAGGAAAATAAATCCTTAATTGAGTAAAACAAATCCTTGAATGAGCGTTTTTCTACCTTGGAAGGAGAAATGAAAGAAATAAGGAAAATGAGAAAGTTCTTCATTGCTAAACAATCACATGTCCCACCAACAACATCACCCGTTTCAACTAAATGACTTTTGTTTTTTTCTACTGACCAAGTAAGTAAAAGGATACTCAACTTCTTTAATTTATTTTGCTAACATTCATATAATCATTGTGCACCTTAGACTAATTCTAGAAGGAAAAAAAATCGTAGCTAATCCCGGCTGGTAGCTCGGATGATATGAGAAGCACCTCAGATTACTGTTTTAGTTTTGACTCTAGAATGTTCTCTCGGTGTTCAAAGAAGCAAGATACAATAGCTTAATCTACAGCTGAAGCAGAGTACATTGCAGCTGCGTCAGCTGTGAATCGAGACCTTTTAATTCGGAAGCTACTGGCAGATTTGTACATGGAACAACAGAAGAGCATTGAAATATTTGTTGATAATCAAGCTGCAATTTCAATTGCAAATAATCCTGTTTCACATGGAAAGACTAAACATTTCAAGATCAAGCTTTATTTCTTGAGGGATGTACAGCAGAATGGAAACATAGCCTTAGTGCACTGCAAAACTGATTTTCAGAATGCTGACATTTTAATCAAGGCTCTACCTAGAGCATGATTTGAGTTTCTCAGAAAAAGACTTGGTGTTGCTGCTGTTGAATCAAGGATGAGTGTTGAAAGTAGTGCCTCAAAAGCTGGAGATTAGTTGTATCTCAAAAAAAAAATCTTAAAGGTAGGATTAAGTTCAAATAAATTAGCTGCAATGTTGTGCAGAAATCTGATTAGTGTGTTCCTTACTTTTAGCTTTTAGTTATTAGAGATAATCTTAAGCTTATTTTACTCCTTTTCTTTAGCTTTTACAGTTATGATTTCATGTATATATGGCAGTCATTATTTTCAATAAAGATATAACTTAAAAACTAAAATCTGGGCTTTTCTTTCTTAATCCATATCAGTTTGTTTCTCTCCAACACTCTTTGATGGATCAGATTAGGAGTCATCAGTTTGATAAAAAATGTTCTTTTATATATTTTGTAGGCTCTGCTCGAAAAAGTGGTTCAAGCTGATCTATCTCTACCTAGCATAGACATCAAAATCGTAGTCATGTATTCGGATTTGGGGGAGGAATAAAGGCGAAAGACTTAAAAGGTGGAACTTCTTTAAAGGCTGAATTAATGTCCGCACTACATTCAACTCGAGAGTAAAATAAAAGACTTCAAAGGTGGAACTTCTTTAAAGGCTGGATTATTGTCCGCGCTATGTTCAACTCGAAAGGAAAATAAATTCTTGAATAAGGAAAATAAATCCTTAAACGAGCTGAATCATTCTTGCTATTTCCTAGAGTCTCTGGAGAAACCTCACTACATATCTACATATATTTGGAATGTCATTGACTTGCATAACAACAGGATCAAGGGCGATATACCCATTCCACCAACTTCTCTTAACTACTTTTCAATTGCTAATAATAAAATTACGGGATCAATACCCTCTAATCAACTTCTTGATATGTCAAACAATTCCATAAACAGCACAATACCTCCATGTCTATTCCAAAAGGCTTACCATATCTAAATGTTGAATTTAGGGAGAAACAGACTAAGTGGCATTATTCATGATACATTTTTGTCCAACTGCAGTTCGGTAACTTTAGACCTCAGCAGAAATAACTTAGAAGGAAAAGTTAAAAGGTCCCTGGAAAGATGCACGTTTCAAGAGGTTCTAGACATTGGAAACAATAAGATAAGAGATGCATATCCATGCATGTTGAAAAAATTACCCAATTTGTGTTGAAATGTGGAGCTTGATTAATATGTAAATGTTCTTTTTATATATTAACAATCTCGCCGTACATTAGACTGTACCATTTTTATTACTCTCCATGTATTCTATAACAGTGTTACTTCTTAATATAAATACTGCATCACTGTGGAGGTTACCCAACAAAGTGTTACCACGAATTGATTTTCTCTCTCTTTCTGGTTTACTAAATTTTCTTGATTCTTGAATTGTTCTTCGAAATCACAAGGTGTTGTTGTAATCGCTCCTAACAATTTGCACATCCTAATCCTTAGGTCGAACCACCTCTCTATTCTTTAATTTTCTGCACATAACTAGTATTTGAATTCTTGGTAAATGAATCTCATTTTTTTCTTATGTTCAGCAGCTTTTGTTGATGTTTCTGGATAATGCTTGATGAATTTGAACTACTTTTGAGACCAGGTTGTTCTCGTCTCTTAAACTAATTAAAGACCAGGATGTTCTCGTCTCTAAAGATTATTAGGACCAGTCACTAAAGAGATCTAACCACCTAATATGACATTCCCAAGACCATTTAATCACCATTTTTGTAGTCTCTAAAAGGATTTTAGCGCCCTTATTTTTCCCCATCCCAAAAACCATTTAACGACCTGTTGTTCTCCTCCGTCGTTGTTAACCTTTAGCGAAGGAGGCTGTTACAACGGGTGGCGACCAACGTTTTTAGGTCTCAAATTCTCATTTGGGACCAGATTCAGACTTTTTGTGACCAGATTTTCCTTAGAGACTATTTTTTTTTGTAGTGAATGGCTCCTAAATGTCATTGACCGTTGATTCTCTTAGGTTTCTCCTCTTCATCTGAAGTTGGGGATAAATAGGAGTGTTCTTGGAGAAGAAGAAGAACACACAACACAAAACAAGTTTTCTCAAATTCTTGCCCACACAAGTCACTGGTTAGAAAAGTTAATCAAGAAATAGTGGAATAACCAATGATCAAATAGTATAAAGGTTTTAAAATTAAAAATTTATCCAAATCCAAATCATACGGACCAGTACGGAAGGGAACTAGTCAAGAATAAAGACATCAAAATAATCCATCATCATCTATTCTATGAAGTCTCTATCAATACTATCTATGTGGTGCCCATTACGTATTCATGGCTATCACAAATCAAAAAAGAAGGAACTAAACTCAAAAGCTAGAAAGATAAATCTGGTATCCTACGAAAGAAGGGAGAACTTACCCAAGGCTTATAGCAAGGAAAAATCCTCAATGAAGTGCATGTTGATGATCTCTAATGCCTGTCTCTGGATCATGAAAAGATACAAGCTCAAACGGATATCAATATGCAGAATGCACGAGTATGTAATATAACAGAATGAAACATGAATCAAGGTAGAATAATAACAGCTCAGATAACTCAGATAAAAAAAGATAAGGAACTCAATTAGAATTTAAGTCTAAAGCAAGAAAAATTTTAAACTGAGACTAATCATATACAATCCAATCTAATCATATAGCGTACTATCTTGTCCTACAAGGAAGTTCTCTAGTACTATAACCTATGAGCTAGTGATGATACCATGAAACAATGTCATTTCCACATCCATCCAATACTTTGCTAGGCTAAAGGACTTCCCATCAGTGGATTCATAACCAATCACATCAAGTCCACCTTGAGGACAATAATGAAACACCCAAATTTAAGGTTCAATCCACTTCTACGCTAGCTACGTAACTATTGAGTTGAGTTGTTATTTGCACTTAATTCAGTGCTCGATACTCCTCCAAAAACTTAATGCTCATAAGACTTTATCCAATCAATCAAGTCTCATAAGGAATCTTATCAATTCTGTCACAATCAAGCCTTTTTGGCCTATCAACGATCCAATAAATTCCCAACACATCTTTCAAGTTAGACTCACATTCATGACCACATGAAACTAGGTTCAATCATTTGGGTTCAAGTTTTGAAAAATGCAAAAGAGCTTTAAGTTTCATTCAAGCTACACTCATATTCAATTTCATTCATGCTTTGTATTTCATTCAAGGAATATAGACAAGCAGTTATTATCAATATATGACTAGAGTTTGATGAAATAAGATATGTAATTCATTTGTTTAGGAAGTCAAATTATGAAAATCATTACTAATGCAAAATCATATACAAATATGTTAGGGTCTAAGAAATTCTCAAGGAAACAAATCATAGAATGCTCAATCCTATTACAAATCAACCTATCAAATTTTCGGAACACATGGAAGGATACAATCCTATTACAACCATTTAAATCCCTAGATCTTTTCTCCTCTCCTTAGCCTTAGTTCTTTAGTTAGCGTAAAGAAACTTAGGAATGTCTTTAGGAAACTTTTTAAGGTAAAAGGGACCTATATAAGTCATAGGATATGTTTAGGACGGGTGGAAAAAAGTAAGGGATGCCCCTCATTATAATTGGACAAATTAGAACTAAGATGCTCCCACTCCGCATTGCATTGACTTTTCATTTTTGTTCCTTTTTTTATGAAAACTTCCAATAACTATCTAGGCCATTGAAGATTAAAAAAATTGACCTATTTTGGGGAACCTCTGCAACGTGGAGTGGTAGCTCACTTTTAAGTTTCTGTATTTTTCAATCAGAAAAGTCTTTTCTAATTTCGATTGGCCTATAAGTCGATCGGGACCATAACCCCCTCGAATGTTACGCTCATCATGATTTAGGCCTCAGATTTCCACGGAAGTTGAGAATGATGCATTATGGGAGAAATCTCTCATCTATAGGTATTTTAGTAATTTTTCAGGATGTAACAAATGCATTTTAATGTCCTGTCGTACTAGGCCTAAAGTGGACAGTATATCTGACGGGCTAGGCCATTACACCAAGTTAGTTTGGTATTTTAGCTACTAAATTTTAGGAGAAATCATTCCTCCTGTCACTTGAAGCTTTCCCATTCTTCATCAACTTTAGGGTTCCAAATTGTACTTTAAACCTGTTGAATTGATTCGATCAATGGCATTTTATGTAGCTTCCTTTTTCCTTTTCAATTTATATGATTTTCTTATCTAATAATAATTGTTGTGTTTCCTTTCCTTATTAATAACCACACTTCTTTTGTTATTCAATGTTAATTACTATTTGTTTCTCTATATGTTCTGCATATACGTTTGCTTTATTATATCCTTATAATTGTTCTTTTAATTCAACTTTTTGTTTGTGCCAGTGATCTATTGAAATTAACCTCTCTACTCTCATAAAGTTAAGGGATGGTCAGCATACATTCTATTCTCCCAGGTCCTATTCTGTGGATTGCATTTGGTATGTTGTTGTTGTGAATTTTAAGTTTTAGGTTCTTGTCTATAAGTAATTACTTCATTTTGTTTCCTTATTCGCAATCATATATTTTCTTTATTATTTGATAGTATCTATTGCCCTTACTTCTTTGTATCTCTTTTTCTCTCTTGTTTCCTTATAATCATGCTTCGGATTCCACTTTTCATTAGTGTCGATGGTCTATGAGAAATAACTGCTATATCCCATAAAGTTAGGGGTAAAATTGACGTACATCTTACCATCACTATTCCCCACTTGGTGAGATTGTATTGGGTATGTTATTGTTGTACCTTTCAAGTTTGTGGCTTCCAACTTCTAGGATAAGAGAAATAGATATTCATTGTATTTAACGACACACCAAGAAGACTTGCCTGCTTTTCATGTCAATATCTTCTACTAATATATATTTTACACCATATTGGCTTTGTAAGATTGGCGATGGAAGAAATGTAAGACCCCAGATTAATGATGAGCTTTATGAAATATCCAATATATGGAAGCTCACGGAAATTAGTGAATCATCATAATCTGACATGATCAAGGCATGTGACATCAAAACACGCCATCAGCAAATGAAATTATTAGCATTATGTTGAGTGGGAAGGAACCATATGATCCACAGTGTTGTTCTTCTCCCTTCATATGTAGATATGACTTCTTCTCCTATTTGTGAGGAAAGGGCTTGTAGATATTCCATGAATCAAGAGACATGGAGATTATGTTTGTAATTGTGATGATTCAATAATTTCTATGAGCTTCCATATCTTGTATTTGTCATTAGGCTCTTCATGAATCCAGGGTCTAACATTTCTTCTATCGCAATTCTTACAAAGCAAACAAGAGGTAAACAATATATTTGTGGATGATATTTACATGAAAAGCGGGCAAGACTTCTTGGTGCGTGTCTCCACTCTTAAACAAAATGTGCATCTATTTCACTTACTCCCTCTCTTCACTTTTACTTGTCAGTGGTAGCTTTTTGAGTCCAACTTTACTAAACTTCAAATCTAAATTGAAATAGTTAAATTTAATATTTAAAATCTAAAATTTAGTTAATTGAAAACTATACGAAAAGTGATATAAGTTGCAATCTTTCTCATATTAATATGATGAAAATAAATCTTAAAATGTTGATCAAAGTTTATATAATTTGACAACGATAAATGAAATAGTTAAAAGTAAAAGTGAACGGAGGGAGCATTTTATAAGTAGGATGCCTCAAATGTATAAGTTACAATAATAATATACCGAGTACAATCCCACAAAGTGGGGTCTTGAGAGGGTAAGATGTGCGTAGAACTTACCCCTACCTTTATGAGGTCCGGTTATTTCTAATAGACCATCGGCTCAAAAGAAAAATGGAATCTGAAGCACCATTATATGGAAATTGGAGAACAAAAGACATATAAAGCAAAGAGAGTAATAGATAGTATATACACTGAAAAACAAAGAAATTATATGATTACGAATAAGGAAATACAATACAATAATTACTTTAGATAAGAGCCTCAAACATAAAA
Source organism: Solanum rostratum (assembly GCA_029948455.1). Lineage (NCBI taxonomy): Eukaryota > Viridiplantae > Streptophyta > Magnoliopsida > Solanales > Solanaceae > Solanum > Solanum rostratum. The sequence goes on along the minus strand of CM057055.1, from coordinate 8,862,730 downwards.
GTACAACAAAAGATACCTAATGTAATCCCATATAATGGGGTCTGAAAGAATAAGATGCACGCAGAATGTACTATAAATTTATGGGGTAGAGAGAATATTTTCATAGACCATCGAAACAAAGGAAGAATGGAGTTAAGAGTACGATTATAAGGAGACAACAGAGCAAAAGTTGTATAAAACAAATAAGGCAAAAATAGTAATTAACAAAGAATAATTAAAAAAATCCATATGATTATGAATAAGGAAATGAAATACAGTAATTACTATTGGATAAGAAAACAAAAAGGAAAAGAGAAGTTACATTAAATGTCATTGATGGAATCAATTCAACGGGTTTAAAGTTCAATTTGGAACCCTACAACTATTGAAGAATAGGGAGGCTTTAAGTGACAGGAGAAATGATATCTCCTAAAGTTTAGGAGTTAAAATACCAAAATAGCCATCAAAAGTTGAATGATGGTGTAATGGTCTAGCTCGCTAGTGAAATTGTCCACTATAGGCTTAGGCTCGCATAACTTTAAAATGCGTCACTAGTAGGTAAGACTTGCTTATTTATGTACCCAACATCTCTCTTGCGTTTTTTGAAGTGGAACTTCTTAAGTTAAGTTATAGTGTCACCTACATCCCTTATAAAGACTCAGTATCCTCGTTAAGATTTTTCCACTTCATAGAATTTTTCTAGACTCAACACTGAGGTTTGCCCCTACCATATCAAGATTTTCCTTAACTTATTTAAACTCTGACCCATATCAAGAAGGCTTGTGTAGAAGTGGCTTTGGTATCAGTTGTAATGGATCAACCCGCTAGTTATATTAATAACTCTAGGCCTAGGCCTACAAGGATTTAAAATGCATCACTAATGGTTAAGGCCTTCTTACTTAATTATAATGTGATCTACTCAGTTTACTAATTACCATGGATAACATGTGCAATGTAGTTGTTTAAAAACTAGTTTATGAAAAAATGTTAGTGTGTGTATTTCATATATAATTTTTACATGGACTTGTGACCTGAATCCAGATGACAACAAACAAGAACTTATTTCCAAATCACTTTTGAGAGTTATGTTTACAAACCATTAAACTGATGCCAAACAAGAATTACATGTATTGGTTTACTGCAAATAAAAAATTATTGTTTGATACTACATGTATAGGTATACTGTATTAAAGAAAAGGACACCTATTCCTATTTGTGTAAAGCAAAAATGGAACCTCAAGATTTATATCTATCGAGTAAAAAGTACCTTTGCAGTATACTAAAATTTATTATCCCAAAAGAGAATTTGGCGGGCTTGTCTTGATTATTTTATTTGATATAAATAATGGGTAAAAAATCAGTTATAATATAGTAGAATTTCCTGCATTTAAAGCTCAAAACAAAGTTCATGGAAGACCTCCATCAGCATCTATACTTGTGCGGAGATGAACATGGTCCACATTCCAGAATTTGGTAATAAAATAATCACTAGCTGTTAGGACCTGACCCCTCTGGTCGTCATGGCACCTACCCCAACCCACTGGTAGGTAAGCCTAGCCCATTTCCAAAAATCATAAGCAATGGACTATCTCAAGTAAAACAACCATAATAAAGAAAAACTGCCAAAATAAGGAGAAGATAATATCAAGCTGCAAAATTAAAATATAGGAACCCACCCCAAGACCTAGCATCAGTGAGTAATCGATCTTATAAAACACAACTTAAGAGTATAAGGCTTTACAAAATACAATACCAGTATAGGCTCTAAGTGAATGGAAAATAAAGACTAGCTTAAAGAGCAACATAATGGGATTCAAAAATTTCGAACACCTGGAACTCACCCCTATCTGTGAGAAGCAGAACCACAACTGCTTTACATGAAGGAAAATAAAAACATGGACTCTCACTACGATCTGCTGGAGATAGAAGTATAGTACTATACCAAACAAATGGTATCCAACAGAAATAGCTCGACTGAGTTCCTCAGATAAAGCAAGTATATATGTCATGAAAATAAGAAAAGTATTACACAAGTAATAGGATAATAGACGGAATACATATTGATCAAGATAAAAGAGGTGAAGATAAATGGAAAGAGGCATACTGGGAGAAGCAGGTGTACAATATGCTAGTAAGATAAAAAGGCTAAATAATATACTCGATAAGAGACAAAAGGCTGAAAAACACCAAGAGCCAGTAAACAGCCCAGCCACCAAGGAGTTAATCCAACTTAGCCTGGTCAAGTAACAGATACAACCAATGAAGAGATACGCCACTTGACTAGGTAAGAACAATAACAAACCAACAACCCATAGTGCCGGTAGTACAATCAACAAGAAGAATCCAAACAGGCATCCCGTACTACCAAGGGTCCAAACAACAAAATCAGTTCATAAAATCTCCCTTTAGTGCATACCCACAAATGAAATATGACCTACCCCAGCCTAACTGGCAAGGTCGGACCTATGCAACACCTCCATCAGGTACAATAGTATTCTCGGTGTGGAAGTCCTATGGGGGTTCACAAAACCTATACAAACTGCCTGGGACTGCTAAAGCACTTATCATCATTGTCATCATAGGTGATACTGTAGGAATAGTGGTATCCATATCAATGCATAGAGGGCATCGACGTGCCTGCTAGTCAAATTATGAAAATCTGAGATCATCCCAGATGCCTCCACAATCTCATGTAGATAAATGCAAATCCTTGATGCCTCATAACAATCAAATCCAAAAACCATGTGATTCAGATGGTATAAAACTCGTATAAAAAGTTTGAGTTACATCAATAGTGCGAAACCCTATGCTTTCTCACTTACTCTCCATGCATACATGATGATCCAATGCACAAATCAATATCGCACCATAAAATCAATGTGAATGAGCAGCCAATGCGGTGCATGCTATCCAAATATTAAATAAGACACATAAGGCTAGGAAATTGAATTACTACTATTATACATAAAGGCTAAGAAAACTAAATTAGAGTACAACTACTCCTCGAACAAGGCCTCTGGCCCAAATGATATAGGATAGCTATAATCTAATAAAATATCACCATCAAGCAGCTAAGTATATCGCTAAGAAATCCCAACAGCTCAAAACCAAGCAGGGGGAGAAATATCTCTAGGATCGACACATTACCCCACAACCAATATCTCCAGCCTTGAACTGAGCGCGGAAAAGTCAAACCTATGGCTACCTAACTTAAAGCATACTACCAGAAAAAGCCCTTCTAGAAGCGACATCTAACTATAAGGAAAAAAGGGTTTAAATCACTCACCTAACGCACAACCTAGTCTAAGGACACCCTCATAAATCCTAAAAAAGGTAATTTTCTCCAATCATGACAACATAACCCCAATCCTGAACTATGGTCTCCAAGGGACTATACTAGTCTAAGGCTCACTGGTAGCTAATGAAACCAGGATTAAATGGATAAAAATAGATTACTACGAAAATATAGTCCAAATTAACATGAAATTTAGACTAAGCATTAATAAAAAGAGCCTTGTCATGGCTGGAGATCGTTGCCTACCTTGAATCTGATCATGCACTCTCCAAATCCATTTTATAATAGCTATCCACAAAAGAACCACCTCCAAACTCTACCACGCTATCAAAATGTTGATTGTTATACCCCATTTTAACTCGAGGTCAAATAGTGTAAAACATATTGGTGATTCTTATGCTATTTTAAAGAGTCACGACCTAATTGTTTTAAAGGTGAATTAGGACGCCTATTTTTACTAAAATTTTTCCAACTAATTCTATATGAAGGTATTTTAGATACTTAATTTTGCTAAAAAATTTCCAATTAATTCTATATGAAGTTATTCTAGGTAAGGGTTTTAAATATTCTAAAGGGAAGGTGCAAGACATCCTTTAAGATTCGTTAAAAAATGATTATACAGCCAAACATGGATTAATAAATAAATAAATAAATGCTAAGGAGTTTAAGCCAATTGAAAAGATAAGTGAGAAACATTTAAATGTTGAACTGTTAGTACACTTAATTAAAACTTGAAAATAAAACGAGCATTTGTTGTAGCTAATGTTAGACATGTTTTGCTTTGGAAGTAGAACTTTAAAATGACCATTTGACTTAAACAATTTTAAAGCTTTAAGATCGATTTTTGGTAACTAGAATAAAGGACCGAAATCCCAACCCTCTATCTCATATCAACTATTATGAATCTAAACTAGAAAATATCTAAATCACTAAGTAATTTAATATATAAAGAAAAATACAAATAAATAATGCTGAAAAGTAATCAGTGAAAGATGATCCCAAGCAAATTTACTTGTTTCGCTATTTGGGTATTCTAAGATGTCATAATGACTCCACGTGTGAAAATGATGTCAATATCAAGTAATCAAAACAAGACTTCTTGCAGCGACGGAGTGTATATTATGAAGACTCCATTTACTCCCCAAGTGTTCATGCAAATAATAAGATGATAAGAAGATTAGTAAACAAATTCAACTTTAAGTGATAATAAATATAGAACCAAGTAAAGTTATATAACAATGATATTATTGAGTGATAATAAATATAGAACCAAGTAAAATCATACAAAAAGATATTACTCATAATAGGAATCATGCGAGCTTCAGATAAGATACCCATTTTGCAATAGACTCAAAGCAACTGTTCTATAATATGCTTCTTTTTTAATGACTTAAACAATCAAAAGGTTCAATCTCTTGAATGAAATCAAACCATGACCTTTAAGATTTTACATACACTACTATCTAAAATCTAAAAGGCTACATATACACCTAAATTTACTAAGTGAAAGATTATGTACATACATAGATCTACTTAGTCATCAGCGGGAAAGGAGCCTTAAAAATAATTGTATTTAGTATGTACAGAAAAACATAGAGCCGGTGTATTGTGTATGCTTTACATTTTTAGTACGGAAAGTACATAACATGCACCTATTTAAAACAAAAGTACCTTAAAAATATTTTTACATAGAAAACTATGAACAAAAGTTTATTATCGCACAGGGTACTAAACAACACCAATTTGGAATCAAAATAGATTCTGTAACTATCTAATGTGAAAACAATAAGATTCTTTAAAACATGAAGGGGACACGAATTGAAACCTTTCCAGACCTCAGGATAAACTAAATACATTTTTAACTCACTTTCATGATGGCAAAAATAAACAAAAATTACTCCGGATATACACTTTGCTTGAAGATTACATAACATTTTTTTATCATAGAGACAAATTAAAAAAGAGGGCAAAAATCACCTGTTGCAGGAAAGTGAACAGGGTCCTCTGATTGCAGGCCTATGCTCGAACACGAACGACAAAATTAGGCAAGTTCAAATACAAAAATCACAGTAGAAAGAAAAAGAGTTTAAGAGTAAAGTGCAACGTATTCCCACAAAACAACCCTCATAAATGGATTCCAAATGCTAGAATTTAAAGGAGTCAAAAACTAGGGTTCTCACTTTGAAATTTAAAAATTAACAAGTCATGTCTTTGGTTCATAGGATGGCTTTAGATTTTGAAGATGTTAGCCATTGAAAAATCTTTTGGATCTGCACTTTGACTATTTGTTCTTGGAATTACATAGTTTTCCTTTGACTTTGCTTTGTCTTTATCTGTGAAAATAAAAACAAAGATAGAGAGGGAAGGAGAATCTGTAAAGATGCTAAAAATTGTATAAGAATGAAGAAACAATTTTTGTATTATGAGAGAATAAGTTGGAGTTCGTCAGAAATGAGAAACGAAAGAAAAAGAGATATAACGATGAAAGAGTATGGTTCAAGAAGTATTATTGGGCTTAATTTGGTATGGATTGGATTGTTATTCTTTGGGCCCCAAAAATGGACTTTGACTTAGTGAAATTAGTTCAAATTTGATGGCCTTTATCTTTCTTCCTTTTAAAATAAATTAAGCTTCTAACTTCATAACTATACAATGTATATTATATGATGGAAATATAATAATAAAATATTGATATTATATCGTTACTCTAATATAGAAATATAAATTTAAAAAATATTAATTTTTAATTAGTTTAATACATATGAAACTTTAAACAAGCGGATGATGATCAATTGTGTAAGAAAAAGAGGTGCAAAATAATAATAGTAGTTTGATACTTAAAAGTAAAAATTTATTAGTAAATGTAGAAATGTGATACCAACGATAATAATAAGATAATTTGATATATTATTAATCTAGAAGCTCAAAATAATGAATTTGAAGAAATGAGGGTCAAAATTGGGTGTTCTAATCAAAATTTTGACAGTTCCAGTGGTTCCGGATGGTGAAACTAATGCTATAAAATAATCCCGTTGTAATTTTTAGAGTTTTCAAGGACGTATTGGGTAATTCAAGTTATAACTAGTTTTAATGAGCGTTTTCGGGTTCTGGGTCAAGGAAACCTCAGAATTGAATTGTTATAGTTTCATTAAGTCCTCTTTCTAACACTAATATGCTAGGGCATGATGACAGTAGAGGAGAGTCGAGATTGAGGAGTCAATTGGGAGTTCCAAGGGAACTGTGTTGATAGCAATCATTCCAGATATGTAAGGCTAACCTAAAGCATGGGGTTGTTTTTCCATGTACCCCTTTTTAGTAAATTGAGTCTATGATCAAAGATGATGAGTTATATGTGAAAATCCTTGAGTACTCTATTGAGATTTTTCTTAACTCATGTATTTTTCTTAAATTGATGATCATCATAAACTATTTTACTGCATAACTTGTTTTCATGAATGATTTCACAAAATTCTATGTCTATTTTACTCAAGAATAAAAGAATGAACTTAGGAGATGAGTCTAGAGCGTTGACAATGATGATGTTTATGATGCTGCGATTGTGGTGTAAAATGATGAGAGTCTTGATGATGAAGATGATGAGAGTGATGTTCATGAATCTTATAACTTGAAACAAAATTCTAAAAGAATATTTCGAGTCCACGATGTTGATGTTGATGAGTTGGTGTTGATGTTGATGTACTATGTTCCTATGGGACCGATGATGCTGATGTTGAGGTTGATGTACTATGTCTCTATAGGACCAATGACGATGATGTTTTACGAGCATGTAGAATTTTGGGAGGAGTATTGAGCACCAAAATGGGTGAGAATGAGTCCCACTCGAACTCATTAACTACGTGGCCCGCGTAGGAGAGAGGATCGAACCGCAATGTGGATGTTTTCTTGTCCCAAAAGAGGACTAATGTTTTTTTCTTGTGGATCCATTGATGGTGATATCCTTTACTCCGGGTAGGGTACTGGATAGATGTGGCACAGACATCGCTTCGTTGTATCTTCACCAGCTCATAGGTGATGGGTGTCAGTTAGAGAAACTCCGAGTTAGGTTCCTCACTGATAGAATTCTGATATTGATGTGATGGCATGAGTCTTGATGGATGTTGATGATCTATTGTCTACTCTTTATCCTTGTCTTAAACGGGCATAAGTCCTTTGTGTTGAGTCGAGTTTCCTTGGGATGAGTCTGAAGTATTGATGAGATGTTGATGGGTCATTTGTCCACTCTATATTCTTGCTTTAGATAGATATTTGACATTCTGATAGAGTATGATGTTGAGTTGATGTTATCCCTTTACTATTATACTTGTACTGTTACATTCAGTCATCTTACATACCGTATATTCTATGTATTAACGTTATTCGGTGCTGTATCATTTCATGATGCAGATACAAGAGTTAGAGGCATCGTTAAGGTTTATAGATTCTGAGTTCAGTCATTGGTGAGCCCTCTTTGGTATTCCAAGGAGACCTTTTTCTTTAACTTCTATCTCTGTTTATTAAGCTGGGTAGCCATGGCCTATTATGGTACACTCTTAGAATGGCTAGTTGAGTTAGAGGCTTCATAGGCATGAGTTGAGATTTAATGTGAATTCTTTCTCTCTTAGAGTTGAGTTAGTAACGCTACTTACTTATCATCTATGTTGAGACAGAGTTTGCTGGCCATTAGCCCTTCTTATTGATGTAGCTCACGACCTTATTTTATTTGCTTCCGCTATGCTTGATGTTGGACGACTGCCTTGAGATTGAGTGGTTCGCTTAGGTACTAGCAATAGTCTCTGGGTTACACCCACGCCTAGGGTATCCTCCCGGGGCGTGACAAACTTGGTATCAGAGCACAGATTTCAAGCGTCCTAGGGAGTCTATGAAGCCGTGTCCAATAGAGTCTTGTTTATGTGTGTGTTGTGCACCACACTTCATAAACGGGAGGTTATAGGACATTAGGAAAGGTTATATTTCTTTGACATTCTGAGTTCGTGCGATAGAGTTTGACCCTATGAAACTCCACTCTAATTCGTGCGTTACACGTTTGCAGATCATGCCTCCTAAACGCACTGCTGCCCAAGGAGATGCTTCAGCCCTAAACGCTGAGAACTCCCGACAAGAGGTCCTTACCCAGACTAAGGCAAGGAGATGGGGTCGACCTGCTCAGTCAACCTCCACTTCGGAAGCAGACTTCAGGGGAGCCATTGCAATGGTCACTCAGTTGGTGGCTTCCCAGAGCAATAGCCGAGGTCCCCAGGCCACTAGCTCAGCTCCCAAGAGGTTACAGCTGTAACCAGGCTCAGAGACTTCTTGAGGATGAACTCACAGTCTATACGAGGCCTAAGGTTGAGGAAGATCCACAAAGCTTCATTGATAATAAATGCAAGATTTTGAGGGCTATGCATGCGAATGATGTTGATGGAGTCGAGCATGGCTCATATTTGCTTATGGATGTTGCTAATGTCTGGTATAATCAATGGGAAGATGGTAGATGTGAGGATGATGAACCTGCGGAGTGGGAGGAGTTTGAGAGTGCTTTCCTCGACCACTTCTTTCCCTAAGAGTAGAGGGAGGCGGAAGGTTGAGGAGTTCATGAAGCTGAAACAGGAGGGGTTGACTGTCAAAGAGTACAACCTTAAGTTCATTAAGCTGTGTTGATATGCCTCGGAGATGGTACTTGATATGAGGGTGAGAATAAGGAAATTCGTGTCTGGATTGGGTAGGCATGTAAAGAGGGAGTGTAAGGCAGCATTGTTAATTCTAGGCATGGACATTTCTAGACTTATGATCTAAGCCCAACAAACTGAGGAAGATAAGAAGACGGACAGGGAAAAGAAGCAGAGTAAGAGGGCGAAATCACCAGGGCATGAGCCTAGCCAACAGAAGGAGAATAAAGGTGAAAGAGCCTATTTTTCAGAAAAGATCTTCTAACTATGCACTCTCGATGGCAAGTGCACCTCTTCAGCAAAACAGGTATGACCAGAAATCTTATGGTCACCAGAATTTCAGAGCTCAGGGTCTTCCGTCCCAAGCTAGTGTGACCCAAGGCCTAAGAGGAAAGAAACCTTGTGGCAGATGTGGCAAACTTCACCTTGGTGCATACTGTGAGGCTACAGATGGTTGTTACTCATGCGGAGAGCATGTCCATTTTCAGGGTCGGTGTCCAATGAAGAGATAGGGTGACGGGAGTGACAAGGCTCAGTCTTTTGCAGCAACCCCTGTGGGCAGTCAACAAAAGGCTACTACTGCAAGTGCAGGAGGTGGGATGAACCGCCTGTATCCGGTGGGTAATCGGCAGGACCAAAAGGTTACACCAAATATTGTTACGGGTATGCTCTAAGTCCTTTCTTTTAATTGTTATGTATTGCTTGACCTAGGTGCCACGTTTTCTTTTGTGATGGCCTATATGGCCAATAAGTTTGAGGTTTTTCTAGAGTGCTTGCTTAAGTCTTATACTGTTTCTACTCCTACTGGTGAGTCTATCCTAGCTGAGAGGGTCCATAGAGATTGTGTAGTATCAATCTATCATAGGGATACTTTAGCTGATTTGATAAAATTGGAGATTGTTGACTTTGATGTAATCCTTGGTATGGATTGGCTTCATGCCTGCTATGCCTTCATAGATTGTAGGACCCGAGATGTCAAATTCCAATTTTCGAATGAACCAGTCCTAGAGTGGAAGGGAAGTTCTGTTGCACCCAAGGGTAAGTTTATTTCCTACCTGAGTGATTGAAAGCTAATTTCTAAAGGGTGTATTTACCACCTCGAGCGAGTTAAATCTGATGATATTGAGTCTCCTACTCTTGAGTTAGTTTCGATAATGAATGATTTCCATGAGGTACTCCTTGCGGATTTACTTAGAGTCTCTCTTGATAGGGAGATCGACTTCAGGATTGATGTTCTTCTCGAGACGCAACCTGTTTCAGTTCCCCCATATAGGATGATCCCCACTGAGTTGAAGGAGTTGAAAGATCAGATGGAGGATTTTTTAGAGAAGGGCTTTATTAGGCCAAGTGTTTCTCTTTGGGGTGCTCCCATTCTGTTTGTATGGAAGAAGGATAGGTCTCTCAGAATTTCCATAGACTATAGACAATTGAACAAGGTCACGATCAAGAATAAATATCCCCTTCCCAGGATAGATGATCTGTTTGACCAACTTCAGGGTGCCTCATGCTTTTCAAAGATATGCCTCAAACCAAGTTACCACCAATCGAAAGTGAAAGAATGTGAAATTTCAAAGGCAGCTTTCAGGACTAGATACGACCACTTTGAGTTCTTGGTCATGTCCTTTGGGTTGACAAACACCCCTGCGACTTTCATGGAATTGATGAATAGGGTGTTCAGACCCTACCTTGACATGTTTGTAATTGTTTTCATTGATGATATTCTGATGTATTCGAAGGATGCGAAGGAGCATGCCAAACACCTTAGAATTGTCCTTAAGACTCTTAAGGACTATGAATTGTATGCAATGTTTTCAAAGTGTGAGTTGTGGCTCAAGTCAGTGGCTTTCTTAGGCTATGTTGTTTCGGGTGATGGAATTCAAGTAGATGCTTAGAAGATTAAAGGGGTTAAGAACTGGCGAAGACCGACCTCTCCAACTGACATAAGGAGTTTCTTAGGGTTAGCAAGCTACTACCGCAGATTTGTTGATGGATTCTCTTCTCTATCCGCACCCTTGACCAAGCTAACTTAGAAAAACGGTCAAGTTTTAGTGGTTTGAGGAGTGGGAGAAGAGCTTCCAAAAGTTCAGACTAGATTGACCACTGCACCTGCTTTGACGTTGCCCGATGGGACGGAGGATTTGTGTTATATTGTGACACATCCAGAGTTGGGTTGGGTTGTGTATTGCTTCAGAGAGGGAAGGTGATAGCCTATGCTTCTAGGCAGCTTAAAGTTCATGAGAGGAACTACAAGACCCATGATCATTAGTTGGCTGCGGTAGTGTTTGCACTTAAAATTTGGCGCCACTATTTGTATAGAGTGCATGTGGACGTGTTCAGTGACCACAAGATCCTGCAGTATGTCTTTAACCAGAGAGAGCTAAACCTGCGACAGAGGAGATGGTTGGAGTTGCTCAAGGATTATGATATGAGCATCCTATACCACCCAAGTAAAGCTAATATTGTTGCTGATGCGCTTAGTAGGCTGTCAATGGGTTGCACAACCCATGTTGAGGAAGAGAAGAGAGATCTAGTGAAGGAAGTGCATAGGTTGGCTCGATTGGGAGTCCAACTCAAGGATAATTACGAGGGAGGGATCAATGTTTAGGGTAGGTCTACATCATTCCTAGTAGCAGAAGTAAAAGAGAAGCAAGATCGAGATCCCATCATACTCCAACTAAAGGAGGTTGTCCACAAACAAAAAGTGATGGTCTTCTCCAAAGGGGGAGATGGGGTGTTAAGATACTAGAGTAGGCTATTTGAGAGCGACGTCCTTGACTTCAAAGGGAATTGGGATGACCATCTACCACCAATTGAATTTGCATATAATAATAGTTATCATTCAAGCATTCAAATGGCCCCCTATGAGGCCTTGTATGGGAGAAGGTGTAGATCACTCATTGGGTGGTCTGAGGTGAGAGAAGTTGAGTTAATTGAGTCTGACCTTGTTCACCAGGCCATGGAGAAGGTAAATATTATTAGAGAGAGATTAAAGACTACATATAGTCGTTAGAAGTCTTACACCGTTGTAAGGAGAAGAGATCTAGAGTTCAACATCAGTGATTGGGTATACTTGAAGGTATCACCTAATATGGGCGTCATGACGTTTGGGAAGAAGGGGAAATTAAGTCCTCGCTATATTGGCTGTTATCAAATTGTGAGAAGCATTAGGAAGGTTGCCTATGAGCTAGAGTTACCTTCGAAGTTAGACAGAATTCATCTAGTGTTCCACGTTTATATGTTGAAGAAGTGCTTGGGAGATCCTGCCTTGGTGATCCCTGTTGAGGGAACTAAAGTCAAAGATAACTTGTTCTTTAAGGAAATTCTAGTCCAGATCCTTGATCGACAGGTTCGTAGTCTGAGAAACAAAGAGATAGCCTCTGTTAAAGTTTTGTGGAGGAACCAATTTTTTAAGGAAGCCACGTGGGAAGCTGAGCAAGAGATGAGAACTAATTACCCACATCTATTTTTGATTGATGACAAGAGTACCGAAGGTAATATTCTTATTCTTACCTTAACTTGATGTTTTATCCTGAGTCGATGTGTATACTTTGATGTTATGAGTGGATGTTTTGAGGTTGATGAAGAGTTGAGAAGTTGAGTTGTTGAGTGAGTATCGAGATGATTCTTCAGTCTATTCGTGCCATAATACCGGTCCTACTCATCATTCGAGGACGAATGATCCCAAGGAGGAGATGATATAACGCCCAGCAAAATTACTAAAAATACCCCTATAGTAGAGATGTGCGCATAGTGCATCTTCTGATGTTCGGATGGAAAATCCGAGGCCAAATTCGTGATCAGCATGAAACCTTGAGTGGGGAAAAGGTCTCAGTCGATTTTTAGAGTGGCTGAGTCAAAAGATAATTTTTCATTCCAAACCGAGAAATAGTTAGAGTTCGCGATAGAGCCGCGTCGCGGATCCATCGTGAAGGGTGATTTATTTTTTTCCTAAATTTTTTGACGGGGTTGAGAAAACTCATTCAAGAATGTTTTTGCCAAAAATGATCTATACGTGACCAGTCCGCGTTGCGGACTGGGTTATTTCGCGGCTGAAAAGTTTCTAAAATTTCGAGGGGCATTCTAGTCTATTCCTAACATCTTCTAAAACCTATGCACAACAAATATAGGTCATTTTCACGAAGAAAGGATATAAAACCGCATTCTAAATCCTCTTCCTAACAACGCTAATACGCTAGGGCTTGAGGAGAGTAGAGGAGAGTCGAGATTGAGGAGTCAAGAGGGAGTTCCAAGGGAATTGTGTTGATAGCAATCATCCAAGGTATGTAAGGCTAACCTAAAGCATGGGGTTGTTCTTCCATGTTCCCCTTTTTAACTAAATGGAGTCAATGATTGAAGACGATGAGTTATATGTGAAAATCCTTGAGTATTCTATTGAGATTCGTCTTAATTCATGTATTTTTCTTAAATTGATGATCATCATAAACTATTTTACTGCATAACTTTTTGTCATGAATGATTTCAAAAAATTCTATGTCTATTTTACTCAAGAATAAAAGAATGAACTTAGGGGAAGAGTCTAGAGCCTTGACAATGATGATATTTGTGATGTTGTGATTGTGGTCTAAAATGATGAGAGTCTTGAAGATGAAGTTGATGATAGTGATGTTCATGAGTCTTAAAACTTAAAATTAAATTCTAAAAGAATGTTTAGAGTCCACGATGTTGTTGTCGATGTTGATGTTGATGAGTTGGTGTTGATGATGATGTTGATGTTGATGTACTATGTCCCTAAGGGACCGATGATGATGATGTTGATGTTGATATACTATGTCCTTATGGGACCAATTATGATGATGTTTTATGAGCATGTTGAGTTCTGGGATCAAACTGCCCACATAGGAGAGAGGATCAAACTACAATGCGGATGTTTACTTGTCCAAAAAGAAGACTGATCTTTTTTCTTCTAGATCCGTTGATGGTGATGTCCTTTACCAAGGGCAGGGTATTAGATGGATGTGTCAACAACATCGCTTCGTTGTATCATCATCGGCTCATAGGTGATGGTTGTCGGTTAGAGAAACTCCCAGTTAGGTTCCTCACTAATAGAACTCTGATGTTTATGTGATTGTATGAATCTTGATAGATGTTGATGATTACTGTCTACTCTAATCTTTGTCCTAAACGAGTATTAGTCCTTTGTGTTGAGTCGAGTTTCTTTGAGATGAGTTTGAAGTATTGATGATGTATTGATGAGATGTTGACGGGTCATTTGTCTACTCTATATTCTTTCTTTAGATAGACATTTGACATTTTGATGGAGTATGATGTTGAGTTGATGTTATCCTATACTATTATACTTGTACTGTTACATTCAGCCATCTTACATACCATATATTCTACTACTGATGCCATTCGGTGCTGCATCGTTTCATGATGCAGATATAGAAGTTAGACGACTTAAGTAGATGCACAATTAAGGTTGGGAGATTCTGAGCTCAGTCGTTGGTGAGCCCTCCTTGCTATTCGGAGGAGCCCTTTTTCTTTATCTACTATTTCTCCTTATTGAGCTGGGTAGCCATGGCCTGTCATGGTACCTTCTTAGACTGGCTAGTTAAGTTAGAGGCTTTATAGACATGAGTTGAGATTTGATGTGAGGTCTTTCTCTCTTAGAGTTGAGATAGTAACGCTACTTACTTATCATCGATGTTGAGACAGAGTTTGCTACCCATTGGCCCTTCTTATTGATGTAGCTCACTACCTTATTTTATTTGCTTCCGCTATGCTTGATGTTGGACGACTGCCTTGAGATTAAGTAGTTTGCTTGGGGACTAGCAATACTCTCTGGGTTCCAGCCACGCCTAGGGTACCCTCCCGGAGCGTGGACAATTGTCTTCATCGATGATATATTGGTCTGCTCCAAGACCAAAGCAGACAATGAGCAACACTTGAGGATTGTGTTTTAGCAGCTTAGAGAGGAGAAGTTGTATGCTAAGTTCTCAAAGTGTGAGTTTTGGATTAGTTCAGTAGTATTTCTGGGTTATATTGTGTCTAAAGAGGGTATTCGGGGTGATCCAGCAAAGATTATGGCGGTTATGGCGGTTCAGGGTTGGACTATTACCTACTTTGGCTTTCGAAATTCATAGTTTTATGGGTCTAACTGGTTATTATAGGCGATTAGTTCAGGGATTTTCCTCTAAAGCAGCTCCATTGACCAAACACACTCAGAAAAATGTTCCATTCCATTGATCAAATCAGTATGAGGAGGGCTTCCAAAAGCTCAAGGTATTATTGACCATAACTTTTGTTCTGACCTTTCCAAGGAGGGTGTTGGCTTTATGGTATATTGTGATGAGTCGAGAGCTTCCAAAAGATCAAGGTATTATTGATCATAGCTCTTATTTTGACCTTGCCAGAGGAGGGTGTTGGCTTTACGACATATTGTGATGATTCCATGGTTTGCCTTGGTGGAGTCTTCATACAAAATGGGGAGGTGATTACCTATGCCTCTAAGTAGTTAAAGACTTATGAAAAGAACAATTCTATGTATGACTTGGAATTTGCTAATGTTGTATTTGTGTGGAAGTTGTGGAGCATTATTTATGTGGTGTTCATTGTAATATCTTCATCGACCATCGCAACTTACAGTATATTCTCAGCCAGAAGGACTTGAATTGGAGGCAAAGGAGGTGGATTGAGCTCTAGAAGGACTATGATTTGACTATCTTGTATCACCCTAGCAAAGCCAACATGGTAGCTGATGCTTTGAGTAGAAAGGCTTCTAGCATAGGGAGTCTTGCGGCCATCCAGGTTGTGGAGCAACCCTTGGCCAGGGATGTTCAGAGTCTAGCCAAAGGATTGGTGAGATTGCAGATTTCTGAGGATAGTGGTGTGCTTGCTTGTGTGGAGGTCTGTTCCTCTTTGATTGATCTGATTAGGAGTCATCAGTTTGAGGATGAGAAACTAAAAGGGGATTTCATTTGTATCGGTCTCCTCATTAGAGCTGATGATTATTTGATCAACAATTTCATGTGAAGCCTTTTCACCATTATAGAATCCACCACTGGATTCTCTTTTTATCTCTTTAATAACCAGTTTATCAGCTTTAGAGCTTTTGAAAATTATGTCGTATGCCTCTCCACTTGACACTTGGCCCTCAAGATCCGCTTCTTCATCTATTTGATCTTCATTTTCTTCTGATATTTGATCTAAGCTAACGATTAGATTTGATATGGCTAATGATTGATTAGAGACTTCAACTTCTTATACATCTCCCTCATTGTTTTCTCAGTAAACGTCACCACCAGCACATATAGTTTCAAATGCAGCTTGTTCAGAATCTACTTCTTTGATTTCTTCAATAGAAGCTTCTATGTCACCAATATGAATAACTTCAAAAGTTTCTTGCTTCATATCTATGGCATCACTATCTTGATTTTTACATAATCGACTGAATTATATTCCAAATTCTTGAGCCAATCTCTTTCAAAATTGATGGAAGTCATGACATCTATTACTCGAGTCTCAGCTACTAAACATGTTTCCCAGTCTTCTTCTTCTTTTTCTTCTTCCTATTCAGTAGCTTTCTTAATTTGACCCATATTGTTCTCCTTGACTCGACAATATCTATTTATGTGTCCAATATTGCCATATCAATAACACTTGAGAGGCTTCTCTTGCTATAATAATTAATGATCTTCTATCTTTCTAGGTGACCGTGAACCATTAGAGGATAGATCGTGCAACATATCTTTTTCTTTTTCCTTAGAACTCCTCTTGTTGGATACAAGAAGATTTCTTTCCCCTTCATTGACAAATACACTAGCCAATTGTTTGGCTAGTAACTCTTGTGATGACAATGAATTCTCAAATTCCTCCAAGAATGGTTGTTCAGCCCATCATTAAATTGGCATCACAAATAGAATATATTAAGACTTCAAACCATGAATGATAATTTTTCTTATTCGTGATTCAGAGATAGCCTCCTCCAAACGCAACAAAGATATCTTAGAACATAAGTTCTTAATTTGCAAAAAAATACTCGGGGATAGAGAGATTACCTTGAATGGTGTTAGCCAATTCATTCTCTATTATCTGCAGCCAAGCTTCATTCTTCTTATTAAAGAGTTGATCGAGGGTACCCCATATTTCATAATCTAATTTGCAACTTATAATATGATCAAATAAGCTGGAGGATATTGACCTCTTCAGAATGAACTCCGCTTTCGTAGTAGTCTGCTTCTACTTCTTGTATGCACTACTATTTTCTGTTCCATCATCAGGAGGACTTATGTTAATCCATTAACAACATTGCACAAAATCTCACCCACAAAGTATGACTCCATATATACATGTCTTCCATACCTCGTGATTGGAATGGTTCAATAACTCCATCTCCAGTCTACTAACACGACCGCTAAAATCAATTTGGACAAACCAGTTAAATCAACCACCAACTCGATCTTAAAATAAAACTAGAAGCCAATGTATGGCTTGTTGGGATGTGGAGCCTGATTAATATGTAGATGTACTGTTTATATATTAACGATCTCGCCGTTCAATTTTAGGCTGTATTATTTTTTATTATTCTCCATGTATTTTGTAACAGTGTTATTCTATTAATATAAATACTGCATCACCGTGGAGGTTACCTTCACTGGTGTTACCACGAAATTATTTCTCTCTCTCTTAGGTTTACCAAAAACTGTCTTGATTCTTGAATTATTCTTCGAAATTCCCAAGTGTTGTTGTAATCGATCCTAACAACTGGTATCAGAGCACAGGCGATTCAACACGATCACTGAAGATGGATAGTTCGAAGCTTGGAATTGAGAAGTTTGATGGATCTGATTTCAGTTTCTGGAAGATGCAGATCGAAGATTATCTCTATCAGAAGGATCTTCACGCACCCTTGACTGGGGAGAAGCCTGAAGCCATGGCAGACGACGTATGGAAACTCAAGGATCGGCAGGCGTTAGGGCTGATTCGGTTGACGTTGTCTAGGAACGTAGCGTTCAACATCGCAAAGGAGAAGACCACAGCAGATCTGTTAAAGGCGCTATCAAATATGTATGAAAAACCATCCGCGATGAATAAGGTATATTTGATGCGTAGGTTATTCAATTTGCAGATGTCTGAGACTGGATCTGTAGCGGATCACATAAACGAGTTCAATATGATTGTGAGTCAACTGTGTTCTGTGGAGATTAACTTCGAGGATGAGATTAAGGCGTTGATTTTGATGTCATCTCTGCCCGAGTCTTGGGATACTATTGTTTCTGCGATTAGTAGTTCCCGTGGGTCTGAGAAACTGAAGTTTGATGAAATCCGTGATGTTGTTCTCAGCGAAAGTATTCGCAAACGAGAAGTGGGAGATTCATCGGGCAGTGCTCTTAGCGTTGACGGAAGGGGGAGAAGCAAATCGAAAGGCCAGCATCAACATGGTCGATCGAAATCAAAGAATCGTGGGAAGTCTCCGAACAGACCCAACGTGGTGTGTTGGAATTGTGGAGAGAGAGGGCACTACCGGTCAAGTTGTACGAAACCAAAGAAGAAGCAGAATAAGAAATCTGCAGATGATACTGATTCTGTAAATTCGGCGGAAGACGTTGCGGATGCTCTGATTCTGAGCGTGGACAGCCCGGTTGAATCCTGGATTCTGGATTCTGGTGCATCCTTTCATTCTTGTCCGAGCAAGGAACTGTTCCAAAATTTCAAATCCGCTTATTTTGGAAAAGTGTATCTTGCAGACAACAAGCCCTTAAAGGTTGAAGGAAAAGGGGATATTTGCATTAAGACCCCATCCGGAAACCAATGGACATTGAAAGATGTCAGATATGTTCCCGAACTTAAGAAAAATTTACTCTCTATTGGTCAGTTGGATAGCACGGGCTACACAATACAGTTCGGGAATGGTTCATGGAAGATTGTGAAGGGGGCTATGGTTGTTGCTCGTGGCACAAAAATTGGAACCTTGTACACTACTGCAGGGTGCATGAATATGGTCGCTGTTGCTGAGGGTGGTTCTGGTTCGTGTTTGTGGCACAATAGACTTGGACACATGAGTGCTAAGGGAATGAAGATGCTGGTTGCAAAAGGAGCATTGGAAGGTTTGAAATCAGTTGATGTGGGTCTTTGTGAGAGCTGCGTTATGGGCAAACAAAAACGAGTTAGCTTTACAAAGACTCCGAGACAACCAAAGAAGGTGCGGTTAGAGATGGTTCATACAGATGTTTGGGGGCCAGCTCCAGTTTCATCAGTAGGAGGATCCAGATTCTATGTAACCTTCATTGATGACTTTAGCAGGAAAGTTTGGGTCTACTTCTTGAAGCATAAGTCAGATGTGTTTGCAACTTTCAAGAAGTGGAAGGCTGAAGTTGAGAATCAGACTGGTTTGAAGATCAAATGCTTGAGATCTGACAATGGTGGAGAGTACGATAGGTCAGAGTTCAAAGCATTTTGTGGTGCTGAGGGTATCAGATTGATGAGGACAGTTCTGGGGAAGGCAAGACAGAATCGAGTTGCTGAAAGGATGAACAGAACATTGAACGAACGTGCAAGAAGCATGAGGATACACTGTGGGCTGCCTAAGATGTTTTGGGCAGATGCTGTCAACACAGCTGCTTACTTGATAAACAGGGGACCATCAGTTCCCTTGGAGTTCAAGATTCCAGAGGAGGTGTGGACCGGGAAAGAAGTCAAGTACTCACACTTGAGAACCTTTGGCTGCACATCTTATGTTCATGTTGATCCAGAGAAGAGGGACAAGCTTGATGCTAAGGCTGTGAAGTGTTATTTCATAGGCTATGGTACTGACATGTTTGGCTACAGGTTTTGGGATGATGAAAATCGAAAAATCCTAAGGCACTGTGATGTCACGTTTGATGAGTCTGTCCTATACAAACACAGAGAGCAGAAAGATTCAGAAGCTACAAAGCGAGTGGGAGTTGACATTGAGTTACCCAAAGATGTTGCTGCAGAAACTCAACCAACTCCTGACACTGTTGCTGAAGAGTCTGAGGGTGAGCAATTGACACCTGAGCAGGGGTTGAGGAGATCATCCAGAACCATCAGAGCACCTGACAGGTATTCACCTTCATTACACTATCTGTTGCTGACTGATGAAGGGGAACCTGAGTCCTATGATGAGGCTGTACAAGTGGAGAATTCAACCAAGTGGGAGCAAGCCATGGATGATGAGATGAGTTCACTTGAGAAGAACAATACGTGGGTACTGACAGAGTTACCTACGGGGAAGAAGGCTTTGTCAAACAGGTGGGTGTTCAGAATCAAGGTTGAACCAGATGGCAAAAGAAGATTCAAGGCGAGGTTAGTAGTTAAGGGATACTCACAAAGGAAAGGTATTGATTATGCTGAAATATTCTCTTCTGTTGTGAAGTTAACTACTATCCGAATTTTACTAAGTATTGTTGCTTCTGAGAATTTGCATCTTGAGCAAATGGATGTAAAAACTGCTTTCTTACACGGAGATATAGACAAGGAGATTTATATGCAGCAGCCAGAAGGTTTTGTTGTTCCGGGCAAGGAACACATGGTATGCAAGCTCAACAGGAGCTTGTATGGACTGAAGCAAGCACCAAGACAGTGGTACAAAAAGTTTGATTCCTTCATGATCAAGAGTGGATTTAGCAGGACTGAAACGGATCAGTGTTGTTACTTCAAGAAATACACTGAGTCCATTGTTTTCTTACTCTTGTATGTGGATGATATCTTGATTGCAGGATCCAGCATGCAGGAAATAAATAGTCTGAAGGCAAGTTTATCTTCAGCATTTGATATGAAAGATTTGGGTGCAGCAAAGCAGATTCTGGGGATGAAGATTTCTCGGGATAAATCTGCTGGCACTTTAAATCTATCCCAGGAGCAGTATATCGAGAAAGTGTTGGCCAAATTCAGGATGACTGATGCTAAGCCCAGAACTACTCCTTTGGCAAATCATAAAAAGTTGTCAAAGGAGCAGTCACCCAAGACAGCTGAGGAGCGAGAACATATGGCGCTTGTTCCATATGCTTCAGCAGTTGGGAGTTTGATGTATGCTATGGTTTGCACCAGACCAGATATAACACATGCAGTGGGAGTTGTTAGCAGGTATATGGCAAACCCAGGAAAAGAGCATTGGGAAGCTGTGAAGTGGCTTCTAAGATATTTGAAAGGTACCTCAAATACTTCACTTTGTTTTGGCAAGAATAAAGTGGTTTTGAAGGGTTTTGTGGATGCTGATCTTGGTGGTGATGTGGACTCAAGCAAGAGCACATCTGGGTACATCTACACCATAGGTGGTACAGCTGTAAGTTGGATGTCTAGGCTTCAGAAGTGTGTTGCTCTTTCATCTACTGAGGCTGAGTACGTGGCAATGGCTGAAGCTGGGAAGGAGATGGTGTGGTTGGCTGATTATCTGGAAGAATTGGGCAAGAAGCAAAGCGAGAAGATTCTTTATTCAGACAGTCAGAGTGCCATACAGTTAGTGAAGAACCCAGTCTATCATTCGAAGACAAAGCATATCAGAAGAAGATACCATTTCACTCGCAGGGCAGTGGAGGATGGTGATATGTGTGTGGAGAAGATAGAGGGTGCAAAGAATCCTGCAGACATGTTGACCAAATGTGTTGATGTGGGGAAACTGGGGTTGTGCAAGACCTCAGTTGGACTTTTGTAGATGTGAGTTCTACAATGTTGTGATGCAGTAGGAAATATTGATGCTATGATTACACTGTTTGAGAGAATACTGTCTTGGTTACCTGATCAGTCTCCAAGTGGGAGAATTGTTGGGATGTGGAGCCTGATTAATATGTAGATGTACTGTTTATATATTAACGATCTCGCCGAATTTTAGGCTGTATTATTTTATATTATTCTCCGTGTATTTTGTAACAGTGTTATTCTATTAATATAAATACTGCATCACCGTGGAGGTTACCTTCACTGGTGTTACCACGAAATTATTTCTCTCTCTCTCTTAGGTTTACCAAAAACTGTCTTGATTCTTGAATTATTCTTCGAAATTCCCAAGTGTTGTTGTAATCGATCCTAACATGGCTATGACTCTGATAACAAATAAATTAGATGAAAAGTATAATCGGAGACCTTCTGCTAGCCCAAGATCATTAACTAAGATCGGATGATTCAATTATAGAAGAAGAAGCTTTGTTATAAGAGAAGACTACTTGAATTGGATTCACTTTGGTTGATTTGGTTTTTCAAGTTACAAATGCCGAATGCCACCATATTTATAGTTGTGTAGCGATGATTCTAGATATATCTATAAAAAATATCTAGGTGACTTTATCTACTAACTATCTAACAAAAATCTAGTTTTTTCTATAATTTACTATAAATATCTTTCTAAAATATCTAATACTCTAGAGGATCTAAATTTTTCCAAAGTACAAATATCCAAGATATTTTTCTATAAAATTCTAGAGAGTTCTATTAAATATCTAAGATCTTTTGTACCTCTAAAAAATCATCTTTACTTTCACATGGAAATGACTAGTAAAAGAACATTTGGCTTCTGAAAGTTTTCAAGTATGCTTGCTGATTTAATAAAGTTAGTAATGTTAGAAGTAGTTTTGTACATTTGGGGACTTTTAATTAGTTTTGTACAGTAGAACTTTCCGTTCTAATGGATTTCCAGATTGAGTTTGCAGAGAACTTCCCCGTGTTTGAGTTTGGACTTCTTCATACTCCTTGAGTATATGTTGCATTTGTTTCTAGGGATTTCTGTGAAAGCCTCACTTGTTTTGTAGCTTATTCCATACAAGTAAAATCTAACTTTATCGCCTCTAATGTCTTTTTTGATATAAAAATATTTTGCAATAGCCTTGAAGTTTGTTTCGCTATGATATCCCATACATTTTAACAATTTCATTATAATTATCTTTATTAAGCTAATAATTTAACAAATATAGGCAAGAAACAGCAAGAATGTCGCAAATCGTGCTAAGTTGAAGATGCTTTATCATATTGGTAGCAAGCCTATTCAAAAGATTATTTATAAAAACGTATTATCATAATACTACATCCTAATATGATATATTTACAAGGTTTTTGTGATTTACATGTTTGACTTTGATATAAAGGGCAGAAAAGATGGCAATCCACCAGATTTAGCAACCATTTTCTTTGAGACTCGTAAGAAAGATAAAATGCTCGTTGAACCTGAAGAAATTGATAAATATGTGTGTTTGATAAATTGCATATGATAATTACTTGAAAATGTTAAGTGTTTTGATAGAAAATATTCTTTTATATATTTTGTAGGCTCTGCTAGAAGAAGTGATTCAAGCTGATCCATCTCTACCTAGCATAGAGATTATTGCAAACTGTATTGGACCTCAAAATTGTAGTCATGTATTTGGATTTGGGGGTGGAATAAAGACGAAAGACTTAAAAGATGGAACTTCTTCAAAGGCTGAATTATTGTCCGCGCTAAGTTCAACTCGAGAGGAAAATAAATTCTTATATAAGGAAAATAAATCCTTAAACGAGTAAAACAAATCCTTGAATGAGCGGTTTTCTACCTTGGAAGAAGAAATGAAAGAAATAATGAAAATGAGAAAGTTCTTCATTGCTAAACAATCACATGTCCCACCAACAACATCACCCGTTTCAACTAAATGACTATTGTTATTTTCTACTGACCAAGTAAGTAAAAGGATACTCAACTTTTTTACTTTATTTTGCTAATTCGCATATAATCATTGTGCACCTTAGACTAATTCTAGAAAAAAAAAATTGTAGCTAATCCCGGCTGGTAGCTCGGATGATATGAGAAGCACCTCAGATTACTGTTTTAGTGTTGGCTCTGGAGTGTTCTCTTGGTGTTCAAAGAAGCAAGATGCTTAATCTACAGCTGAAGCAGAGTACATTGCAGCTCCATCAGCTGTGAATCGAGACCTTTTAATTCGGAAGCTACTGGCAGATTTGTACATGGAACAAAAGAAGAGCATTGAAATACTTGTTGATAATCAAGCTGCAATTTCAATTTCAAATAATCCTGTTTCACATGGAAAGACTAAACATTTCAAGATCAAGCTTTATTTCTTGAGAGAGGTACAACAGAATGGAGACATAGCCTTAGTGCACTGCAAAACTGATTTTCAGAATGCTGACATTTTAATCAAGGCTCTACCTAGAGCATGATTTGAGTTTCTCAGAAAAAGACTTGGTGTTGCTGCTCTTGAATCAAGGATGAGTGTTGAAAGTAGTGCCTCAAAAGCTGGAGATCAGTTGTATCTCAAAAAAAATCTTAAAAGTAGGATTAAGTTCAAATAAATCAGCTGCAATGTTATGCAGAAATCTGATTAGTGTGTTCCTAACTTTTAGCTTTTAGTTATTAGAGATAACCTTAAGCTTATTTTACTCCTTTTCTTTAGCTTTTACAGTTATGATTTCATGTATATATGGCAGTCATTATTTTCAATAAAGATATAACTTAAAAACTAAAATCTGGGCTTTTCTTTTTTAATCCATATTCGTTTGTTTCTCTCCAACACTCTTTGATGGATCAGATTAGGAGTCATCAGTTTGATAGAAAATGTTCTTTTATATATTTTGTAGGCTCTGCTCGAAGAAGTAGTTCAAGCTGATCCATCTCTACCTAGCATAGAGATTATTGCAAACTGTTTTGGACATCAAAATCGTAGTCATGTATTTGGATTTGGGGGAGGAATAAAGGTGAAAGGCTTAAAAGGTGGAACTTCTTCAAAGGCTGAATTATTGTCCACGCTACATTCAACTCGAGAGGAAAATAAAAGACTTGAAAGGTGGAACTTCTTTAAAGGCTAGATTATTGTCCGCGCTACGTTCAACTCGAAAGGAAAATAAATTCTTGAATAAGGAAAATAAATCCTTAAACGAGTAAAAAAAATCCTTGAATGAACGTTTTTCTACCTTGGAAGAAGAAATGAAAGAAATAAGGAAAATGAGAAAGTTCTTCACTGCTCAACAATCACATGTCCCAACAACAACATCACCCAGTTTCAACTAAATGACTACTGTTTTTTTCTACTGACCAAGTAAGTAACAGGATACGTGCCTGTATGCCACCAAGTGAGAGTTACTTTCTGTATGAGGTATCTGCAGATCTTAAAAATGAGTCGTCTTCGATTGATTCTAAATATAATACATACTTTCTGTATGAGGTACCTCCATACAGAATTTTACAAGCGTGGAAACTTGACATACCTGAATTTGTCATTTGCTGGTATGGGCAGATTCCAATGGAATTGTCAAGATTAACAAAGCTAGTAACTCTTGAACTTTTTTATATTGGATATGCATATTATATTTCCTATTTTTTAAAGCTAGAGACACCGGATTTGAAGACAGTTGTCGGAAACTTAGCAAATATTAGAGAACTTTACCTTGATCGGGTGAGTATTTCATTAAGGGGAGTATTTCCTAGAGTCTCTGGAGAAACCTCACTACATATCTACATATATTTGGAATGTCATTGACTTGCATAACAACAGGATCAAGGGCGATATACCCATTCCACCAACTTCTCTAAACTACTTTTCAATTGCTAATAATAAAATTACGGGATCAATACCCGCTAATCATCTTCTTGATATGTCAAACAATTCCATAAACAGCACAATACCTCCATGTCTACTCCAAAAGGCTTACCATATCTAAATGTTGAATCTAGGGAGAAACAGACTAAGTGGCATTATTCCTGATACATTTTTGTCCAACTGCAGTTCGGTAACTTTAGACCTCAGCAGAAATAACTTAGAAGGAAAAGTTAAAAGGTCCCTGGAAAGATGCACGTTTCAAGAGGTTCTAGACATTGTAAACAATAAGATAAGAGATACATATCCATGCATGTTGAAAAAATTACCCAATTTGTGTTGGGATGTGGAGCCTGATTAATATGTAAATGTTCTTTTTATATATTAACGATCTCGCCATAAATTAGGCTGTACCATTTTTATTATTCTCCGTGTATTCTGTAACAGTGTTATTTCTTAATATAAATACTGCATCACCGTGGAGGTTACCCCACAAGGTGTTACCACAAATTGATTTTCTCTCTCTTTCTGGTTTACTAAATTTTCTTCATTCTTGAATTGTTCTTCGAAATCACAAGGTGTTGCTGTAATCGATCCTAACAATTTGCACATCCTAATCCTTAGGTAGAACAACCTCTCTATTTTTTAATTTTCTGCACATAACTAGTATTTGAATTCTTGGTAAATGAATCTCATTTTTTTCTTATGTTCAGCAGCTTTTGTTGATGTTTCTGGATAATGCTCGATAAATTTGAACTACTTTTGAGGTGAGCGATCTACCTGATTGTAGTATGAAATTTACATGCATACAAATAGTTATTTATCATTTTTTTAATTTTGTACTTACAGATTTTGAAACGTGAAGTTTCAAGCCAGGGCAAAAGTTTACAAAAAGATGCGCAAAATTGTTAATAGTTTGCCTGCAAAACATGGCATCATATTCTAACTCGGATGTTAGTTAAGCTTTTTAAAGAAAATATAGAAACTTATTAACATCATCTAACCGTTTTATTATAATCAATCGCACTCGTTATCTCTATCTTCTTTTTCTCTCTCCATATCTTTATTATTGTATTGAGAGCTTCAATAGAAATTAATATTTATTCATGAACTTTTAGCACCCTTATTTTTCCCCATCCCAAAAACCGTATAATGACCTATTGTTCTCCTCTGTCGTCGTTAACCTTTAACGAAGGAGGCTGTTACAACGGGTGGCAACCAACCTTTTTAGGTCTCAAATTCTCATTTGGGACCGAATTCAGACTTTTTCTGACCAGATTTACCTTAGAGCCTATTTTTCTTGTAGTGAATGGCTCCTAAATGTCATTGACCGTTGATTCTCTTAAGTTTCTCCTCTATTTCTGAAGTTAGGGATAAATAGGAGTGTTCTTGGAGAAGAAGAAGAACATACAACACATAACAAGTTTTCTCATATTCTTGCCCACACAAGTCACTGGTTAGAAAAGTTAATCAAGAAATAGTGGAATAACCAATGATCGAATAGTATAAAGGTTTTAAAACTAAAAATTTATCCAAATCCAAATCATAAGGACCAGTATGAAAGGAACCTAGTCAAGAATTAAAGACATCAAAATAATCCATCATCATCTATTCTATGAAGTCTATATCAATACTATCTATGTGGTGCCCATTACATATTCATGGCTACCTCAAATCAAAAAAGAAGGAACTAAACTCAAAAGCTAGAAAGATAAATCTGGTATCCTACGAAAGAAGGGAGGACTAACCCAAGGCTGATAGCAAGGTAAGATCCTCAATGAAGTGCATGTTGATGATCTCTAATGCCTGTCTCTGCATCATGAAAAGGTACACACTCAAATGGATATAAATACGCAGAATGCACGAGTATGTAATATGACAGAATGAAATATAAATCAAGATAGAATAATATCAGCTCAGATAACTCAGATCAAAAAGATAAGGAACTCAATTAGAATGTAAGCCTAAAGTAATCATATACAATCCAATCTAACCATATAGAGTACTATCTAGTTCTACAAGGAGTTTCTCTAGTACCACCACCTATGAGCTAGTGATGATACCATGAAACAATGTCATTTTCACATCCATCCAATACTTTGCTAGGTTAAAGCACATCCCATCAGTGGATTCATAACCAATCACATCAAGTCCACCTTGAGGATAATAGTGAAACACCCAAATTTAAGGTTCAATTCTCTCCTACGCTGGCTACGTAATTATTGAGTTGAGTTGTTATTTACACTTAATGCAGTGCTCGATACTCCTCCAAAAACTTAATTCTCATAAGACTTTATCCAATCAATCAAGTCTCATAAGGACTTTTATCAATTCTATCACAATGAAGCCTTTTGGCCTACCAACTATCCAATCAATTCCCAACACATCTTTCAAGTTAGACTCACATTCATGACCACATAAAGCGAGGTGCAATCATTTGGATTCAAGTTTTGAAAAATGCAAAAGAGCTTTAAGTTTAATTCAAGCTACACTCATATTTAGTTTCATTCATGCTGTGAATTTCATTGAAGGAATATAGACGAGCAATTATGATCAACATATGACTAGAGTTCGATGAAATAAGATATATAATTCGTTTGTTCAGGAATTGAAGTTATGAAAATCACTACTAATGCAATATCATATATAAATATGTTAGGGTCTAAGAAATTCTAAAGGAAACAAATCATAGAAGGCTCAATCCTATAAAAAATCAACTTATCACATTGTCAGGACACATGGAAGGACATAATCCTATTACAACCACTTAAATCCCTAGCTCTTTTCTCCTCTCCTTAGCCTTAGTTCTTTAGTTAGCGTAAAGAAACTTAGTAATGCCTTTAGAAACCTATTTAAGGTAAAAAAAGACCTATATAAGTCATAGGTTAACTTTAGGAGGGGTGAAAAAAAGTCGGGAATGCCCCTCATTATAACTGGACAAATTTGAATTAAGATGCTCCCACTCTGCATTGCATTGACTTTTCATTTTGGTTCCTTTTTTATTAAAAATTCCGATAACTATCTAGGAAATTGAAAAAAAAAATTAACCTATTTTGGGGAGCCTCTGCAATGCGGAGTGGTAGCTCACTTTTCGATTTTTGTATTTTTCACTCCCCCTTGAATTTTACGCTCATCATGATTTAGGCCTCAGATTTTCCACGAAAGTTGAGAATGATGCATTATGCAAGAAATCTCTCATCTATAGGTATTTTGATAATTTTTCAGGGTGTAACAAACATATTTTAATGTCATGCCGTCCTAGGCCTAAAGTGGACAATATATATGATGGGCAAGGCCATTACACCATCATTCAACTTTTGATAGTTAGTTCGGTATTTTAACTACTAAATTTTAGGAGAAATCATTCCTCCTGTCACTTGAAGCCTTCCCATTCTTCATCAACTTTAGGGTTCCTAATTGTAGTTTAAACCTGTTGAATTGATTCCATCAATGGCGTTTTATGTAGCTTCCTTTTTCCTTTTTAATTTTCTATGATTTTCTTATCTAATAATAATTTTGTGTTTCCTTTCCTTATCATAACCATACTTTTTTTGTTATTCAATATTAATTACTATTTGTTACTCTATATGTTTTGCATATACTTTTGCTTTGTTATATCCTTATAATTGTGCTTTTCATTCAACTTTTCGTTTGTGCCGGTGGTCTACTGAAATTAACCTCTGTACTCCTAGAAAGTTAAGGGATGGTCAGCATACATATTTTTCTCCCAGACCCCATTTTGTGGGGCTGCATTAGGTATGTTGTTCTTGTAAATTTTAAGTTTGAGGTTCTTATCTATAAGCAGTTACTGCATTTCGTTTCCTTATTCGCAATCATATATTTTCTTTATTATTCGGTATTTATTACTATATATTGCTCTTATTTCTTTGAATCTCTTTTTTTTCTCTTGTTTCCTTATAATCATGCTTTGGATTCCACTTTTCATTGGAGCCAATGGTCTATCAGAAATAACTGCTATACCCTATAAAGGTAGGGATAAAATCAACATACATCTTGCTATCTCTAGTCCCCACTTGGTGAGATTGCATTGGGTATGTTATTGTTGTACCTTTCATGTTTGTGGCTTCCAACTTATAGGATAAGAGAAATACATACTCATTGTGTTTAAAAGTGGAGGACACACCAAGAAGACTTGCCTGCTTTTCATGTCAATATCTTCGACTAATATATATTACACCATATTGGCTTTGTCTTTGTAAGATTGGCGATGGAAGAAATGTAAGACCTCGGATTAATGAAGAGCCTAGTGAATCATCCAATATATGGAAGCTCACCGAAATTAGTGAATCATCACAATCTGACATGATCAAGGCATGTGACATCAAAACACGCCATTAGCAAATGAAATTATTACTGTTATGTTGAGTGGGAATGAACCACATGATCCAGCAGTGTTGTTCTTCTCCCTTCATATGTAGATATGACTTCTTCCCCTATTTGGGAGGAAAGCGCTTGTAGATATTCCAGGAATCAAAACATATGGAGATTATGTTTGGAATTGTGATGATTCAATAATTTCAATGTGCTTCCATATCTTGGATTTGTCATTAGGCTCTTCATTAATCCAGGGTCTTACATTTCTTCTATCGCAATTCTTACAAAGCCAACAAGATGTAAACAATATATTAGTAGATGATATTTACATGAAAAGCGGGCAAGACTTCTTGGTGCATGTCTCCACTTTTAAATAAAATGTGTATCTATTTCACTTACTCCCTCTCTTCACTTTTACTTGTCCCTGTTTAGATTTTTGAGGCCAACTTTACTAAACTTCAAATCTAAATTGAAATAGTTAAATTTAATATTTAAAATCTAAAATTTAGTTAGTTGAAAACTATATGAAAAATGCTATAAGTTGCAATCTTTCTCATATTAATATGATGAAAAAAATATCTTAAAATCTTGATCAAAGTTTATATAATTTGGCTGAGATAAGTGAAATAGTAAAAAGTAAAAGTGAACACAAGGAGCATTGTATAAGTAGGATTACTCAAATTTATAAGTTACAATAATAATATACAGAGTACAATCCCACAAAGTGGGTTATTGAGAGGGTAAGATGTGTGTAGATCTTACCCGTACCTTTATGGGGTGTAGCGGTTATTTCTAATAGACCATCGGCTCAAAAGAAAAATGGAATCTGAAGCACCATCATAAGGAAATAAGAGAACAAAAGAGATATAAAGCAAAGAGAGTAATAGATAATATAAAGACTGAATAACAAAGAAATTATATGATTACGAATAAGGAAATACAATATAATAATTACTTTAGATAAGAACCTCAAACTTAAACTTAAAGCACAACAAAACATACCTAATGTAATCCCATATAATGGGGTCCGGAAAATAAGATGCATGCAGAATAGACCATAAATTTATGGGGTAGAGAGGATATTTCCATAGACCATCGAAAGAAAGGAAGAATGGAGTTAAGAGTACGATTATAAGGAGACAACAGAGCAAAAGATATACAAAACAAATATGGCAAAGAATAGTAGTTAACAAAGAATAATAAAAAAAATCTATATGATTACAAATAAGGAAATGAAATACAGTAATTACTATTAGACAAGAAAACAAAAAGGAAAACTGAAGTTACATGAAACATCATTGATGGAATCAATTCACCGGGTTTTAAGTTCAATTTGGAACCCTACAACTATTGAAGAATAGGGAGCCTTTAAGTGACAGGAGAAATGATATTCCCTAAAATTTAGGAGTTAAAATACAAAAATAGCCATCAAAAGTTGAATGATGGTGTAATAGCCTAGCTCGCTAGTAAAATTGTCCACTATAGGCTTAGGCTCGGATGACTTTAAAATGTGTCACTAGTAGGTAAGACTTGCTTATTTATGTACCCAACATCTCTCTTGCGTTTTTTATGTGGAACTTCTTATGTTAAGCTGTAGTGTCACATACATCCCCTATAAAGACTCAGTATCCTCGTTAAGATTTTTTCCACTTCATGGGATTTTCCTAGACTCAACACTGAGGTTTGCCCTGCCATATCAAGATTTTCCTTATTTCATTTAAACTCTAACCCATATCAAGAAGGCTTATGTAGCAGTGGCTTTGATATCAGTTGTAATGGCTCAACCCGCTAGTTATATTAATCACTCTAGGCCTAGGCCTACAAGGATTTAAAATGCATCACTAGGATTCAAAAACTTCAAAAACCTGGCACTCACCCCTATCTGTAAGAACCACAACTGCTGTACATGAAGGAAAATAACAACGTGGACTCTCACTACAATCTTGTGGAGATAGAAGTTTAGTGTGAGTACCAAACAAATAGTACCCAACAGACATAGCCTGACTGAGTTCCTCAGATAAAGCAAGTATATATGCCATGAAATAAGACAAGTATTACACAAGTAATAGGATAATAGACGGAATACATATTGATCAAGATAAATGAGGTAAAGATAATTGGCAAGAGGCATACCTGGGAGAAGCAGGTCTACAATATGCTAGTAAGACGGAAAGGTTAAATAATATACTCGATAAGAGACATATGGCTGAAAAACACCAAGAGCCAGTAAACAGCCCAGCCACCTTGAAGTTAATCCAACTCAACCTTGTTAAGTAACAGATACAACCAAAGAAGAGATAAGCCACTTGACTAGGTAAGAACAATAACAGACTGAAAACCCATAGTGCCAATAGTACAATCAACAAGAAGAATCAAAATTGGCATCCTGTACTGCCAAGGGACCAAACAACAAAATCAGTGCATGAAATCTCCCTTTAGCGCATATCCTCAAATGAAATACGACCTACCCAAGCCCAACTGGCAAGGTCAGACCTATGCAACACCTCCATCCGGTACCATAGTATTCTTGGTGTGGAATTCCTACGGGGGTTCACGAAACCAATACAAACTGCATGTATCCATATCGATGCATAGAGGTCATCGATGTGCCCGCTAGTTAAATTATGAAAATCTGAGATCATTCCATATGCCTCCACAATCTCAAGTAGATAAATGCACATCCTTGCTGCCTCATAACTATCAAATCTGGAAATTATGTGATCCTGGTGGTATAAAACTCGTATAAAAAGTTTGAATCAATGTTACATCAATAGTAGGAAACCCTATACTTTCTCACTCACTCTCCATGCATAGATGATGGTCCAATACATGAATCAGTACCGTACCATAAAATCAATATGAATGAGCAGCCAATGCAGTGCATGCTATCCAAATATTAAAGAAGACACACAAGGCTAGGAAATCAAGTTACAACCATTATACATGAAGGCTAAGAGAACTAACCTGGAGTACAACTGCTCCTCGAACAAGGCCTCAGGCCAAAATGATATAGGATAGCCAGAATCTTATAAATATCACCATCAAGTAGCTAAGTATGTATCTAAGAAATCTCAACAACTTAAAACCAAGCAAGGGGGAGAATATCTCTAGGATCGATACATTACCCAACAACCAATATCTCCAGCCTTGAACTAAGCGCAGAAAAGTCAAACCTATGGCTATGATGAGACACCAAAGTATCAGTACCTAACCCAAAACATACTACTAGAAAAAAGCCCTTCTAGAAGCGACATGTAACTATAAGGACAAAAGGGTTTCAATCACTCACCTAAGGCACAACCTAGTCTAAGGACAACCGCATAACTCCTAGAAAAAGTAATTTTCTCAAATCATGACAACATAACCCCACGCCTAAACTATGGTCTCCAAGGGACTACACTTGTCTAAGGCTCACTCAAAACTAACGAAACCAAGATTAAATGGATGAAAATAGATTACTAGGAAAATATAGTCCAAATTAATGTGAAGTTTAAACTAAGAATTAATAAAAAGAGCCTTGTCATGGATGGAGACCATTGCCTACCAATCTGATTATGCACTCTCCAAATTCATTTCATGGTAGCTATCCACAAAAGAATCACCTCCAAACTCTACCACACTATCAAAATGTTGATTGTTATAACCCATTTTAACTCGAGGTCAAATGGTGTAAAACATATTGGTGATTCTTATGCTATTTTAAAGAGTCGCGACCTAGTTGTTTTAAAGGTGAATTAGGACACCTATTTTTACTAAATTTTTGCAAACTAATACTATATGAAGGTATTCTAGGTACTTATTTTTGCTAAAATATTTCCAACTAATTCTATATGAGGATATTCTAGGTAAGGGTTTTAAATATTCTAAAGGGAAGGTGTAAGGCATCCTTTAAGATTCGTTAAAAAATGATTAACCGGCCAAAATTGGATTAATAAATAAATAAATAAATGCTTAGGAGTTTAAGCAAATTGAAAAGATAAGTGAGAAAACATTTAAATGTCGAATTGTTAGTACACTTAATTAAAACTTGAAAATAAAACGAGCATTTGTTGTAGCTATTGTTAGACTTGTTTTGCTTTGGAAGTAGAACTTTAACAATTTTAAAACTTTAAGATTGGTTTTTGGTAACTAGAATAAAGGACCGAAATCCCATCCCTCTATCTCATATCAAATATTATGAATCCAAACTGGAAAATATCTGAATCACATAAGCAATTTATATGTAAAGAAAAATACAAATAAATAATGCTTAAAAGTAAGCAGCCAAAGATGATCCCAAGGAAATTTACTTGTTTCGCTATTTAGGTATTCTACGATGTCGTAATGACTCCACATGTGAAAATGATGGCAATATCAAGTAATCAAAACAAGACTTCTTGCGGCGATGGAGAGTCTATTATGAAGACTCCATTTACTCCCCAAGTGGTCATGCAAATAATTAGATGATAAGAAGAATAGTAAACAAATTCAACTTTAAGTGATAATAAATATAAAACCAAGTAAAGTGATATAACAAAGATATTATTCAGTGATAATAAATATAGAACCAAGTAAAATCATACACCAAAGATATTACTCATAATAGGAATCATGAGAGCTTCAGATGAGATACCCATTTTGCAATTGACTCAAAGAAAAATTTCTATAATATGCTTCTTCTTATTTTAATGACTTAAACAAGCAAAATGTTCAATCTCTTGAATGAAATCAAACCTTGACCTTTAAGATTTTACATACACTACTATCTAAAATCTAAAAGGCTACATATACACCTAAATTTACTAAGTGAAAGAATATGTATGTACATAGATCTACTTAGTCATCAGTGGGTAAGAAGCTTTAAAAATAATTGTATTTAGTATGTATAGGAAAACATAGAGTCAGTGTATTGTGTATGCTTTACATAGGGTACCAAACAACACCAATTTGGAATCAAAATAGATTCTGTAACTATGTAATCTGAAAACAATATGGTTCTTTAAAACATGAAGGGGACATGAATTGGAACCTTTCCAAACCTCAGGATAAACTAAATACATTTTTTAACTCACTTTCATAATGGCAAAAAAAAAAAAAAAAAAAATCACTTCGGAAATACACTTTGCTTGAAGCTTACATAACATTCTTTTATCACTGAGACAAATTAAAAAAGAGGGCGAAAATCACCTATTGCAGGACAGTGAACAGGGTCCTCTAATTTCAGGCCTATGCTCGAACACAAACAACAAAATTAGGCAAGTTCAAATCAGTATATCACAGTAGACTGAAAAAGAGTTTAAGAGCAAAGTGCAACTTCTTCCTCGAAAACAACCCTCATAAATGGACTCCAAATGCTAGAATTTATAGGAGTCAAAAACTAGGGTTCTCACTTTGAAATTTAAAAATTAAAAAGTCATGTTTTGGGGTCATAGGATGGCTTTAGATTATGAAGATGTAGCCGTTGAATAATCTTTTGGATCTCAGATTTGAGTATTTGTTCTTGGAATGGCATAGTTTTCCTTCGACTTTGCTTTGTCTTCATCTATGAAAAGTAAAATAAAGATAGAGAGGGAAGGAGAATCTACAAAGATTCTAAAAATTGCATAAGAATGAAGAAACAATTTTGTATTGTGAAAGAATAAGTTGGAGTTTGTCAGAAATGAGAAACGAAAGAGAAAGAGATATAATGACGAAAGAGTAGGGTTAAAGAAGTATCATTGGGCTTAATTTGGTATGGACTGGATTGTTATTCTTTAGGCCCCCAAAATTGTATTTTGACTTAGTGAATTTAGTTCAAATTTGCTGGCCCTTATCTTTCTTCCTTTCAAAAATAAATTGAGCTTCTAACTTCATAACTAATACAATGTATATTATATGATGGAAATATAAAAATAAAATATTGATATTATAACTTTTTTCTAATATAGAAATACAACTTTAAAAATATTAATTTATGATTAGTTTAATACATATGAAACTTGAAATAAGCGGATGATGATCAATTGTTTAAGAAAAAGAGGTGCAAAGTAATAATAATAGTTTGATAATTAAAAAAAATAAAATTTATTAGTAAATATAGAAATGTGATAACAACAATAATAATAAGATAATTTGATATATTATTAATCTAGAATCTCAAAATATTGAATTTGAAGAAATGAGGGTCAAATTAGGTGCCAACATTAATCTCTAGGTCAATATGAAAATTTTACACCAAAGTTGCTCTTTTTTTAGATATACCTAAAATTAGTTCTAAAATGAGATTATGGGATCCGCAATGGGAATCCCAAAATGGACTCTAGAGTAAGGTTTTAAATGACTTATATATCTTGTATCCCACATAATTTTACATTTGAAAAAGGGATAAACTAGATCATGTAATTAAGAACATCACTAACGATAAAGAGAATGGACTGGATAGCCCCTCTGAGGAAAACACTACCTTAAACAATGAGCCCTCAACATTCTTGGATAGTAAAATTAGTAGTCAAGGTCAAAACGAATGATGGACTTTGAATCACCCAAATGGCGCTTCCTAGCTAAAGATATTATAATTTGAATATTTTGGGAAAAAGTTGAAATCCATAGGGAAGTAATCTTGAAAGGCCTAAAATTGTTCATTGATATCATGAGCCCAATGGAACGCAATCGTGATGAAGAAAAATTGAATTTTCAAAATTTCCATCATTATCGTGAGGCCAAGGGTTTGTGATCACGATGAACCAAATGCTACGGATTGACAAAGCCAAAAAAAAATTAATAGCCAAGAGAGTCATGTCCAATTAGGTCCTCTGGATTTATCTAAGTCCCTATGAACACATACCAAATATGAAATCTTTCTAGAAATGAAATTCCAAAGTGAAAGGTGCAATTAAAATTTCCATTCGAGTTTTCTTTTGAATGTTTCCTGTTTTTTTGGGTACATTTATGGTTATTGCATTGTTGAACATGTTAGCTTCAAAGTTGGTTGTGTGCTCGAGCACAATTTTTGTGATGACCCTCCAGGTAATTTCTATGGCTCCGCATATATTTTATCAGTTTGAGCATTTTCATAGTGACTGCGGGTTATTTATGACTTATTGACACAAATTGTTCGGTCATATGGTATTTTGTTTGATATTTATATAGTTTTTTGAGTTAAACGAGGGATTATAACCATAAAATAAATTTTGAGGTAAATTCTTAGTAATTAACATCAGAGCGGAATTCTACGATTCCATTAGCTCCAAAATGGCTAAATTAGGTTAGGGGTATGTTCGGTAAATTATATCAAATTTTGCAAATTAAGCTACTGAATTGGCCAATGGTTGACTTCAGTTAATGTCTTGGTAAACATGCTAAAATGGAAATTCTGATCGTATCGTTGGATCTAGAACGGCGAGTTTTTTGGGAGGACTTTCATTCAGTTTTGGGGCTTCCGAGTCTATTTTTGTCCCTTCAATAGATTTCGATATTTAGCAATGGGATCCATATTGAAATAAAATGACCTCCGATGAAAATTTTGACTACACGGTTGAGTTTGGAATGCCGTTTGCGGTCAAATTTCATATATGGATTATATTTTCCGACATCGAATGAGGCCAGAGTATTGAAATTAAGTTTGAATAGTTGCTAAAAATTAAAAGGGCGACGCCAATGTGGTCCACTGGGGATGTGACATGTCGCAAGTCGGTCAAGTAAAGATATATGTCACGCCCCGATAGTGTACCCTAGGCGTGGCCGGCACCTAGAGACTATTGCTAGTCCCCAAGCGAACCACTCAATCTTAGGACAATCACTCAACATCAAGCATAGTGGAATAACAAGATAAAAGAAGTGGGCTACATCAACCAGTCTACATCAATAAGGAGGGCCAATGGCCAACACTCAGTCTCAACATCAATGGTAAGCAAATATAAATGTTAACTCAACTCAAGCGGGGAAAACACCTCAACATCAAATCTCAACTCATGTCTATGAAGCTTCTAACTCAACTAGACAGTCTAAGAGGGTACCATAACAGGCCACAACAACCCAACTCAATAAATAAAATAACGAGCAAAGGAAAAAAGGCTCCTCTGGATAGCAAGGACGGCTCACCAATTATTGAAACCAGAATCTCCGAACCTCAATGAAGCGTCTGCTGAAGTCCTCTACCTCCTGT
The DNA here is from genome assembly GCA_029948455.1 of Solanum rostratum. Taxonomy (NCBI): domain Eukaryota; kingdom Viridiplantae; phylum Streptophyta; class Magnoliopsida; order Solanales; family Solanaceae; genus Solanum; species Solanum rostratum. The sequence goes on along the minus strand of CM057055.1, from coordinate 8,824,840 downwards.
ATCTGCATCATGAAACGATGCATCGCCGAGTGGCATCAGTACATGGAATATGGAATGTACGGTATGTAATATCACTGAATATAACAATACAGACAGAACAGTATAAGGATAACATCAACTCAACATCATACTCCGTCAGATTGTTAAATGTCTATCTAAAGCAAGAATAAAGAGTAGAGAAATAACCCATTAACATCTCATTAATACATCATCAACAGATCAGACTCATCTCAAGGAAACTCGTCTCAACTCGAAGGACTTATGCCAGTCTAGGACAAGGATAAATGGTAGATAATAAAATATCAACATCCATCAAGACTCATACCATCACATCAAGATCAAAGTTTTATTAGTATGGAACCTAGCTAGGAGTTTCTCTAACCGAACCATCACCTATGAGCTGGTGTTAATACAATGAAGCGATTTCATTGCGGCATCCGTCTAGTACCTTGCTAGGGTAAAGGACATGGCATCAGTGGATCTAAATTAAATAATATCAAGTCCTCTTTTGGGACAAAGGAAACATCCGTCTTACGATTCGATCCTTTCCTACGGTGGCCACATAGTTAATGAGTTCGAGTGGCACTCACTCTTACCCATTTCGGTGCTCAATACTACTCCCAGAACTCGACATGCTCATAAAACATTAACATCAAGATTTCTCATCATCAATCCCATAAGAACATAGTACATCAACATCAACTCGTTTCATCGACATCAACTCATGGACTCGAGACATTCTTTTAGAATTAAGTTTCAAGATCTATAAGACTCATGAACATCATTCTCGTCAACATCATCATCAAGACACTCAACAATTTGGACCACAATCACAACATCATCACGTCAAGGCTCTAGATTCATCCCCTAAGTTTATTCTTGCATTCTTTAGTAAAATAGAGATAGAATTTTGTAAAATCATTCATGAAAACTACTTATGCAGTAAATCAAGTTTATGATGATCATCAATTTAAGAAATAATAGATGAATTAAGAAGAATCTCAATAGAATACATATAACTCATCATCTTCAATCATAGACTCAATTTAATCAAAGGGGACACATGGAAGAACAATCCCATGCTTTAGGGTAGCCTTACATACCTAGGATGATTGCTTACAATAGTTTCTCGTGGGTTCTTCTCTTGAACTCCTAAATCTCAACTCTCCTCTACTATCTTCAAGCCCTAACTTGATAATTCTGCTAGGAAGGGGATTTAAGATGGGTTGGACCCTTTCTTTGTGAAAACGACTTATATCAGTCGTATATGGGTTTTAGAAGGTGTTAGGAATGGACCAGAATGCCCCTAAAAAATATAGAAATTTTCCGATTGCAAAGTAACCCAGCCCGCAACGTAGACTGTTCGCGAACAATATATTTTTGGGAAATATTTTCTGAACGAGTTTTATCAATCCCATCAAAATATTGTGAAAAAACATAAGTTACCCTCTGCGATGAGTTTGCAACACGGCTCTGTTGCGGATCCTCACAGTTTTGCGTCTCGAAATAAAAAATTATCTTTTGACTCGGTCGCTCTAAAAATTGTCTGAGACTTTCCCCCCACTCAAATTTTGTGCTTATCATAAATCTGGTCTCGGATTCGCCATACAAGCACCGGAAGACGCCTTACACACACATCTCTCCTCTAGGGGTATTTTTGTAATTTTATAGGGCGTTACATCATCTTCCCCTTGGGATTATTCATCCTCGAATGATGAGTAAGAGTGGTATTATGGCACGAATAGACTCAAGAATCATCTTGATACTCACTCAAAAACTCAAACTCTCAACTCTCCAACGTTCTTAATAGTCTCTATACAGACTTAGGAATATACACATCAAGAACATAATTACTCAAGTACTCCAACGCATGGGTAAACATCTCAAGAGTAGAGAACTCAACTCATTTGAGGGCATCATCATCTGCATCTGATAACTCTCGTCATGGCCTAAGTCTCGCTTCATATCCTTACCAAAGTAAAGCCTAAGTCAAAGTGCCTTGGGCTACCTCGCAAGTTACTCACCATCCTACAACCTATGCCATAAGGTTCTCATTTTATACCTTAGACATCCTCAGTGGTAGGCCCGCATGAAACATCAGATCAAATCATTTGAACATCTCATTAGTAAATTGTTCGGACTCAAGAAAAAAGTCATCAACTCTAATCGAGAATGGGACTATCAAGATGCATAAGACTCTATGCGTAATCTCCCAAACATCGCACCTTATCACAACTATGCTTCCCTTCATAGCACTATACCTCATCAATTTAAAGCTTATAGCTCATATTTAATTCTTTACCTAACCACATCCTCTTATTTCGCTCATGCCTAATCCTAAGCCTTAAAGTGCTACTACTAAGATGATCATATACCTATAAAGCTAACCCTCAACTCAAGCTCTACACCTCCTCAGGGATTTTCTTTTGGTGAATGCTACTCTCCCTCACTACTCTAATGCATCTACCTGAAACACTCACTCAAAAGTCATCAATATCCTTCTCCAATCACTCATATAATGACATCCACACATCCAAGCCTATCATTCTAACAAGTTTAACTATATCTAAGAATTATCAAACCTACTTGTCACTTCAACCTCCACTATTCAATGAGCTCTTTGTCACGCCAACATACTCTTACCTATCTATTACGCAACATACAATCTCATTTCTTTCCACCTCCATATCTATACCCTCAATGAAAGAAGGATGTCATAATCATCACATCAAAGAACAATACCCCTTACTCATCAGCAATGGCTCATCTACTATCATCAACATTGCTATTAATACTGGATGGAAGGATCATTGGAAAGGTTTAGAGCGGAAGGGTCATAAGCATGATGCATTTTGAGGAAACTCGATATAAGAGCGTTAATAACGTGATACCATCTCATTAGATGTTTAGAACGTGTCATGTGTTTATGGAATCGAACATGCCGTAAAGCTCAATTCGCATCTTATATGACATAATGTGGGGAACTCTAAGATTTCGCAAGATAAAACTACAACTGTCACTCTTCATCCTCAGAACTACACATGAATGCGTATCGACATCAAGTGCATGAGTCTAGGTCATGGGCACGGTGCTCATATGCAAGACAAGAATAAAGCATTACCTTAAATGAGATGTATGAAGCGTAAGAGATAGAAAAACGTTAATGTCTCATCCTAATTCAAGTCATCACCATCGAAAATTCAAGACTCATTTTAGTTTATTAACTCCCCATCTCCCTCTTAGCTCAAAGTTCCACTCCTTCTGCAAACCAATCCTCTTTACTAAGCGACAAGCTTATCTCTCCGCATGATTGGGGCATTACTATCTATAAGAACATCTTACACTCTACTGTTAAAGTATACTCAAATATATAAAACCGCTATTAGAACTTTCCTTTGAGGTACTACTCTTAGATTCCTCCTAGCCTTATGGACATCTTTCTATACTTGCTACTCTTATTAGCATATATAATAGCTTTCTACAATTCTTGTCATTTAATCTCTTTGTTTAGTCTTCTAACATTCAATTTCTAAGCTCCTATAAATTTAATTGCATAAGAATTAATCTGTCATGGAAAACTCATCATCATCTATCTATAAGCCCCAAATCAACCACCACTCTCACTATTTGGTCTCCTTCTCTCCTTCGTCGTCCTTCTATCTCAGGGATAACAACTTCACTTATGGTTTACAAGACCTCAAATCACACACATAGGTGGTACATTAAACTTCCAAGCACATAAGTTTCTCCCTCTCATGGATAACATCAAAGGCAAGCTTCGAATAAGAGGGACTAGGCTGCATCTCGATTAGCTCAACTAAGTCACCCATGATCTTTCTATTGTAGGTTGGCACAAAGCAATTTCTATAGACCTCTCAGCTATAATTGCATCACCAATTTCGAGTAGATGCACCCAAAGGTTCAAGAAGACATTCGGGAGTTCAATTAAATTACTAGCTACTTAAGGGGACACAACAGATTAAATAGCACTAGGATCCACCAACACAAAACAATCAAGAGTAAGGACTTGATTCATACTCGTCATAAAATCATGGAGAAACCTCTTGATCCTGTCGATTACACATCGTATACAATTGGTTCATCCTGCCTCCTGCACCCGTAGTAGTACCCTTTTGGCGACTACCCGCTGGAGGTGCTGCAGAAGACTGAGCTTTGTTACTCCCATCACCCCATCTCCTTATAGGGCATTCATTCTTGAAGTGGCCAACCCACCCACATATATAGCAAGAATTTGTGTCCTCATGGCACATACCTAAGTGAAGTTTGTTACACTTGCCATAGGATGGTTTTTCCCTCGAACCTTAGTTTATGCTAGCATGGGATGGAGAACCCTGAGCCCTGAAATTCTGGTGACCATAGGATTTCTGACCATACTTGTTTTGTTGAATAGGTGCACTTGACACAGAGTGTGCATAGCTAGAAAACCTCTTTTGAAATAAGTTCTATCACCCTTTTTCTGCTTCTGTTGGCTAGGCTCATGCCCTGCTAATTTAGCCTTCTTACTCAGCTGCTCTTCCCTGTCCATCTTCTTGTCCTCCTCAGTTTGTTGAGCATCAACCATAAGTCTAGAGATGTCTATAGCTAGGATTAGCAATGCTGCCTTATACTCCCTCTTTACATGTCTGCCCAATTCGGACACGAATTTTCTCATCCTCCCCCTCATATCCAAGACCATCTCTAGGGCATATTGGGACAACTGAATGAACTTGAGTCTATACTCTTTGACAGTTAACCCCTCTTGCTTCAGGTTCACGAACTCCTCAACTTTCGCCTCCCTTAACTCTTACGGAAAGAAGTGGTCGAGAAAAGCACTCTCAAACTCTTCCCACTCAGCAAGTTTAACATCCTCGCCTCTACCATCTTCCCATTGGTTATACAAGACATTAGCAACATCCTTAAGCTGATAGGAGGCAAGATAGACTCTCTCAACCTCATTTGCAGGCATAGACCTCAAAATCTTACGCATTTCATCAATAAAGTTTTGCGGGTCCTCCTCAACCTTAGACCTAATATAGAATGGCAGGTTCATCCTCAAGATATTTCTGAGCCTGGTTGCAGCTGTAGGATTTTTCAAGTTAGAGCTTGGGGCCTGGTTACCTTGGCTATTACTTTGGGAGGCTACTAATTGAGTGAGCATAACAATGGTTCCCCTAAAGGCTGATTACGAAATGGAGGCTGACTGAGCAGCTAAAGCCTGTGGAACCTCAGTAGCTGCCCGAGTAGCGTCAATACATTGAATGTACGGTATTTAAGATAGCTGAATATAACAGTACAAATAGAACAATATAGGCATAACATTAACTCAACATCATACTCCATCAGAATGTCAAATGTATATCTAAGGCAAGAATAAAAAGTAGACAAATGACCCACTAATATCTCATCAATACATTATCAATACATCAGAGTATATCATGAAAACTCGACTCAACTCGAAGGACTCATGCCTGTCTAGGATAAGGATATAGGATAGATAATAAAACATCAACATCCATCAAGACTCATACCATCACATCAACATCAGAGTTCTATCAGTATGGAACCTTGCTGGGAGTTTCTCTAATCGAACCATCACCTATGAGCCGGTGATGATACCACGAAGTGATATCGTTGCGGCTTCCGTCCAGTACCTTGCTAGGGTAAAGGACATGGCATCATTGGGTCCAAAATAAATAACATTAAGTCATCTTTTAGGACAAAGGAAACATCCGTCTTGTGGTTTGATCCCTTCCTACGCTGGTCCCGTAGTTAATGAGTTTGAGTGGGACTCGCTCTTACTGTCATGACCCGATATTAGGGTCTAGAAGTAACACGGCGAATGGGAACACGACAGTCCCCCAACAAGCCTTGAAGTATCCAAATCCATATCATTAGTTTGGAAGCGCAATCAATTAATAAACACATAATATTAAGGGATGGGTAAGTAGGACTCACACTATGGGGACATCAAGGGTAAATGGATTTACACGGAATCACATAACACATAGCATATAAGAACTAAGGGGTAGGTAAGTAGGACTCACTCTATGGGGTAAAGGGGACTTAGGACCTTCCACATTTCCACACCAAACATGCAAACATATCATATTTCCATAATCGTTCCATAATAGCCATTCTTAATAGATAACCGAAATCATAAGGTCTAAATACAACACATAGCACATGTAAACATCTATGAGAGTCTACAAGATGTCCAACAATGTCTCTAGTCATAGGATGAAACAGGGGCCACGATATGTCTCAGGCTCACCCTCAAATACGAAAGTAGACATAGGATAACATAGATAGAAGAAGGGTGGCTTGTCCTTGGAGTATGGGACTCAGCAAAAGTTCAACTTTTGGAATTGAGCTACTCGTCAAGCGGTGGATAGTCATAGCACTCGGTCCCTACATGGTAAAATCATGTAGGCATAGATTATGTGTTAGTACATTTGAATTTACTAAGTATGCGGGCATGTATTGCAGATAACTTATCAACCTGCATTTCAATGTTAGATGCCAAGGGCACATAATATAGAAAAAAATCATGTATCCAAGGAAGAATAGTAAATGATATGCCATGAAATTCGTGATGCATAATGCAATGATGTTCAGATTTAGTGACGAAGTGACCTCAACCAACAAGAGTAAGACCAAGTGAGCTAGTACTTGGAATCTTACCCCCTCATCGGTACAGAGGTGGTCTACTTGCAAAAGGTAAACCATACTTCCCCTTATGGGAACTTCTCCCATTTCTTATGAAGCAACCCCCTTACGGGAATATATCGCATTTCAGAAAGGATTTTCATATCATAACATAATACTTCACCTTATGGGAACATCTCCCATTTTGTATGACATAACCTTCCTTACGGGAACATCTCCCTTTTCGGATAGGATTCTCATAACATATATTAGGCACATAGTTTGAGGAAAGGGAGAGGATCCTTGGGGATATCCCTGACGCCCCCAATCCATCGGTGCTAAGTCAATATCCCATGAGAATACATGTAGTATATATATACATACTTTAAAAAGGCAATAGTCATTTCAAATCCGATCAATGCACATTATGGCTAAAATGCCAAACCATAGCTTGTAGTTACAATATTCATGCATAGGACTAGCTTGGTTACAAATACAGAATGATGCAAGCACCCAAAATGCTCAAAATCCATAAGAATTGACATACATATGATCACATACTTGTCATAACCATAATCTTACCAAAATCATTTCATAAAACATAATTAGGCTTAACCCACTTCATAATTTCCATAAAGACCAATGTTCATGAATGCAAATGCAATGCATGATGTGAGAATAGCATGGGTAACCTAGATTCAACCTAAAATCAATATTATAATATAAAATTGAAGTAAATCCACTTAAATCATAATATAAATTACCCATGCATAAATCAAGCTTTAAAGGGGACATGCACATTCACAATTTCATAATCTCAATGTAAACTATAATATAAGGGCTTAAATCGACTTAAAATCATCAATAAAGCACAACCTATACTTCAATTGAATTTAATAGAATCAACTTAAAAGAGTTTAGGTCGTCTTGGATTAAAAGGACCAAGAATCAATCCCACATACCTTGATAGAGAGGTTGAAATTGAGAAGAATCTAGCTTGAAGTTGAACCTCAATTAAACCTAGCTTGAGTCTTGAGAGAAGAACTTAGAGAAAAGATTTCTAGGAATTGATTTTAGAGTGAGAGTGTATTCAATGAGAATGAGTTAGAATTGAAGGGTATCAGCTGATTTAGGGGTGTAGGAAAGGTAGAAAGGTCATAAAACACAATTTAAATATGTCAAATTTACGTAAAAGCCATTAATGAAACAGTTGGAAAATAGGCCGTCTACAGCTTCACTGGCACCTACACGGTCTGTGAGACATTTCATGGCCCGTGAACAGTGCTCGTGAGGTGACACTTACACAAATTTTGCAATGTTCAACACTAGAATTTTCCGAAGCAAAGGGGTGCCATACAGGCAGATACATGGCCCGTGTGACACTGCACGGGTCGTGTCAAGGGTCTTGTGACGACACTTAGAAAAATTCTTGCACGGAAAAGTTATGAGATGGTAATTTCACAATTAGAGAAATTTCACATCGTGAGCTTATACGGTGGGCCACAGCCCGTACCATACCACACGAACTGTGTGAGTGGCTGTGTGCCAATACTTAGTCCTAACTCTCAGTTGAAACCCCGTAATAAAAATTATGGCCATATACCTCTCCATTGGAAGTCACAGGGTCCATTTGGCCTCACACTGGCTGTGTGGACCTCCCATGGAATGACACATGGTCAAATATTTCTCCCAAGACAACATTATGAGATCTAATAAAGTCGTTCGAAAATTTGGGTCTTTACATCATCTCCACCTTGGGAACATTCGTCTCTGAATGTGCAATGACAAGGCACAAATGCTTGACTTAGGACATGAAACATCCAAACACAAGGTGCAATGCATAGTTCATCATTTGAAGATCATAAAGTCTTTAAAACCCATATCAAAATATATCCAAATCATTCACAACATCATAAAATCATTTTGGGGCACATGTATGCATGTCATGTCGTGAGACTCAAGAATGATTGAATTAGGACTATTTAAAAGACGAATAACCTAGTACCTTAGGCTTGGGTAGATTGGAAAAGATAGGGATATCGCTTTATCATGTCCAGCTCCACCTCCCATGTAACACTCTCCACGTGTTGATTTCTCCAAAGTATCTTCACCGAAGCCACATCCTTGTTAAGAAGCTGCTTCACTTGTCTGTCCAAAATCTATATCGAGACTTCCTCATAAGATAGGTTCTCCTCAACCTCTATTCCCTCCAAAGGCACAATAGTGCTAGGATCACCGACTAACTTCCTCAACATAGACACATGGAAGGCGGGGTGAATGGAACTCAAGTCAAGCGGTAACTCCAACCTATAATTCACGCTCCCAATTCGCTCAACGATCTCATAAGGGCCAACATATCGGGGGATTAGCTTGCCCTTCTTACCAAAATGCATCACCCCCTTCATAGGTGAAACCTTCACATATACCTAATCACCAACGTGAAATTTAAGATCCCTTCTCCTAACATCCGAATAGGACTTTTGGCGACTTTGTGCCGTTTTAAACCTTTCTCTAATCACCTTCACCTTTTCCATAGCCTCTAACACTAAATCCAAACCAATCAATGCCATCTCTCCAAGTTCAAACCACCCTACCTGTGACCTACACCTTCTCCCATACAAGGCCTCAAATGGTGCCATACTAATGCTAGCATGGAAGCTATTATTATAGCCAAACTCAATGAGTGGAAGGTGGGCATCCCAGTTACCCTTGAATTCCAACACACAAGCCCTCAACATATCCTTAATATTTTGAATAGTCCTCTCAACTTGCCCATCGGTTTCAGGATGAAAAGCGGTGCTCAACTTAATCTTAGTTCCAAGTCCCTTATGAAATGATTTCCAAAAGTAGGAAGTGAATTGGGTGCCACGATAGGATATGATAGACCTAGGTACCCCGTGCAATCTCACCAATTCTTAGATGTACAATCTTGTGTAATCCTCCATACTATAGGTAGTCTTGACTAGTAGGAAATGAGCCGACTTAGTCATCCGATGAACGATGATCCAAATGGAGTCAAATTGCCGTCGGGTCCAAGGCAAACCAACCACAAAGTCCATGTTCACATCTTCCCACTTCCATGTGGGAATCTCAATATCTTGAGCCAAGCCACCGAGCCTTTGGTGGTCTACCTTCACTTGTTGTCAAGTTGGACATTCAGATACGAACTTAGCTATGTCCTTCTTCGTACTATGCAACCAATACACTTCCTTCAAGTCCCGATACATCTTGGTAGACCTCGGGTGAATAGAATAATGAGAGTTGTGAGCCTCACTCATGATCACCCTTCTAAGATCATCCACATCCAGAACACAAAGACAGTCTTGGTACCGGAGCACACCATCTCCCCCTTGGGAGAACACCTCAACCTCCTTTTCTGCAACCAACTTCTCAATTCAAGGAATGATGGATCTAAACCTTGCTTAGCTTTTACATCAACCACCATAGAATATTCTACCCCGCTTTGAATAAGGATACCACCATTGTTCTAGTTATCCAACCTAACACCTAATCTAGCCAATCGGTGAACATCCTTTGCTAACTCCTTCCTTTCTTCTTCCACATGTGTCACACTACCCATAGATAGCCTATTGAGAGCATCGGCTACAACATTGGCTTTGCGGAGATGATATTGGACACTCATGTCGTAGTCCTTTAGGAGTTCCAACTATCTACTCTACCTCAAGTTGAGTTCCCCTTGAGTGAATGTATATTGGAAACTCTTGTGATTGGTGAAAACATCAACATGTACCCCATATAAGTAGTGCCTTCAAATTTTCAAGCCAAAAAACCACCGCGCCCCCAACACAAGATCATGTGTTGGTAATTACGCTCATGCACCTTCAACTTCCTTGATGCATACGCTATTACCTTACCATGCTACATAAGTAACCAACCCAACCCAATCCGTGAGGCATCACAATACACCACAAATCCCTCCAAGCCGTCTGGTAGGGTAAGGACGGTAGCTAATGTAAGTCGATCCTTTAAAGTTTGAAAGCTCTTCTCGCATTCATCTGACCATATGAACTTAACCTTCTTTTGGGTCAATTTAGTCAATGGAGACGCAATAGATGAGAACCTTTCAATGAACCTTATATAATAGCCAACCAACCCTAGAAAGCTTCGAATATCCGAAGGAGTCAAGGGCTTGGGCCAATTCTTCACGGCCTTAATCTTCTTCAGATCCACCTTGATACCATCACCAGACACTATATGACCAAGAAAGGCCAATTCACTCAATCAAAATTCATATTTGCTAAACTTGGCATACAACTTCTTCTCCCTCAAGGTTTGTAAAACTCTTCTCAAATTATCCCTGTGCTTTTTCTCACTTTGGGAGTAAATGAGAATGTCATCAATGAAGACCACCACAAAATTGTCAAGAAATGGCTTGAACACCTGATTCATCAAATCCATGAACACGGTCAGAGCATTGGTTAGGCCGAACAACATTACCATAAACCCAAAGTGCCCATACCTTGTCCAAAAGGCCGTCTTGGGAATGTCACACTCCCTAACCTTCAACTGATGATACCTGGAACAAAGATCAATCTTTGAGAAATGCGTAGCCCCTTGAAGCTGGTCGAACAAGTGACCAATCTTGGGTAGCGGATATTCATTTTTAACGATCGCCTTATTCAGTTACTTATAATCAATACACATTCGAAGAGATCCATCCTTCTTTCTAACAAAATAACTGGAGCGCCCCACGATGATATACTTGGCCTAATGAAACCTTTCTCCAACAAGTCCTTTAATTGATCCTTTAACTCTTTCAACTCTGCCAATGCTATAGGATAAGGAGGAATGAAGATAGGCTGAGTATCCGGGATAAGATCTATGCCAAAGTCCACTTCCCTTTCGGGAGGAATATCGGGCAAGTCTTCGAGAAACACATCCGAAAACTCATTCACCACTGGAACCGACTCAAGGGTAGGTGTTTCAGACACCATATCCTTGACCCTCACAATATGATAAATACACCCCTTGGAAATCAATTTCTAGGCCATCAAGTAGGAAATAAATTTACCTTTAATAAAGGAGTCACTACACCTCCATTCAAGAATGGGCTGACCAGGAGGTTGGAACTTGACCTTCCGGGTTCTACAATATATAGAGGAAGATGATACATGCAATCAATCCATCCCAAGAATCACGTCAAAATCGAACATCTCAAGTTCTACAAGGTAACACGGAAAAAGTTTGTGCAATATAGAATCAGACAACCACGATAGACTCTACGTGCAATCACAGATTCACCCACGGGTGTAAAAATAGAGAAAGGGTCCTTCAAAATCATGGGACTCAAAAAAAACTTAACAGCCAATAGAGGAGTCACAAAACACAAATTTGCACCCCAATCAAGCAAAACATAAGCATCAAAATCTCAGACTTTTAACATACCAGTCACGACATCCGGAGCTTCCTCAACCTCTTAATGGGTATGGAGTGCATAGAACCTGTTGTTCCTTGGAGAAAAACCTTAGGGAGCTCTTTGTTGTCCTTGACCGCCTTGAGCCACCTGACCTTGGCCTCTATGACCATTCTTAGGAAAATCACCAACCTTGTCGTTTTTATTACCACATCCATAACAAACACCCAAATCCCTCCAACAAGCACCTATGTGGGGCTCTCCACACTTTCCACATAGAAGATACCCCTGTCAACCACCAACCGGTGTCATAGGAGGAGGTACCCCAACATTAGCAACCCGAGCACCAGAACCTTGGCCTTGCTGGAAGCGACCAAAGCCACAACTCTGAGAACCAGAGAATCCACCATCAAAACGGGCCTTCTTATGATCATGTACCATCCTCTCCTTGAGTTTCTCCCCTTCGATCTATTCAACATAAAGCATGAGTTTAGAAATATCCAAATCTCGTATGAACATATAAGTGCGGCATTCTTTTACAAGCAAATCGGAGATACCAGAAACGAACTTGTGCATCCTTGCAGGAGGGTCAGTCACAAGTGATGGAGCATACTAGGAGAGTTTCATGAATTTGAGGGCATAGTCCCTCACACTCATACCTCCTTGCTTGAGATTGATAAAATTCCATCATCTTGGCCTCCCTAAGCTCAAGTGGGGAAAAGCGATCCAGGAATGCAAGTTTGAACTCTTCCCATTTGACATCACCACCGCAAACCTTCTCCATAGACCATTGGGTTTACCACACTTGAGCCATATCTTTCTGTTGATAGGCAATCAATTCATCCTTCTCCTCAGAAGTGACACCCATAATGTTCAATATCTTGGTGAGCTCATCAATGAACTCTTGAGCATCTTCATCAGCCTTCGACCCATAAAACTCCGGAGGATTCATCCAGGTGAAATTCCTCACCCTAGAAGCTGGTATAGGATCCAAGAGAAGATTAGCCTGCCTAGTCTAAGATGTCACCACCTGGCAAGCATGACAAAGGTTGTACAGAATTCACCGTTTGAGATAGGTTCATCCATAGGCCCTTAAGGTGCCTGATCCTCATCAGCTGGAGCAGGCCTTGGTGTGTGGGGTCTTTCTCGAGGCATCTTCTAAAATGGAGCAACAACAATGTCAAATGAGGAGACCAAATATATGAGTCATATCATGATGTAAGGCATGAGGAAGTGAGGCAGTTCTTAGAACGTCTCGTAGTCTCCCACTCATAGACATAGTGCACTTCACACCCATGAATAGGACTCCACTTGACGCGACATGTTGGACTCCGAGGACCATTTATAAACCTAGGGATCTGATACCATCTTTTTTCATGAACAAAGATTAGGGTCTAGAAGTGACATGAGGAATTGGAACACAAAAGTCCCCAAACAAACCTTGAAGTATCCAAATCCACATCATCAATTCAGAAGTGCAAGCAATTAATAAACACATAATACTAAGGGATAGGTAAGTAGGACTCACGCTATAGGGACATTGAGGGGAAAGGGATTTACATTGAATCACATAGCACATAGAATATAAGAACAAAGGGGAGGGTAAGTAGGACTCATTGTACGGGGCAAACGGGACTTAGGACCTTCCACATTTCCACACAAACCATGCACACATATCATATTTCCATAATCGATCCATAATGACCATTTCCAATAGATAATCGAAATCATAAGCTCCAAATACAACATATAGCATATGTACAAATCTACGAGAGTCTATAAGATGTTGAACAATGTCTCTAGTCATATGATGGAATGGGGGCCAAGACATATCCCGAGCCCACCCTCAAATAAGAATGTAGACATTGGATAACATAGATAGACAAAGGATGGCTTGTCCTTGGAGGATTTGACTCATCACAAGTTCAACCTTCGGAATTAAGCTCCTCGTCAAGCGGTGGATATTCGTATTGCTCGGCCCCTACATGGTAAAATCATATAGGCATAGAGTATGTGTATGTACGTTTAAATGTACTAAGTATGTGGGCATGCAATGCATATAACTTATAAACCTGCATTTCAATGTTAGATGACAGGGGCACATAATATAGAAAGAATCATATATCCAAGGAAGAGTAGTATACAATATGCCACGAAATTCGTGGTGCATAAATGCAATGATGTTTATATTTAGTGGGGATGTGACCACAACCGACAAGAGTAAGACCAAGTGAGCTAGTACTTGGAATCCCGATAAAATCCCTTCATCGGTACAGAGGTGGTCTACTTGCAACAGGTAAACCATAATTCATTTTCTGGGAACTACTCCCATTTCGTATGAAGCAACCCCCTTACGGGAACATCTCCCATTTCAGAAAGGATTTTCATATCATAACATAATACTTCACCTTACGAGAATATCTCCCATTGCGTATGAAGCAACCTTCCTTACGGGAACATCTCCCATTTCAGATAGGATTCTCATAACATATATTAGCCACATAGTTTGAGGAAAGAGAGAGGACCCTTGGGGATAGACCTGACGCCCCCAATCCATCAGTGCTAAGTCAACATCCCACGAGAAAACTATACTACATATATACATACTTTAAAAAGGAAATAGTCATTTCAAATCCGATCAATCCTCATTTAGGCTCTAATGTAAAATCATAGCTTGTAGTTATAATATTCATGCATAGGACTAGCTCGGTTACAAATACGGAATAGTGCAAGCACCCAAAACGCTCAAAATCCATAATCATTGACATATATGTGATCACATTCTTGTCATAACCATAATCTTATCAAAATCATTTCATAAAATATAATTGGGCTTAACCCACTTTATAATTTCCATAAAGACCAATGTTCATGAATGCAAATGAAATGCATGATGTGAGAATAGCATGGGTGATATATATCCAAGTTAAAATTAACACTACAATATGAAATTGAAGTAAATCCATGATCAAATCGATATTTAAATCATAATATAAATCACCCATGCATAAATCAAGCTTTAAAGGGGACATGCACATTCATGATTTCATAATCTCAATGCAAACTATAATACAAGGGCTTATATCAACTTAAAATCAATAAGGCACATCCCATATTTCAATTGAATTTAATAGAATCAAATGATGAAAATCCACATTTAAAGTAAGCTTAATTTCATGTAAATCAATTGAAAAGAGTTTGGGTCTTCTTGGTTGAAAGGGACCAAGAATCAATCCCACATAACTTGATTGAGAGGCTGAAATTGAGAAGAATCGAGCTTGAAGTTTAACCTCAATTGAACCCTAGCTTGAGTCTTGAGAGAAGAACTTAGAGAGGATTTCTAAGAATTGATTTTAGAGTGAGAGTGGTTTTAGTGAGAATGAATTAGAATGGAAGGGTATCAGCTAATTTAGGGGTCTAGGATACGTAGAAAGGTCATAAAACACAATTAAAATAAGTCGAATTTATGTAAAATCCATTAACGAAACAAATGGAAAATGGGCCGTCACAAATTCACTGGCACCTACAAGGTTCGTGAGACACTTTATGGCCCGTGAGGTGACATTTAAACAAGTTTTAACAATGTTCAACATTTAAAATTTTCTAAAGCAAAGGGGTGCAATACGGCGGCTACATGACCCCTGTGACATTGCATGGGTTGTGCAAAGGCCGTGTGATGACACTTAGAGAAATTCTTGCATAGAAAAGTTACGAGATAGTAATTTTGTACATAGAAAATTTTCATATCACGAGCTTATATGGTGGGCCACACGGCCTGTACCACACCACATGGACCGTGTGAGTGGCCGTGTGCCCATACTTTGTCTTATGCTTTCTGTCGAAACCCCATAATCAAAATTATAGCCAAGTACCTCCCCACTGGAGGCGACATGGTCTGTTTGGCCTCACACTGGCCATGTGGTCCTTCCATGGAGTGATACTTAGTCAAAGGTTTTCTCCCGGGACAACATTATCAGATCCGATAAATTCGTTCAAAAATCTAGGTCCTTACATTTACCCATTTGGATGCATAATACTCCTCTTAGAACTCGACATTCTCATAAAACATCAACATTAAGATTTCTCATCATCAGTCCCATAGGGAAATAGTACATCAACATTAAGATTTCTCATTATCAGTCCCGTAGGGACATAGTATATCAACATCAACTCGTTTCATCAACATCAACTCATGGACTCGAAACATTCTTTTAGAATTAAGTTTAAAGCTTTTTAAGACTCATGAACATCATTCTCATCAACATCATCATCAAGACACTCAACAATTTGTACCACAATCACAACATCACAAACATCATCATAATCAAGGCTCTAGAATCATCTCCTAAGTTCGTTCTTGCATTCTTTAGTAAATAGACATAGAATTTTGTAAAATCATTCATGAAAATAGCTTATGCAGTAAATCAAGTTTATGATGATCATCAATTAAGAAAAAATACATTAATTAACAAGAATCTCAGTAAAATACTCAAGTATTTTCACATATAAATCATCACCTTCAATCATAAACTCAATTTACTCAAAGGTGGCACATGAAAGAACAATATAATGCTTTAGATTAGCCTTACATACCTGGGATGATTGGTAACAATATTTTCTCGTGGGATCTCCTCTTGAACTCCTCAATCTCAACTGTCCTCTACTCTCTTCAAGCCCTAACTTAATAATATTGCTAGGAAGGGGATTTAGGATGGGTTTGAACCCTTTCTTCGTGAAAACGACTTATATTTGTCATATACGGGTTTTAGAAGGTGTTAAGAATAGACCAAAAGGCCCCTAAAAATTTTAGGAATTTTTCCAGTCGCGAAGTAACCCAGTCCGCGATGCGGACCGGTCGCAAACAGTATATTTTTAGCAAAACTTTTATGAACGAGTTTTCTCAATATCGTTAAAAAATTATTAAAAAACATAAGTTACCCTCTGCGATGGGTCCATGATACGGCTCTGTCGCGAATTCTGACTGTTTTGCATCTCGGAACAAAAAATTATCTTTTTACTCGGTCGCTCTAATAATTGAACGAAACCTTTCCCCCACTCAATTTTTCATGCTGATCACTAATCTAGTCTCGAATATGCCATACAGGCATCAAAATACGTGTTGTGCGCACTTCTCTCCTCAATGGGTATTCTGATAATTTTACAGGGCGTTACAATATATATGTATATTTATGCAGAAATGTTCGAAGAGAATAGCAAAACTTCCATTCGCAATATTTCTCTCATTGTTTATCTGATTTGAGTGATTCAAAAGTCTAACATGTGTAATCTTTTGAGGGGAACATCAGGGAAGTTTTGAAAATTGATTTTGGCACGTTGTTTGAGGTAAAATTTAATTTTTTTCTGCGTATTGAATCTATTTTTTGGAAACTTTGATATGTGATTTCTTATCTGTTTTGAACTCGATTTTAGTAAAATTTGGGTCTACTCTATGTGTATTTTCGAGGCGTATGAGATGGTAATGTCAGATTTAATTAACAGAGCTTTGTTTGGTGCGAAAACATAATTTAAGTTGCGGTTTATGTTCATTTTTTCAAAAAATTTGAGTTACGATATCTTGGCTGATTCTCATTAGAATTTAATGAATTTTGAATCTAAATTATACTACTTTTCATGACCTACATAGTGGTACATTTAGATTATGTAAATTTTGTCGTATCTCTAAGAACTCATACAACGAAGCTGCTATACATAGATGTTGTTTTCCTACAAGAAATGTCATTTATTTTTGTGTTGTTTATGATTGTTCTAATCCTCATTTTGAGCTTAATTTTTAGCTATAGGCTCTGGGAGACATAGAGACCAATTTAAGGAAGTTGTTTTGGTATTTTGGGCGTGGGCCCCATTTCTCCCGTTTATTCGCATTTAACGTATCTTAGCCAAAATGGTCTTATTGATATTTTGATTCATATTTTGATAGTTAGGTTACATTTCAAGGTCATCAGAGAGGAAAAACATGTATGGACTAATCTGGTGCACGTGAATTCTCCTTTCATGTAGGCTAGGCTTTTCTTAACTATAGACTGAGCTGAAATGCATGTATACTGGGAGTCGGTTTAAGGTTTGAAGACCTGAGTAAGATAATGTATACATATCATGAGGCTGATTGTTAGCTATATTTCCTTCTATGCATTTAAACACTGTTGTCATATTTTATTAAAACCTATTTCCTAGATAGTCGTTGTACTTAGCATCTGGGGTAACTATGGTTATTTTTGGATACTTATGGTTGTTCTAGACTGTGTTAGCTGTGATAACTATAGTAGCTGAGTTCTGGCACTATTGTACTACGAAAATGCTTGGTAAAACTGGATATGCCCTGAGAAATGTATGTATTCTAGCTTAACGTTTATTTGTACGAATGTGTAGCCGGATGCTACTGAGATATGCTGGTTGTGAGGATGTTTGTTGATTATATGTCGTACTATAGACTGGCTCTGGTATAGATATGATTTCAATGAAATGATTTGTTCGGGATACCTATGGTACCACCGTACTATGGAGTGATTCTGGTACAGATATGACTCTACTAGACTTAGATACTGTGGATACTTGTGATATACATGTCGATTATACTTGGGTCTGAGACTCTATCATTTGTTCTTGAGGTCTGGGACCCTGTCAATTATGCTTTAGGTTGGGGACCCCATTGATTCTTTCTGGGTTCAAGACCCATGGTTACTCAAGAGTACTTATGATTGATTGGAATATTGTGTCTTTTGCTTTGGGTGGGCATGACTCTATATTAGTCTGTGAGATATATACTTATATATATAGTTGTTAGTCCCTATGCATTTGTTATCCTTACCTAAGGTTGGGATTAGCTAGTATTATCAACGAGATGGTGACTAACTGTTGTATGGGTTGGATTGTGTGGGATATATATGTTGTGACTGTCATCATGATGTGCTTCCAAAATACAACACTTTTGATGTTTAAAACTTAGGATTTTGCACGTTCTCAATGCTATTTTAGTTGTTTTTATGTGTTTTTGTGTCTATGTTTGCAGAACTACAAGTTAGCCAATGATTTTAGGGAAAGTTACAAAGTTGCTATAGATTTTTTGTTATACGTGACACCTAACGGGCTGTAGACCATTGTACGAGCCATAAAGTGGGTTCATGAGGAATTCTATAAAGGGGCCAAGTTTCTAAAGTTTTTTCTATAAACATGCTGACAAGCTATAAATTAATGTACGAGTTGTAGAAGAGGTTTCGTGCCCTAAGGGTGAGAGAATGGAGACTTTCTGAAGTTCATCAGATGAAATTTCCTTTACGGGTTGTAATGAAGAAGTCCAGTTTTTGAGTAAAAATGTACGAGACCTTAATTACAGGCCGTGAACTTCAATACGGGCAGTAAAGTGTTGTCATAGAGTGTGTCAACCATTTCTCCTATGTTGTTTAGGATTTGTATTTTAATTATTATAAATAGGTCTTTTTGGATATTTTTCATAATTTTTCACCAGTTCACGTAAGTTTAGCTTAATTTTAGGTTAGTGCTCAGAGAACTCAATATCCTCAGAGAGAAGATTGTGAGATAGTCTTTGAAAACACTTATGGTTTTATTCAATCTTCAAGCTTGTGATTTTCATTGACGCTAGATTTTTTTGTTCTTAATTAAGTTGTGTAAGTTTTAAATTATGTCTTCAAAATTCATAATCTCTTCATCTACACAAAGCATGAGTAGCTAAATCCACAACCCTTAATCCACAACTAGGGTTGTGGCAACTATGAAGAATTAACAAAGTAAAATTGAATAATTCACGATTCTTGGAAGGTGTATTTACATGTATTAATTAACTCTCTTCATTTTGCATGTTTTCTAATGGTGGCCAACATTAGAACCTGCCTAGTGTTATTGAATGGACCACGGTAGTAATGAATAGGAAAAGAGATTAATTAACAGGATTCGATAGATGTGTTCTCATCTAATCAACCGAACTTGACCAAGGGGAGGTTGTACATGGACTTATAGATAATGGTTAGTAACGCATACTATGGAGATGGGCCAAGTTGCATAGTGAAATTCCCCTCTCACCTTTGACCAAAGGGCTTGGTAAACTTAAATTACCGTCCTGCATACTATACACTCAACAAGAATTAGGTTATCTGGTGATACTGAGTTGGGGAATCATGGGGAACACAATACCCTAGTTGCTCTCCTTTATTGATCTTTCTCTTTTGATAGTTTATGTTTATTATTGGTTTTTGAAAAACCCCCTTTAGGGAATTGAGTTGATTAACTACCCGGATTGCATGTAGGTGAATTTGTCTTGATTCTATGTATTCCCTATGGGTTCGACACTAACCTTGGTTAGGTTCTATTTCTTGATAGTGACCGCTTTATCCTTTAAAAAGGAGGTGTAACTTGGGTATCATCAATATTTTGGCACCATTGCCGGGGAATATGGCTAGACTTAGTGAATTCATTAGTAATTCGAGTGTTAATCCTTATTTCCCAGATTTATGTTTTGTTTTTATTTTTGTTCATTTTCTATTTTTTTCTTATTAAAATGACACCCTCTGTTGAAGAAATATGGGATTATTGTACTATTGGGATGAGGGGGTTGTACATACTTTTTAGAATCGCAATGTGTACTTTAAAATATTAGAGAATCTAGTCTTAGACAACTATGTGCTTTTGTCAGATGTTCATCAATTTGGCTTGGATGTCCAGATTTTAAGTAGTATGTTGAGTGTAAAAGTTGATATGTTTGATGCTCAACCATCTAGTTATGAATTGTGTGAGGAAGTAAAAATGCTTATAAGCCAACTTGAAGAGCTAAAATTGGAGGGTAAATTTCTTGATCAGGCTAGTATTTATGTTGTCACTGTTGAGAAAAGTACATGAGGGTTATGTGAAGAAGTAGATAATATTATCTTTAAAAACTCTAGTGTGTGTAAACATGAGGATGTAAATAATAATATAATTCATGAATTAGGACACATTGGACCTCATCCCAATCATTTTTCTACATCATGTTTAGATGATGAGGTATTAATAAAATCGTCTGAGCATATAGATGAATGTAAGGAGGGGGAAAAATATAGTTATATTCTTGAATTTATTAGGCACAGATAAAAAATTACATTCCTCATTTAAAGTCCAAAAAGTACAACATGCGATCTCTATTGTTTATTTTCCTTTTTTTTATATCACCACCCTTTGAGCATAATAGAAAATGATGTAATTAGGGGTAAAATTCATAAGTTCAAGGTGGAAGAAGAAGTGGAAGGTCTCCACCTAGTAGTGTAACTTCTTATTTTCTTTATTTTTTATAGTTCTTTTGTTTTTTGTTTTATGTCAATTTTATTTTTGAAGATTTAGGGGAATTCTGAGTACCAAAATTTGAAACTTTGGAGGAAATCCAAGGAACACTAGTTCTTAGCCGCTCAAGCGCAAAGGTATGTTTTTTGGACACCTTATGATTTATTTTGTTTTGATTTTGTGCATTGGGGACAATGCACATCATTTTCGATGGGGTGTGGGTAGCTTATGGTCCATAACTATCATAATTTTTGATCCCGAGGTTTCTTGCCTTTGTTCTTTTTCCCTGTGGATACTTAATTTTTGTTGAACTATCATATTTAGGATGTTTAGATAATATGTGTTCATATAGTATCAATACTTGTGGCATATAAAATGTTTTTGTGTTTTGTTTTAAAAAATGGTACCCCCACCAAAAATTTTCATTAGAAGTTAGATAGTACCATGCATGTGTAGGTGTTTGACAATATCTATTTTGATAATTAAGTGTAAATTGTGACAAGAAGCATGATCTGGGAGTCCTTAGTTGATAATACATACAGAGTCATGTGAGTGTGAGCTTTATTTGATAAATTTATATGTTTTGTGTTGATTCAGAACTTGCCCGGTTACTCTAAGTTAGATTATAGATTAGTTGGATTAGAAAAGGATCATATGCCATTGTTCTTAAATAGTCCACTTTAGCCTAAAAATAACCAACCAAATCGATGATATGTCCCTTATTCCTAATGTTTGAGTTTAATATGCACCTATTCTTTCAAAAAACCTAATTAACCCAGCTTTATCTAGTGAAACATCCTGAATTTAGCCCTGGTCCTTCCTTGAACATTGTGTACCTTGACTGAGGCGAAAAGCCTAAGTTGAGGGTGGCTACCAAAAATGACCTTGGTTCTGAGGATGGCTAGTGTGCACATCAACATAGACAAAAAGCCTAAGTTCAAGGTGGCTAGTGTAAGGGTAAAGTACAAAAATAAGGGAGGTGAGTTAGGAATATAAAGAAAAATGGGAAAAATCATATACTGTGTTAAAGAAAAATGAAAGATGCTTTAATTCAGATCTAAAAAGCAAAATGAAGTGTAAAAATAAGGCAAAAAGCTGAAAAGTAGAAGAAAAGCATCAAGAAAAGCTTGAAAGAGGAAAAGGGGGAGAATAAGGTTAACATAATAGAGTTGGTAGGGAGAAAGTGTAGAAAAACGAAGTTTCAAAGAGGGCCTTTAGTCACTATTTTTCCAAAATATCATATGAAAGCCCCTAGAGCCTACATTACAAGCCTATAAAGTCCTAGAGTTATCCTAGTCCAATTAGTTGAAGGTCTGAGTCGTGAGTATAGGGGAAATCATATGGTATTTGTCATTATACATGAATATCTATTGTGAGAGAGTGAGTTTTCATAGTTCCAATGCTAAAACATGGAAATATCATTGAGTGTTAGATATGGACTTTATCTGTGAAGGCACTTCCATTGCATTATTAACATTAGACTTGTTCAGTAATTGTAGATTGTTTATAATACCTAGTGTGTCAAAGTTGTGCTGTCACATGCACCAATTTGCATTGGTTTGCTAAATAGCTATCTAATCTCATGTTGATGAGTTGGTGTGGGTATCTGAGTCGGAGAAGTATGTGATGTATGTCATTGAGTTGAGGTTTGTGTGTCACTATATTTTCTATATAGATTAAGTCCGCCGCTTGAGGACAAGCAATATATTTAAGTTGAGGGTGTTGATGTGCAGCCAAAATACAACACTTTTGATACTTAAAACTTAGGATTTTGCGTGTTCACAATGCGACTTTAGTTGTTTTATATGTTTTTGTGTCTATATTTGCAGGATTATAAGTTGGCCAATAATTTTTGGGAAAGTTACAAAGTTGCTACAACTTTGCGGTTATACGAGATACCTTACGGGCCGTAGACCATTCTAAGAGCCGTAAGGTGGGTACATGAGGAATCCCTGTGAGGAAACAAGTTTCTAATGTTACTTCTACGAACTTGCAGATGAACCATAAATTAATGTACGAGTCGAAGAAGAGGATTAGTGCGCTATGGTCAGAGAATGAAGACTTTCCAAAGTTCATTAGATGAAACTCCCTTTACGGGTCGTAAACCATTTTACGAGTCTTAAAGGAGAAGTCCAATTTTCAATAAACAATGTACGAGACCCCGATTACGGGCAACGAAATTCAGTACGAGTCGTAAAGCATTGTCGTAGAGTGTGCTGAGAAGTTCTCCTAAGTTATTTAGGATTTGAATTTTAACTATTATAAATAGGTCTTTTAGGTTATTTTTCATATGTTCTCACCAGTTCATGTAACTTTAGCTTAGTTTTAGGTTAGTGCTCAGAGAACTCAATATTCCTAGAGAGAAAATTGTGAGAGAGTCTTTGAAAACACTTGTGGTTTAATTCAATATTATAGATTGTGATTTTCATTGACATTAGATTTTTCTGTTCTTAATTCAGTTGTGTAAGTGTTTAATGATATCTTCTTCATTCATAATCTGTTCTTCTACACAAAGCATGAGTAGCTAAATCCACAACTAGGGTTGTGAGAACTATGAACAACTAACAAAGTAAAATCAGATAATTCACGATGCTTGGAAGGTGTATATGAATGTATTAATTAACTCTCTTCGCTTTGCATATTTCTGATGGTGGCCAACATTAGAACCCGCCTAGTATTACTGACTGGACCAAGGTAGTAATAAATAGGAAAAGAGATTAATTAACAAGATTCGATTGATGTGTTCTCATCTAATCAACTAAACTTTTCCAAGGGGAGGCTTTACTGGGACCTATAGGTAATGTTTAGTCATGCACAATATGGAGATTGGCCAATTCACATAGTGAAATTCCCTCTCACCTTTGACCAAAGGGCTTGGTGAACTTACACTATTGTCCTGCATGTTATACACTAGACAAGAATTAGGTTATCCGGTGATATTAAGTTGGGAAAACATGGGGACACAATACTATAATTGATCTCCTTTATTGATCTTTCTCTCATGATAGTTTGTTAGTTTATCTTTCGCATTGACTTTTGCAAAACCCCCCCTTGGGGAATTGAGTTGATTAACTACTCGGATTTCATGTTGGTGAATTTGTCTTGAGTCTACATATTCCCTGTGGGTTTGACCCTAACCTTGGTTAGGTTATATTTCTTGACAACGACCACTTTATCCTCTACAAAGGAGGTGTAACTTAGGCGTGATCACATTGCCTTTGTTTACTTGGGAAACTTGTGATTGACGAGATTATGGTATACTTAGCCTTTGTTGGGTATAACTCTACAGTGATTTGTGATATATATACATTCTCATGTACTACTGATAGATATTGTGCTCTAGTTCTTTCAATCTGATAATGGGTTGTCTGTCTTTATCTAAGGGAGGTGGTGGATTATATGGTTCTATGAGGGATGACTCTATCACGAGAGATGGTATAATTGGGGGATCTAGATTCGAGTATGCTAGGGAGAGATTGACTGGTTTTACGCTCAGAGACCTAGATGACGCACCCTGTAGTGCAAGTCTCCGGTGGCCATGTTCAAATAATGTAACACCCCACATCTTAGGTGTATTAGTTCTATGCATACGGAACATGATATGATTTGGTAGGAGGAGAAACAACTTTAAAACTGCCTAACTTTTGGACTGGAGGGCGATAATTACGCCTAATGCTTAAGATGAGTGAGTGTATATAGGTTTTAAGCCAAATTTAGGAGAGCACGGCCTTAAACAAAGTGAAAGGAAGTGAGGTGCTTGTGGAACTTAGGAAGCTAATAGGTGAGTCACTTACGTGCTTAGCTTAAATAGGTTGGGTTGACGGAGACGAGGCCGAATACCGAATTTGTTCAAGTCTGATAAAGAATACACCCTGAGTTAATGGTGTAATTTGGGCCCATTGTTTAGCATCATAAAGGGATAATATTTGAAGCCCAAGATGAATAGGAAATGGGCCAAATTACATTAACAATCCAATTCATAAATAGGGCCCAAACTAAGTGGATGTAAAAGAGAAATATTTGCAGCAAAGCCCATTCAATTAAAATCCAATAAGGCCCAAGTGAAAGGGCCAAGTAGGTGCATCACCACCTTGAAACGATGTGGCTAAAAACACAAGAGAAAGTCGGTTTAAAGTGTCCCTTTCAAAGGGATTAAAAATCAGCAACTGTAAGTCATTTGAACATAGCCAAAAATAAGATTTTTTCAAAGTTTCTCCTTGCTCTCTCTTTCCATTACAAAGCAGCAACAACAAAACCTTAGGGTTCTTGGAGTAGCCCTATATCTTAGAGGTTAATGTAAGTAAGAATACCTATGTATTTAGTGCAATATTTCCATGAAAAACATGAAGAGTATGTTGGTTATACTTGTGCAGGAATTTTGGACAACATATGTTCCAAAGATTGTTGTACACTTTTCTTGTTTATTCAGAGACTTTTCTTTTGTTGGTTAGCTGAATTATGAATTAAGGTTTATATTTTTAACAAGGATTTGTTCTGTAGCGATGAAAGAAGGTTGCTGCACCATTTTTATCTTTTGCAAAAATGAGTTCTCATATGATATCTTAATTGCGCTCTTATTAGGAATATGTGGACTGATAATTGGGAATTGTTGTAGCATGTCCTCCATCTACTTGGCGACTGTTTTAGGACTATTTTAGGACTGTTTTTGGGTGCAAATATGTTGGGGACTATTTGGTTGAGGTTGAAACAAATTTGGGATGGTTGATATATCGAAATATAGCAAAATGACGTAATGTTACGTTGCCTACTTGCGTGGTGTGTAGAGTTGTTGTATGTTGTACTGTAACACTGTTATGGGACTAAAACTTGCTGGATATGTATGTATATGAGAATGTGTACTAGAAAATACGATTAGGAGTGGAAGGGTTGAAAGAATACTCTTTGGTTGATAATTACGAGCTTACTGCCCAGATATTATTTTTTGGGTGGAATTGGACTACCAAGATGTGTTTATTAACTGCTAACACTAGTTTTATCACCTGCTCTATTGTAGATTAATATTTTGGGGAACCGGAAGTGACTTCGAAGTAATAACAAGGTCGTACAACGAGGTATGTAAGGCTACTCATTTTCATGCTATTTGGCATGAATATAGGTTATTCCTTGGCACAAAAAGGCACTTACAAACTCGGACATGGCTAATAGTCGTGTCTCCACCCTTTAACATGTTCATATGCTCCCATATATGGCCATTGTAAATTCTACATACATACTTTGGATGCAAAGGTACATGAGTTCCTTTTGTTGCTAATAAAATCCACGTGTTATTTCATCTCCTACATAATTCATTAGTTTTGTAACTTACTCTTTTTAATATGGTATTTTCTTGTATAATTGTTACATGTCATATGTTATGTCTACAAACCCACAGCTCTAAATGTTATGGCCACCAAAATAATCATCTCAAAAGGTAAATAAAAGATTAAATTGAAATTGCTTATTGATAGGTGGTATCCCAGAGGTGGAAGAACCACATAGCATGGGTCGATCCAATATTATGGGGGGTATACTAGGGGTGAAAGGAAAGCCTAGCATGAGTCAATCCCGATATTGATTTACCACTGATCAGATAGTCATTTACATGATATATTGTGCACAGATTATACAGTAAAGAAAGGTAAAGTAATAAACAGGACATAAAGTACGTGATTCCATAGTATGACTAAAGGTGGTCTTTTATCCTTACACACCAATGTGTAATTTATTTGAGTTCTTATTTCAACAGTACTTCCATCCTTACGTATTTAGTACATTATCTCGTACTAACATCCCTTACGCCTACATTTTATGTTGCAGGTATAGGAGCTACTAGATCTCCCCAGTAAAAGTACAGGATATCCAACTGTTGATACTGAGCTCCAAGTTTCTTTGGAGCTTTGTGTGTCTAGAGCTTATATTTTTGTATTGTATAGTTGGTCATGAGGTAGGGCCTGTCCCAATCCATTTAGATATAGTTCCTTATATAGACGCTTTGTAGACTATGTAAAGTAAACTGTGATCAAGTATCGTACCTTAGACATCGCGGCTCCAACGGCCTAGTTATACACATTTCCTTTTAACTTGTTATTACTGTCTACTTTTCTTTAAAGCATGTTGTATATGGAAACCTCTTATAATGTTCATATCAAGTGCATAGTTATATGTTGGTTTTCCCGAGCCTTATCGGCAACGGGTGCAAGTCTGCCTTAATGGGACTTTGGGCGTGACAAAATTAGTATCAGAGCGGGTTATCCTAGGGAGTCTACAAAGTCGTGTCTATGTAGAGTCTTGTTTATGGATGTGTTATGCAGCATATTTATAAGCAGGAGGCTTACGTCGCATTTAGGCGTTGTCACTTTCTTTTCATTCTTTAAATCATGCCATAGAGCCAAGTGTTGTAGGTTGATTGTTTCTAACCTCTAAGTCATTTTATACAGCGAGTATGCCAGATATAAGTAAAAGTAAAGGCAAAGGGAAGGAAGTAGAAGTGGGAGTTGGTGTACCCAGTCGGTTGAGAAAACGAAATAAGCCCCAAGATGATCTCCGTCACAAACATCTCCAACTCCTCCAGCTCCTAATGAACCAGGAAGTAGTGAACCTCCCCAGAACTACCTACCGATGCTACCATGCAGGATCAAAGAAATGCGGTTCAATTATTGACTCGTACAGTTGCTGGACAAGGTCAAAGGCAAGAAGGTCTAGTTATGGGTGGAGGTACTGCGAATATGGCAGCTAGCACAAGGATACGTGACTTCCTTAATTTGGACTCTCCATCTTTTACCAGGTAAGATCCTAATGAAGATCCACAAGACTTCACTGATCAAACCCAACCCACTTTGGATGTGATGCACGTAAGCGGTACACAAGCTATGGAGCTTGCATCATATTGATTGAAGGGTGTGGCTATATTGTGGTATGAAGCTTGGAAGTAATCTAAGTGTATAGATGCACCTCCTACTACTTGGAAGGAGTTCGAAAAGGCATTGCATTACCATTACTTGCCACTAGAGATCCGAGAGGCCCATGCAGATCAATTTTTTAATCTCCACCAAGGGAATATCAGCTTGAGGAAGTATAGCCATCATCCTCCTACTCTGTAGTAAGTGCTCTACCACAACTCCAAGGGTCTAAAGGTAATCCGTTTAGTCAAAGAAGTGAGGGCCAAGGTGCACGAACAACAGGATATTCGGCAAGCCAGCAAATTCCTCCTATGAAGCCTTGCAAACAATGTGGGAGGATTCATTTAGGTACATGTCATGTTGGGACAGATGTTTGTTATTGGTGTGGTGTACTAGGGCATATGATGAGAGATTACCCGAGAAGACATATGGGTTATATAGCACAACCGGGTCAGCTGTTGCATCATCATCATCAGTTCCTCCATTAGGTTAGGTTCAGCAAACACCTGTACGTCATGGTAGAGGTGGTACAGGAGTAGCTAGCTCTAGCTGAGCCCAGAATCGCACTTACAATTTAGGGAGTCCACAAAATTTGGAAGCTTCACCTGATGTGGTCACAGGTACATTATCCTTCTTTTCACATAATGTGTATGAATTAATTGTCCCTAATTCTACATTATCATACATCACTCCACTAGTTGCTGGGAAGCTTAAGAGAATACCTAAATTATTAAACAAGCCATTTGAAGTGCCTACAACAACCGGTGAATCTATTATAACTAGAAGGGTCTATTATAACTGTGTAGTAATTGTTTGTGGCCGTGACACATTAGCTGACCTTGTTGAGTTAGAAATGGTGAAATTTGATGTTATAATAGGTATGTATTGGTTAGCTTCTTGCTATGCCAATGTGGATTGCTGAACTAAGAGAGTGTATTTCCACTTTTCAAATGAGGCGGTCCTTGAATGGAAGCCGATGTTGGGGCACAAAAGGGTGAGTTTGTTTCCTCTTTTATGGCAAGGAAGATGATATCAAAGGGATATATATGTCATCTAGTTAGAGTAAGGGATATGGAGGCAGAATCACCAACTCTTCAATATGTTCTTATACTGAATGAATTTGTTGATGTGTTTCCTGAAGATCATCCAAGTTTACCTCAAGAACAAGAAGTAGATTTTGGTATTGACTTATTTCCAGGAACTCAAACTATTTCTATCCCTCCATATAAAATGGCCCTGGCAGAATTGGGTGAATTAAAGGAGAAATTAAAAGACTTGCTAGAGAAGGGTTTTATAAGACCTAGTGTGTCCCCGTTGGGTGCACCAGTGTTATTTGTATGAAAACAATGATGGCACCTTGAGAATGTGTATTGACTACCAGCAATTGATAGGGTGACAATTAAGAAAAAATACCCCCTACCCAAGATTGATGATTTATTTGATCAATTACAGGGTGCCAAATGTTTTTCGAAAATTGATTTGAGATCAAGTTATCATCAAGTGAGAGTGGAGGAGGAAGATATACCCAAGACAACCTTTAGGACACGCTATGGTCACTTTGAATTTCTTGCTATGTCATTTGGGTTGACATATGAACCAGAAATTTTTATGGATTTAATGAACAGTGTATTCAAGCCATTCTTGGATGTATTTGTGATAGTATTTATAGATGATATTTTGCTTTATTCAAGGTTAGAAGAGGACTATGCAAATCACGTACGATAGGTATTACAAGTCCTTCGTGATTGACAATTGTACGCCATGTTTTCCAAATGTGAATTTTGGTTAAAATCAGTGGCATTCTTGGGTCATATTGTATCCGATGAAGGAATAAGGGTTGATTCACAAAAGATAGAAGCATTGAAAGATTGGCCAAGGCCAACAACAGCCACGAAAGTTCGAAGGTTCCTAGGGTTTTCAGGTTATTACAGAAGTTTTGTTGAGGGTTTTTCTTCTATTTCTGCACCTCTAACAAAGTTGACACATAAGGCGACCAAGTTTCAATGCAATGATGCATATGAAAGGAATTTCCAAGAGTAGAAAAGCAGACTAACTTCTGCACATGTGCTAGCCCTTCCAGATGGCATGGAATGGTATGCGGTGCATTGTGATGCTTCAGGAGTTAGCTTAGGGTGTGTACTGACACAACATGGTAGGGTAATTGCTTATGCCTTGAGACAACTGCGACCGCATGAGATAAACTACCCAACACATGACCTTGAGCTAGCATCTGCTGTGTTTTCCTTTAAAATGTGGTGCAACTATTTGTATGGGGTTCATGTTGACATATATACAAATCATAAGAGCCTACAGTCATCTTTAAGCAGAAAGATCAAAATTTAAGACATTGGAGATGGCTAGAGCTAATAAAGGATTACGACATTGATATACTATACAATCCAGGGAAAGCAAATGTGGTAGCCGATACTCTGAGTTGTAAGGCAATCATGAATATTGGTGCTCAGACCGTGGTAAGTCAAGGAGTGGCTAAGGATCTCTTTCAACTAGCCAATTTGGGAGTTTGCCTCATCGAAACTCCAAAGGAAGGGTTGTTGTGCATAATGCTGCAGAGTCTTCATTGGTAATGGAAGTAAGAGAAAAGCAGTTAAAGGATCCTATTCTACGATAACGTAAGGAGAAGGTGAGACAACGTACGATGAAGGGCTTTGAACATACACAAAATGGAGTACTTTATTGCCAAAATAGATCATGTGTTCCTAATATTAATGGAGTAAGAAGAAGGATAATGGAAGAAGCCCATTATTCAAGATATTCCATCCATCCAGGATCAACTAAGATATATCATGACCTAAAGGAAATGTTTTGGTAAGGAGGCATGAAAAAGTACTTCTTAGAATTTGTGGCTCAATGCCCGAATTGCTAATAAGTTAAGGTAGAGCACCAAAAGCCACGAGGTTATATGCAATGTATAGAGCTTCCAATGTGGAAGTGGGATATGATTAATATGAATTTTGTTACCGGGTTGCCTCGCTCATTTCAGAAGTTTGACTCCATAGGGGTGATAGTGATAGGCTCACAAAGTCAGCACACTTCTTGATAGTTAAGAGTGATTATACAGCTGAAGAGTATACAATGTCATACCTCAAAACAGATAGTTAGGCTGCATGGGGTCCCAATCTCCATTATATCTGATCGGGGAGCTCAATTCACTGCAAAATTTTTGAAATCCTTCCAAAGGAGCTTAGGTACAAAAGTGAATTTAAGTACAGGTTTCCACCGTTAGACAAATGGTAAAGTAGAATGCACCATTCAAACACTTAAAAATGTCTTGGGGACTTGTGCATTGGACTTCAAAGGTAGTTGGGTGGACCATTTGCCACTTATTAAATTTGACTATAATAATAGCTACCGTTCAAGCCTCAGGATGGCACCTTATGAAGCTTTGTATGGAAGGAAATGTGGATCACCAATAGGATGGTTTGAAGTGGGTGAAACAACGTTGCTTGGTCCAAATCTAGTCTAACAAGCAATGGAAAAAGTCAAGGTAATACAATAGCGGCTAGAAATAGCCCAAAGTTGTCCCAAATCATATGTAAATGCTAGGAGAGAGGACTGGAATTCTTAGTCAGAGATTGGGTATTCTTAAAGGTATCCCCAATGAAAGGAGTCATGAGATTCGGTAAGAAAGGAAAACTAAGCCCACAATACATAGGGCCATATAAGATTATTAAATGATTTGGATAGGTTGATTATAAATTAGAGCTACCCTAGGAGCTTTCAATGGTTCATCCAGTTTTGTATGTCTCAATGCTTCAAAAATGCATAGGTGACCCATCTCGTATCACTCCTATTAAAGATATACAGGTTACTATCTCACCTACGAAGAGGTACCTATTTCTATCCTAGATCCTCATGTTAGCAAGCTAAGGAATAAGAAAACACCTTCAGTACAGGTACTTTGGAGGAACCATCAAGTAGAAGAGATGACGTGGGAGGTTGAGGAAGCAATGAGATCTAAGTACCCTTATTTATTTAAAGCTAAAGAGGAAGTCCAAGATGCAGGTTTGGGGCATTAAGAGGTATGTATGTTTGAATGTTTGTTATCTTGTCCAATGTTCTTTTATATGAAGATTCAAACTTGTTTATCCTATTTGATTACGCTTACATTTGGGGACAAATGTTCCTGGGGGAGGATGTAATACCCCACATCTTAGGTGTATTAGTCCTATGCATACGGAACATGATATGATTTGGTAGGAGGAGTACCATTAAAGTGCCTAACTTTTGGACTGGAGATCGATAATTGCGCCTAATGCTTAAGATGAGTGAGTGTATATAAGTGTTAATACAAATTGAGGAGAGAGCGGCCTTAAACAAAGTGAAAGGAAGTGAGGTGCTTGTGTGACTTAGGAAGCTAACAGGCGAGTCACCTACGTGCGTAGCTTAAATAGGCTAGGTAGACGGAGACGAGGCCCAACACCGAGTTTATTCAAGTCAAATAAAGAATACACCCTGAGTTAAGGGTGTAATCTGGGCCCATGGTTTAGCATCATAAAGGGGTAATATTTCCAGCCCAAGATGAATAGGAAAAGGGCCAAATAACATTCACAACCCAATTCATAAATAGGGCCCAAACTAAGTGGATGTAAAAGAGAAATATTTGCAGCAAAGCCCATCAAATTAAAACCCAATAAGGCCCAAGTGAAAAGGCCAAGTACGTGCATCCCCACCATGAAAAAATGTGGCTGAAAAAACAAGAGAGAGTCGATTTAAAGTGAACCTTTAAAAGGGATTAAAAATCAGCAACTTTAAGTCATTTGAACATAGACAAAAATAAGATTTTTTAAATTTCTCCTTGCTCTCTCTTTCCATTACAAAGCAGCCACAACAAAACCTTAGGGTTCTTGGAGTAGCCCTACATCTTGGAGGTTAAGGTAAGTAAGAATACCTATGTATTTTGTGCAATGTTTCCATGAAAAACATGAGGAGTATGCTGGTTATACTTGTGCAGGAATTTTGGACAGCATGTGTTCCAAAGATTGTTGTACACTTTTCTTGTTTATTAAGAAACTTTTCTCTTATTGGTTAGCTAAATTATGAAGAAAAGGTTTATGTTTTTAACAAGGATTAGTTCTGTAGTGATGAAAGAAGGCTGTTGCACCATTTTTACCTATTGTAAAAATGAGTTCTTATATGATATCTTAATTGTGCTCTTCATAGGAATTTGTGGACTGATAATTGGGAATTGTTGTTATACGTCCTCCATCTACTTGGGGACTATTTTTGGACTGTTTTAGGACCGTTTTTGTGTGCAAATATTTTGAGTACAGGTTTGTAACGGTTGAAATAGATTTGGAATGGTTAACGTCAAAATGTAGCGAAAGGACGTAATGTTACGTTTCCTACTTGTGTATTGTGTAGAGCTACTGTATGTTGTACTTTATAAGCTCTTGTAACACAGTAATGGGACTAAAACAAGTTGGATATGACATGTATATGAGAATGTGTATTAGAAAATACGATTAGGAATGGAATTCTTTGGTTGAGAATTACGAGCTTTCTATCCGGATATTATTTTTTGGGTAGAAATGGACTACCAAGATATGTTTATTAACTGCTATCACTAGTTTTATCACCTACACTATTGTAGATAAATATTTTTGGGAAAAGGAGGTTACTTCGAGGTAATAACAAGGTCGTACAACGAGGTATGTAAGGCTGCTCATTGTCGTCTTATTTGGCATAAATCTAGGCTATCTCATGGCACATAAAGGCACTTACAAACTCCGACATGGCTAATAGCCATGTCTCCACCCTTTAACATGTTCATATGCTCCTATATATGGCCATTGCCAATTCTGCATACATACTTTGGATGCAAAGGTATATGAGATTCTTTTGTTGCTAATAAAATCTATGTGTTATTTCATCTCCTACGTAATTAATGAGTTGTGCAACTTACCCTTTTTGTTATGGTATTGTCTGGTATGATTGTTACATGTCACATGTTATGTCTATAGTCCTACACCTCTAAATGTTATGGCCACCAAAAGAATCATCTCAAAAAGTAAATAAAATATTAATTGAAGTTGCTTATTGATGGGTGGTGTCCCAGGGGTTGAAGAATCACCTAGCATGGGTCGATCCCATATTATGGGAGTTATCCCAGGGGTGAAAGGGAAGCCTAGCATGGGTTGATCCCGATATTGATTTACCACTGATTAACTGGTCATTTACATGATATATTGTGCACATATTATACAGTAAAGAAAGGTAAAGTAATAACAAGGACATAAATTACATGATTCCACAGTATGACTAAAGGTGGTCTTTTATCCTTACACACCAGTGTGTGATTTCATTTGAGCTCTTATTTCATATACAGTATTTCCTTCCTTACATATTTAGTAGATTATCTCGTACTGATGTCCCTAACAGGGGATCTGCCTTTCATGCTGTAGGTACAGGAGCTACTAGACCTTCCTAGTAGGAGTACTGGACATCCAACTATTGTTACTGAGCTCCAGGTTGCTTCAGGGCTTTGTGTATTTAGAGCTTATATTTTTGTATTGTATAGTTTGTCATGAGGTGGGGCTTTTCCCGATCCATTTAGATATTGTTCCTTATTTAGAGGCTTTGTAGACTATGTAAAGTAAAGTTTGGTCAAGTATGGTACCTTAGACATCATGGCTCCAATGATCTTGTCATATGCATTTCCTTTTGGCTTATTATTACTGTCTAATTTTTCGAGTTTTTATGTTGATCATGATTCTGGCCTCAGATATTCCATGAAAGTTAAGAATGATGCTTTATGCAAGCAATCTCTAATCTATAAGTATATTTTTACTTTTCTAGGGTGTAATAGACACATTTTAATGTCATGCCGTCCTAGGCCTAAAGTGGACAATGCATCTTGCGGGCTAGGACATTACACCATCATTCAACTTTTGATAGCTAGTTTGGGTATTTTAACTACTAAATTTTAAGAGAAATCATTCCTCTTTTCACTTGAAGACTTCCCATTCTTCATCAACTTTAGGATTCCAAATTGAATTTGAAACCTATTGAATCGATTCCATCGATGTTGTTTCATGTATATTCTTTTTCCTTTTCAATTAATATGATTTTCTTATCTAATAATAATCATTGTATTTCATTTTCTTATTTATAACCATACTTTTCTGTTATTCAGTGTTAATTACTATTTGCTGCTCTATTTGTTTTGCATATGCGTTTTCTCTACCATATCCTTATAATAGTGGTTTTAATTCAACTTTTCGTTTGTGGCTGTGGTATATTGAAATTAACCTCTCTAATCCCATAAAGTTATGAGATGGTCAGCATACATCTTATTCTCCGAGACCCCATTTTGTGGGATTGCATTGAGTATGTTGTTGTTATGAATTTTATGTTTGAGGTTCTTGTCTAAAAGTAATTACTTTATTTAGTTTCCTTATTCTCAATCATATATTTTCTTTATTATTCTGTGTTTATTACTATCTATTGCTCTAATTTCTTTCTATCGGTTTTTTTTCTCTTATTTCCTTATAACCATTCATTGAATTCCACTTTTTGTTGGAGCTGATGGTCTATCAGAAATAACTTCTATACCCCATAAAGGTTGGGGTAAGGTCGACGTACATCTATAATGACCCGCTAGGTCATTTTAAAAATAAATCATGTCTCTTTAATAAAATGTCCTTTTAGTAAATTTAAATTGAAAATTTTAGATTGTTAGATAATTATATTATTTTGTTCAACGGATAAATGTAGAGAATTAATATAATTTATAAACTAAATTGATAATTTATTTAATATCTTATATCACTTATCCTACATTTATTAAAATAGATTAATAAAATTTATCACCATTAATATTTACATAATATGAAATAGAAAAAAAAACTGAAAAGCCCAAAGAAAAAAAACAAAATAAGAAAAGAGTAATAGGTGTCAAACGCAAAACTATAAAAACAGAAAAGAAAATACGAAGAAACAAAAACTTATAGAGAGAAAAAAAAAAGAAAAAAGAAGGGAAGAAAGAAAGGGAAAATGCCAGAGGAAAATTATGATTCTCATCCCAAAACATGAAGGTCATCATTCTCATCTTTTTTATTAAGTTTTCATGAGATTATGAATAAATTTTTTGGGTAGAAACGGTAATTGATATTAAATTAAGAAAATATAGCCCTAGGGTTCTTAAAATAAAAATCTTGATTTGGGGGTCAAATAACGATCCGTTTTAGCTGAAATTAAGCAGATGAGTTTACTTTATGATGGGTTAACATAATTTAAATGAAAATTTTAGATTTGAATTCGAGGGCTTGCGGTGACATTTTTACTTAATTTTTGAGCCAAAAATAAATATAGCAATATGGATGTCATTAGATTCGTATTCCTATGTAGATTATATATTTGCACAAATTTTGACCATCCAAAAGCATTACGAAAGATTCAAGTTCTGAAGTGACTGTTTGATTAATTGAGATAAGTGGATTTCTCAACTCTTGTTAAGTGTGTAGAATCATATATTTCCTTGTTTTTTATGCTTGAGATTAATGCGACTTTATGATTGTTTGGCTTATTCTTAGTGAAAAATCATGATGATAAAAACAAAGATAATAAAAGGCAACTTGTTTATATAACGATATGTGATATGTCGAGAATGATTTTAAAGGTTTATTGATTTATTGTTGATATTGTATGATGATCATGTTGTTATAAATTGTTCATTGTTAGAAAAATCATCATCTCCTCATTAGTTATGTGAACATGTCTTATTCCATTGATTCCGAGACAAGTTTGTGACAAAGATTATGTAAATTGAGGAAAACTAAGAAACTAAAGAGAATGTACCATTTGAGGGACGTTTTGCACGCCAAGATGGATACCATAATTCGAGGGATGTGTCACACACCGCGATGGATACCATAATTCATGGGTCGTGTTGCACGCTGCGATGTATTATAGAGGGTTGTGTCACATGCCACGACATATACTCTGACTTGAGGGTCGTGTCGCACGCCGTGATGGATGCATGGACTAATAAGTCCCCCATGGGTCCCGAATAGAGAGACAGGGTGTGTATGATTAGGTCAGACATGCATCATTATACTTGACATTGCATTGCATTACACATCTTTATCTTTTATGAACTTGTAAGTGCCTTTTGTGGAACCTATAATGGATGGATTTTGTCCTTATGACGTTGATCTATAAATATTGGTGTAATTATTTAATTATATGCTATGTATATTGTGAACTATTAGGTTGGACTGGTTTTATACAAGTTATAGTTGTGGAGGTTTTGTTGGAGAGTTAGTAGTACCCGTATTCGGTATTACTTAACTTTTGTTTAGGAGTTTGCTCGTTTTGTACCATTTGGATGGTACTCACCCCTTGCTTCTATATTTTTGTTGGTTATACCTTGGATCTTTGTGATACTATCTCTTCTCTTTTTTTTATCCAAGGCTTTCTATGGAGATTGGTGAAGTAGTTATTTATCATCTCAGCTAACCCCCATCCTCCTCCTATTTATGATGTTGTTCTACATTAGAGACAACATCATTTGAGACTTGTATTTTTCTTTTAAATCTACTGTAATACATTAGAGGCTTATGCACGTGACAACAAGATTTTGAGGGAATTGAATTAAGTTTAATTATCTTTCACAGTTAAACTTTTATTTTTATTATTCTTCCGCATTTTATTGTTATAATTGGGTTCTAGGGTGACTTTTCTTGGTGGGATAAGATGAGTTCCATCATGTCCATTTTTGGGTCGTGACAGATGGTATCAAAGCTCAGATTTCATAGGTCTCACCTACACACGAATTGAGTCTAGTAGAGTCTCAAGGATCGGTATGGAAACGTCTATACTTATCTTCGAGATGTTATAAGACTGTTAGCAAACTTTCTTTTGTTTATTCTTTCTCCATCGTGCGTCCCCGATTCGGTGTAATTCTTATTGCTTTGTTTCATTCCCTCGCACTTATAGAGATGATTCATGCTTTATTCTTTATGTGGGTTGTATTTGTCTTTAATGTTAGATCTTGTAATAAAGTATAAGTGATATACTTATAAGAATTAAAGTGTTCGATGATAAAAAAGGTTGAGTAAGGTGATGACTCCAATATGCACTTTGAGCATATTTGAGTGATGATGTCAAACAATGAATTGAGGGATTTCAGGAATGTGTTTTCCTTTTTGGGTTAGTTATCAAATGTGGCATGATAATTAAAGGTGGAATGTTAAAAAGATGGCTAGATAATGAATTTTGTAAATCTGCAAACATCTATTACTAAAGTTGTCATAGTATGTGTGAAATTTAAAGGTAATGATAAGAATGATGTTGTACCAATTAAGGTCAGAATCTCTACTATGATTTCATAGATCAAGTGGATATTAAGGAGGGTCATGATACAACTTATAACGCCTAGTAAAATCACGAAAATACCCCTAGATTGAGGGTATGCTCATAACGCATCTTCCAACGCTTGTATGGCAAACCCGAGGACGGGTTTATGATCAGCACACAAAATTAAGCAGGAAAATAGTCTCGGCCAGTTTTTAGAGCTACCCAGTCAAAAGATATTTTTTTGATCTAAAACGCAAAACAGTGCTAGTGCGCAATGGAGGCGTGTTGTGCTTGTGTTGCAGACCTGCATTTTTATTTTTGTGAAAATCTTCGACGCGATTGAGAAAACTTATTCAAAAACATTTTCTAAATTTTACCAGTCATTCTGGTCTATTCCCAACCCCTCCTAAACTCTATACACGATCTAACAAGGTCGTTTTGATGTAAAAAAGGTTTAAAATCGCCATCTAAGTCCTATTCCATAATCTAACAAGGCTAGAGCTTGAGGAAAGAGGAGAAGAGCTTGAGTTTGAAAATTTGAGAAGAAATCTTTGACATGACTGATTGATAACTTCGTTCGAAGTATGTAAGGCTAAACTAAAAGCATGGGGATTGTTCTCTCATGTGCCCCATGGAGGGTCATAGATGAGTTGATGGTTCAATAGTCTCCATGCATGAATTCTTGATGGTTTTCTTAAAATTCTTTTTGAATTTACATGTTTTTCTATGTTGATGATCATCATAAACTTGTTTTTCTTGAATTAAACATTTTCATGAGAATTTGCATAAGCCTACATGACTATTTGAAAAGCATGCATAATGAACTTGAGTATTGAGTCTAGAGCCTTGAATTGAGATTGTTGATTGTGATGAGAGGATGATGATGAGTTGATAGAAATTGATTGTCTTATGAGTCTCTATAAATGGACTCCACTGATGTGTCTATTCGATTTTTTCCTAATGATTGTTCTAAATTTTGAGTCATTGATAAGATTGATTGATTAAAGGGTTAGAGTCACTATGAGATGTTTATTGGTGAAAGGATAAGAGTCCCTATGATTTTGATTGATAAAAGAGTTAGAGTCCCTATGAGTTGAATGAAGATGGAGTTCGAGTCCCTATCAAATACTAATTGATGATGGGGTTCG
This sequence comes from Solanum rostratum, assembly GCA_029948455.1. NCBI lineage: Eukaryota > Viridiplantae > Streptophyta > Magnoliopsida > Solanales > Solanaceae > Solanum > Solanum rostratum. The sequence goes on along the minus strand of CM057055.1, from coordinate 8,785,172 downwards.
AGTCCCTATGAGATTGGTCGAAATAGAGGTTTTATGACCATTAAGTCATAGGAGGAGTATCGAGCATCGAAATAGTGAGAGTTAGTCCGACTTGAACTCGTCAAACTGCATTACCAAACATAGGTGAGGCTTAGAACCATCACATATATTGTGGTTCCCTCTTGATTAGAAGTCCATGAAACAATAGCGTACTTATTGATGACTGACTCCATATTAGGTGAGCTGATATAGTTTTGATTCGTTCCTTAACTGACAAGTTTAAAACGACTGTGGCAACATCAGTGAAATTATTGTACATTCACTGGCTCATAAGTGAAACTTCCATAAATTTCCTATCTTGAGTAATCTGGGTTGAGATGAAAGAGATGAGAGGATGTGAGCTCATCTGAGACGGGATGAGATGAGATGACATGAGAGGAGGTCAGCTCCCTTGAGATGAGTCTGAGATGATTGATGAGTTTGAGTTGTTGACGGGTCACTTGTCTACTCTTTATTCTTACATAGATAGACATTTAACAATTTGATGTTATTTGAGTTGATTTTTCTTTCAATATTATTCTATCCGTTTCTGTTTTACTCAGCTATTTTACATACCAGTACATTTCAAGTACTGATGTCCCTTTTGGACTACATCATTTTATGATGCAGTAGTAGGTACTAGAGATCACCAATAGGCGCTCCGTTGATGATCTGAGATTCACAACTGATTTGGTGAGCCTCCTCTACTCCGTAGGATCCACTATGAGTTACTTCATCTTGCATTAGAGTTAGAATTAGGAATATTCTTTTATTTTGATTGGGGTAGCCATGGGTCTGTTATTGGCACCACACGATTAGTGATAGAGGCTTCATTGACGATGGTAGAACGTTATGTTTAGATTGTGAGCTAGTTCTTTATACTAGACTTTATTATTATCTATTTATTCTGAGACTTTAGATTAGATGTGCACATTTACCTACTTTTATTTTCGCTGTTCAGTAGAGTTAGTTGATTGAATGAATGTGATGAGGCTAAGTGGTTCGCTTGGGGACTAGCAATAGTCTCTAGGTGTCGGCCACGCCAAGGGTACCCTCTTGGGTCATGACATTACTATCACAACGATACCAATGCTTACTTTGTTAGAGTTATGAAGTGTGTTACTTTTGCTAGTGATTAAATTTATGGAAAAAAAGGTGTATTACTTAGGATAGATTCATGAAAGATTGGATAAGATTTTGCAGCTATTTGATGGGTAGAAGTATGAGGGCTAGTCTGGTACTACTTTCTTGATAGATATGATGTGTTCTAGCGGTGGATCTGATGGAATTCATGATACAGTATTAGTGGTATATAAAGATAGACATATCGATTTTCAAGCGTGAATACAAACTACTTTGGGAGTCATTAGTGTATCATCGGCTCATTTAATATGGTCGAATGTTGTATTTATATTTGTTGAATCAACTAGTTTGTTACTCTGGATGCTTGGGTTAAGTATTATTTATAAGGAAACTTTTAGTGGTGGATCACTGGTACAATTAATGTATTTAAGTTGTGAGGTGTATTCTGGAGATTCTAAATGAGGACTACTGATCTATAATAAGATCCAAGGCAGTGTATCAATATCGAAATGATAAGTGAATAATATTCAAATGATAAGCATATGGGTAGAGAAAGTCCAAATGAGTAAATTTAGGGGAAGGCAATGGAGGATTTTAGTAGGAGAGGTGCTTATAAAAATTGGGTTAGTCTTTTAGTTTAGTTGGTATAATTGTGTTTAAGGTATCACGTCGATGATAAGGTTGGCTTCAAGATGATGGCAATGGTTACTTAGCATAATGATAGTAAAAGTTTGTGATGGATTATGATCAGGATGCAATCATATAATAAGGATTTTCAATTAAATAAATTCGGTATGGTAATAATGACCTGCGAATCTTTAAAATTGTGAATTAATACTATTTGATGAGTAACATGGTCGTACGAAAAGATGTATCTTTTGAGAAAGTAGAAAATTGAATTTAGATCCACGTGATTTCATTTCGCTTTGGTTATGGTGATAGTGTTATGTATCATTGATCTGAGTTAGAAAACTGTTGGGTAATACTTCAAAAAACAAATCTACATACGTGCGTCTTGAATATGTTGCTAAGATCCTTTTGTGATTTTGAGTATGACAATTAGTACAATGACCTTTTTAAGAGATATGGGAAGGTTGATAAAGAGGTGATCCATAAATAGTTAAGATGCATGAAATAAAGATTCATGTTTTCATTGTTAGTATATATTTTTGGTCGTATATTTTTCAAGATATGAATTGGTAAGATAAGAAATAATGTATAGCAATGATTATTCAGTATTTGGAAGAACTTAAATGAGGTTTGGACCTAAAGAAGTGCTCCACTTAAAGTTTTGTCTTAGAGCATAAGGTAGAATGTCATATGTGGATCAGAGAATAAAGTTGATAAGTAAGCTAGTTGTCAAGACCCAGAGTTAGGGTCTTGATGTGACACGGCGAATAGGAATCCGAGAGTCCCCAATCAAGCCTCATATATCTATATCCACATCATCGGTTCAATAATAACATTCAAACACATCTATATATATAGTAAAATTTGAGTTTCTCATAAATCATTCCAACGATACGAAAGCAATATACTAGTCATAACAAGTGGATTTAAGAAGGGTTTACATAGTGTCCAACAAATGACTCTAGTCAAAGGAACAAGGGCCATGACAAGTTCCGAGCTCACCCTCAATAAAGAAGATAATTCTGAAATAGCATAAAGGAAAGATAGTTGGCTCATCTTTGGAAGACAGGACTCACCACAGTATACTCTGGGATTGGACTATTCGTCAACCTATTGATAATCAAAGTGCTCGGCCCCTACATGGTAAAATAATGTAGGCATAGAGTATGCGTTTGTATATTTGAATGGACTAAGTATGCGGCATGTAATGCATATGACTTACCAAACCTGCATTTCGATATTAGATGACAAAGCCACACAATATAGAAGAATTGTATATTCAATGGAAATATATATACAAGATGCCAAGAAATTTATGATGCATGAAATGCAATAATTCTCATATATAGTGGGAATGGACTATAACCGACAAATCAAACTTATGTGAGGTATTACATGAATTAGTCCGACAGAGACCTCCCATCAGTTGGAGAAGACAACTTGCCAAAGGTAATCTACATCACAGCTTATGGAAATCACCATTTCGGTGGATAGTCACCTTCCTTACGGAACTCACCATTTTGGAAGGATTTTCAGAATCATACATAACATGTCAGAATTTCATATACATATAACGATTCCTTACGACCCGATCATTTTAGTAATGGGTTATATTGCAATGTTGGCACATAGATTAAGGAACGGGATAGGGCCCTTGGGGATAGCCCTAACACCCATAATCCAATAGTGCTAAGTCGATAACATCCCACTTCAATACTTTTACATATACGTGCTTTCAAGAAATGCAATGTTCATTTCAAACTATTCGATACACATTTAGGCTCAAAAAGCCAAATCATAGTTCATACTTATAGATGTTCATACAGGGAATAGCTCCTTCACAAATACAGAATGGTGCAAGCACCCAGATTACTCAATGAGGAAGAATCATAGACATACCGATGATTACCTCTTTGTCATAGTCAATATCTTATCAGAATCATATCAAAATCATTTCAGAAAAACATAGTTGTGCTTAACCCACTTCATAATCTCTGTATATCAATGTTCATGAATGCAATGCAATGCATGATGTGAGAATAGCATGGTAACATAGATTCAAGTTAAAAATCAACATCACAATATAAAATTGACTATATCCATAATTAAATCTACATGTAAATAGTAGAGTAGATCACCCATGCATAAATCAACTTTAAAGGGGAAATGCATGTTCATACTTTATAACACAATATAGACCATCATATTAGTAATGAAAATGAATTGAAATCATAGGTAAAATTCAGCTCATACACTAAGTAGATTTAATAAAAATCAAATAATGAAATCTCATATTTAAAGTAAATGAAATTCATGAAATAGGTTGAAAGATCTTTGGGTCATCTTGGTTTAAAGGGACCAAGAATCAATCCAAATACCTTGATTGAGGAGATGAATTTGAGAGATGAATTAGGCTTGAATTGGACTCCAATAAATTCCTAGTTTTGATACTTGAGAAAGGAGAGTACAGATGAAAGGGGAAGTGATCTTATGATTGACAGAAGGTTTTAGGAGAAAGAATTAAGAGGGGAGGGGGTTTAACTGAATTAGGCGTTTAGGATAAGTGAAAGATCATAATTCATAATTAAAATAAATCAAAATTACATAAATACAATTAATGAAACGAACAAAAACTGGAACCTTAGGTCAAAATGGTCCACTAGACGGTCCGTGAAACGTCACACGGATCGTAAATAGTGGTCGTGACCCAACAAATAGAAACTTTGCAGGGCAAATTCACATGGAGCTAAGGGTCCCCACACGGACGACTACACGATTTGTGTGACTCCACACGGGCCGTGACGTCGACCGTGTAGCGGTACATTAAATAATTTACGCACGACAATGTTACGAGACGGTACTTCTATACTGAGAATAATTTTACGTAGTGAGTCACACAGAGAGCCACATGGCCCATGACACATCACACGGACCGTGTGAGTACCGTTTGCCTTCACTTGGAAAAATTTCCTTCCATCTCAAAGTTGTCCCAACTATGAACTGGACCAAGTGTCCCTTCACAGGAGGCCACACAGTCTGTTTGGCTTTACACAGCCCTTGTGGGCCCTCCTTGGAGTGATGCCTGCCAGTTCACCTGGAAATATCCAAGAGATTTGGGAAAACCCACTCGAAAATCTGGGTCCTTACATCATCTCCCCCTTGGGAACAGTTCCCGAATGAGCAAGAACGAAGCTTGAAAGGCTTGACTTAGAGTGCGAAGCACCTAACATAAGATATGATGCATAGTTCATGATTCAAATAGTATCAAAAGCATTATTTAAAAATCATTATGCAAAGCCTTCAAACTCATATCAAAATTGTATTCAAGTCACTCAAAAAATTATAAAAAAAAAACTTTTTCGTGCTCATGTATGCATGTCGTGTCATGAGACTCAAGAGGGCAAGAAATGACACCACTAGATAAGGGAGAATCGCAATACCTTAGGATAGAGTATACTGGAAAAGATGAGGGTATCGCTTCACCATGTCCAGCTCCGACTCCCAAGTAGTACTCTCCATATGTTGATTTCTCCAAAGTACCTTCTCCGAAGCCACGTCCTTGTTACGAAGCCGCTTTACATTCCTATCAAATATTTCTACCAGCACTTCCTCATAAGACAAATTTTCTTCAACCTCAATCCCTTCCAAGGGCACAATGGTGCTAGGGTCACCTAATAGCTTCCTTAACATAGACATATGAAAGACCGGGTGAATGGAACTCAAAACCGGAGGCAACTCCAACCTATAATCCACCCCACCAATTCGCTCAACAATCTCATAAAGGCTGACATTCCGGGGTCTTAGCTTGCCCTTCTTACCAAAATGCATCACATCCTTCAGAGGCGAAACCTTCACATATACCCAATCACCGACACAAAACTCAAGATCCCTTCTCCTAACATCCGAATAAGACTTTTGATGACTTTGGGCCATTTTAAACCTTTCCCTAATCACCTTCACCTTATCCATGGCCTCCATCAACAAATCTGGACCAACTAGTGCTATCTCTCCAAACTCAAACCACCCCACCAGTGATCTACACCTTTTCCCATATAAAGCTTCAAACGGCGGCATACCAATGTTAGCATAGAAGGTATTATCATAAGCAAACTCAAGTAGTGGGAGATGGTGATCCCAATTTCCTTTAAACTCCATTACACAAGCCCTAAACATGTCTTCCAAGGTTTGAATAGTCCTCTCTTCTTGGCCATCGGTTTGAGGATGAAAAGTTGTGCTCAACTTAATCTTAGTTCCAAGCCCCTTCTGAAAAGTAGTCCAAAAGTGGGAAGTCCATTGGGTACCACAATCCGATATAAAGGACCTAGGCATACAATGCTACCTCACTATCTTTTGGATATACAGCCTTGTGTAATCCTCGGCGTTGAATATAATCTTGACATGGAGGAAATGAGCCGACTTCGTCATCCGATCCACGACAACCCAAATGGAATCAAATTGCCTTCGAGTCCAAGGCAAACAAACAACAAAATCCATGTTCCATTTCCATGTCGGAATATCAATGTCTTTGGCCAATACCACCAGGTCTTTGGTGTTGCACATTCACCTGTTTACAACTCGGGCATTCGGATACGAACTTAGTGGTGTCTTTCTTCATACCATGCCACAATACACTTCTTTAAAATCCCGATACATTTTGGTAGTCCCTGGGTGAATAGAATAATGAGACTTTTGAGCCTCACTAATAATCAACCTTATAAGATCATCCATATTCGGAACACAAAACCGATTTTGGTACCGGAGTACACTATCTCCCCCTTGGGAGAACACCCCGATCTCTTTTTCAGCAACCAACTTCTTCAATTCAAGTAACGATGGGTCTAAATCTTGCTTAGCTTTTACATCACTTACAATGGAAGATTTTGCCCCACTTTGAGCAAAAATACCACCATCGCTCGAATCAGCCAACCTGACACCTAACCTTGCTAACCGGTGAACATCTCTTGCAAGCTCCTTCTTCTCTTCCCCGACATGCACCACACTCCCCATAGACAACCTATTGAGAGCATCAGCCACAATATTAGCCTTGCCGAGATGATACAGAACACTCATGTCATTATCTTTTAGGAGCTCTAACCACCTACTTTGCCTTAAATTGAGATCTCTGAATACATATTGGAAACTCTTGTGATCGGTGAACAAATAAACATGAACTCCATTCAAGTAATGTCTCTAAATCATTAAAGCTAAAAACATCGCCGGCCAATTCAAGGTCGTGCGTTGGGTGTTATGTTCATGCACCTTCAACTGCTGTGATGCATACACTATTACCTTACCATATTTCATAGGCACACAACCTAATCCAATCTTCTCGCATTCGTCCGACCACTCAAACTTAGCCTTCTTTTAGGTCAACTTTGTCAATGCAGATGAGATAGTTGAGAACCCTTCAATAAACCTTCTGTAATAGCCGGCCAACCCTAGGAAACTGCAAATATCTGAAGGAGTCAATGGTTTGGGCCATTCTTCATGGCCTCAATCTTCTTCGAATCTACCTTGATACCAACATCGGACACCACATGACCAAGGAATGCCACTTTTCCCAACCAAAATTTACATTTGTTAGCCTTTACATTCCATTGTTTCCTCCCTTAATATTTGGAGAATCATCCTCAAGTGATCCTCGTGCTTCTGCTCACTTCGGGAGTAAATGAGAATATCGTCAATGAATACCACCACAAAACTGTTAAGGAATGGCCTAAACACCCAGTTCATTAAATCCATAAACACGACAAAGCATTGGTTAGGCCAAACAACATCACCAAAAACATGAAGTGCCTATACCTTTTTCGAAAAGTTGTTTTGGGAATATCACAATCCCTAAACTTTAACTGATGATACCCGAAATGAAGATCAATCTTTGAGAAATGAGTAGCCCCTTGAAGCTGGTCAAACAAGTCAACAATAATGGGCAATGGGTACTTATTCTTAACGGTCACCTTATTCAGTTGTCTGTGGTCAATACACATTCGAAAAGTTCTGTCCTTCTTTCTTATAAACAACACTGGAGCACCCCACAACGATATACAAGGCCGAATGAAACACTTCTCCGACAAATCCTTTAACTGCTCCTTTAATTCTTTCAACTCTGCCTGCGCCATACTATAAGGGGGAATATAGATAGGCTTAGTATTTGGAATTAGATCTATGCCAAAGTCTACCTCTCTTTATGTAGGGATGCCCGGTGAATCTTCGGGGAACAAATCTCAAAACTCATTCACTAGAGGGACTTACTCAAGAGTAAGAACTTCGGACTCTATATCCTTGACCCTTACAATATGATAAATCCACCCCATAGAAATCATTCTCCGTGTTGTGAGGTAGGAAATAAACTGACCTTTAATAGAAGAGTCACCACCCTTCCATTCAAGAACGAGCTCACCGGGAGGTTGGAACGTGACCTTTCAGGTCCTACAATCTATTGAGAAATATGATGCATGCAACTAGTCCAACCAAAGAATCACGTCAAAGTCGAACATCTTAAGTTCTACAAGATCACATGAAAAACTTTTGTGCAACACAGAGACATGGCAACCATGATAGGCTCTATGTGCAACAATAGATTCAGCCGTAGGAGTATAAACTGAGAATGGTTTCCTCAAAACCATGGAATTAAAACCAAATTTAACAACCAACAGAGGAGTCACAAAAGAAAAATTTCCAACCAGATTAGGCAAAACATAAGCATCAAAATCAAACACTTTTAACATACCGATCACCACATCCAGAGCTTTCTCAACATCCTGGCGGGCGTGGAGTGCATAGAACCGATTGTTACTTGGGGAAACACCTTGTAGAGCTCTTTGTTGGCATTGCTCGCCTTGGGCCACCTTGTGTTAGCCTCTATGGGCATTCCTACAACAATCAACCATCTTATGATCTTTATCACCACATCTGAATCAAACACCCAAATCTCTCTAGCAGACTCCCGTGTGGGGTTTCCCACATTAGTCGTACGCAAGATATCCCTGACCGCCATAAACAAGTTCCCTAGGAGGAGGCACTCGGTCATTAGTGACTCGATTATTGAAACCTTGGCCCTGTAGAAAGCAACAAAACTGCCACATTGAGAACTAGAAAATCCACCATCAAAATGGGTCCTCATGGAATTGTGAACTCTTATCCCCTTGAGTTTCTCCCCCTCGATCTGTTCAGCATAAACCATGAGTTTGGCAATGTCCATATCCCATATAGGCATAGCAGTACGACATTCCTTCACAAGTAAATAAGAGATACCCGAAATAAACTTGTGAATCCTTGCACGGGGATCAACTACCAGTGATGGAGCACACTTAGAAAGCTTCGTGAACTTGAGGGCATAGTCCCTAACACTCATACTTTCTTGCTTGAGATTAATAAACTCAATTATTTTAGCCTCTCTAAGATCAAAAGGAAAGAAGCGATCAAGGAAAGCAAATTTGAACACCTCCAAATTTAAAAATCACCACTGCAAACTTTCTCCAAAGACCGTTGAGTATACCACACTTGAGCCACATCTTTCAATTGATAGGGAGCCAGTTGAACCCTCTCTTCAGAAGTGACACCCATGTCATTCAACATTTTTGTAAGCTCATCAATGAACTCCTGGGCATCCTTATTTGCCTTTGACCCATGAAACTCTTGAGGATACATCCAGGTTAAATCCCTCACCCTAGAAGCAGGCATAGGATCCCGTGGCAAGTTAGCCTGCCTTGTTTGAGAATTTACTGCCTGATCGAGCATGGCGAAAGTTGTGCGGAACTCACCATTTGAGATTGGTTCCTCCATAGGCTCGTGGGGAGCCTGATCCTCGTCAGCTAGAGTCGGCCATAGAAGAGGGGGTCTTCCTCGAGGCATCTTCTTAAATGGATCAATAACACTGTCAAAACAAGGGAATATAATATAGTAGCCATAGCACGACATAAGACATGAAGAGGTGAGGCAGTTTCTAAAATGTCTTCATAGCCTCCCACTCATAGGTATGGTGCACTTCACACCTATGAATAGGACTCTAATCAACGCGGCATGTTGGACTCTAAGGATTATTCATAAACCTAGGGCTCTGATACCATCTTTTGTCATGACCCGAGGTTAGGGGCTAGATGTGACACGGCAAATGGGAACCCGAGAGTACCCAAACATGACTCAAGTTTCTATATCTACATCATTCTCAAGTGTCTATATCCACATCATCAATTCAAGAATAACATTCAAACACATCTATATATATAATCAAATAGGAATTTCTCATAAAATCATTCCAACAATATGAAAGCAATATACTAGTCCTAACAAATGCATTTAAGAAGGGTTTACATAGTGTCTAACAAATGCCTCTAGTCAAAGGAACGGGGGCCACGACAAGTTTCGTGCGCACCTTCAATGGAGAAAATAGTTCTGAAATAGCTTAAAGGAAACATAGTTAGTTCATCCTCGAAAGACGGGACTCACCATAGTATACTCTGAGAATGGACTATTTAAAAACCTGTTGATAATCAAAATGCTCGGCCCCTACATGGTAAAATCATGTAGGCATAAAGTATGCGTTAGTACGTTTGAATTTACTAAGTATGCGACATGCAATGCATATGACTTACCAAACCTGAATTTTGATGTTAGATGACAAAGGTAAATAATATAGAAGAATTATATATTCAATGGAAATATATATACACACAAAATGCCATGAAATTTATGATGCATGTAATGCAATAATGCTCATATATAGTGTGGATGGACGATAACCGACAAATCAAACTCATATGTGCTATTACATTAATTAATTCGATAGAGACCTCCCATCGATAGAAGAATACTACTTATAAAAAGTAATCTACATCACAGCTTACCGAAATCACCATTTCGGTAGATTGTCACCTTCCTTACAGAACTCATCATTTCAGAAAGATTTTCAGAATCATACATAACATAGTAGAATTTCATATAAATATAACCATTCCTTATGACCCGGACAATTCGATAATGGCTTACCGGCCTATGTTGGCACATAGTTCAACAAAAGGGAGAGGGCCCTTTGAGATAGCCCTAACACCCCCAATCCATCAGTGCTAAGTCGATAACATCCCACTTGAATACTTATTCATATATGTGGTTTAAGGAAATGCAATATTCATTTCAAACCGTTCAGGACACATTTAGGCTCAAAATGCCAAATCATAGTTCATACTTGTAAATGCAAATACACGGAATAGCTCATTCACATATACAAAATGGTGCAAGTACCCAGATTTCTCAATGAGCCAGAATAATAGACATACCGGTGATCCCCTTTTTGTCATAGCCAATATCGTATAAGAATCATATCATAATCATTTCAGAAAAACATAGTTGTGCTTTACCCACTTCATAATTTCCATATATCAATGTTCATGAATGCAATGCAATGCATGATGTGTGGATAGCATGGATAACATAGATTCAAGTTAAAAATCAATATCACAATATAAAATTGAGTAAATCAATAATTAAATCCTCATGTATATCATATTGTAGATCACCCATGTATAAATCAACTTTAAAGGGGACATGCATGTTCATACTTAATAACTCAATGTAGATCATCATATTAGTAATCAAAATGAATTGAAACCATAGGTAAAATACAACCCATACACTAAGTAGATTTAATAAAAATCAAATAATGAAATCTTATATGTAAAGTAAACTAAATTCATGAAATAGGTTGAAAGATCATTTGGTCTTCTTAGTTGAAAGGGACAAAGATCAATGTGACATACCTTGATTTAGGAGCTGAATTTGAGGGATGAATTAGGCTTGAATTGGAGACCAATTGAACCCTAGTTTTGATCCTTGAGAGAAGATAGTAAAGAGGAATGGGGAAGTGATCTTATGAGAGATAGAAGGTTTTAGGAGAATGAATTAAGAGGGGAGGGGATTCAGCTGAATTAGGGGTTTAGGATACGTTAAAGATTATGATACATAATTAAAATAAACAAAAATTACATAAATGCCATTAAAGAAAAAGACCAAAACTGGAACAGTCCGGTCCACACAACCTACTACATGGTCCATGAAATGTCACACGGGCTATGAATAGTGGTCATGACCCAAAACGTAGAATCTTCATGGGGGAAATTTACACGGAGTTAAGGGTTCCCATACGGATGACTACATGGTCCGTGTGACTCTACACGGGCTGTGACATTGATCGCGTAGCGGTGCTTTAAATAATTTTTGCATGACAAAGTTACGAGACGGTACTTCTATACTTAGAATAATTTTACATAGTGAGTCACACGGAGAGCCACACGGCCCGTGAGACATCACACGGACCGTGTAAGTGGCCATGTGCCCTCACTTGGCCAAATTTCCTTTCGTCTCAAATTTGTCCCAACCATGAACTAGAACAAGTGTCCCTTCAAAAGAGCCCACACGGTCTGTTTGACTTCACACGGCCCTCTTGGGCCCTCCGTGGATTGATGCGTGGAAATTCACCTGGGACATATCCAAGAGATTTGGGAAATGCCACTTGAAATATCTGGGTCCTTACACTAGTGAAGGAACGAGAATCTGATATATTGAAGAGTTCAGTGTATCTAAAATTTGTATCATAGTAAGAATCTAAGAAAGGTGAAGGAATAAGACCTCTCATATAGACCATTGGTTCAAAATTAAGGGTTTTACTAATTTTTGCCTTTGAGCTTAGATATGACCATGCAATGTGTACGTGTTCAACACATATTTACTAGGATTTTATTAGTGAGTTTTACAAAGATTGAGTTTTGATTCGAGAGATAAATAATATTGTTTGAAATATGCTACATTTGTATATTGGTCTAGATTATTCAATTATGATAGATTACATAGGGGGACGTTGCGATATAGATCTATAGCTCTACATGATTATTGAGGGTGTTCAAGGAGTTGCAATTACTCAGTGCAGTGGACTACATAGATTATTGTGATGCGTTACATAGACATTTGATGATTACTAGAAGTTATGTGCTTATAATATGCATAACTATTAAGGTGATTGAATCTTTCTATGTTTTGGCACGGGGTTATATGATGGTTTGAATGGTAGTTGAAATTGGTATATGAAAGATTGCATGAAATTGACTTTAGGTATAATTAAATAACTTTACCTCGATGCCAAAAGTAATATCAAATTTAAAATCAATTCTATCAGCTTTGAGGTGATTTATATCCATAAGAAATGCTTAAATAATAAAAAAAGCCATTGTTTGAAATATGTTAAGGTGATAATGTGTTGCTAATAAGACTTTGATACGAGTAACAATTTGAGAGAATGGTAAATGAGAAATATGGCTATGATATTATATTAGTATTTAGAGCGTTGTCTTTGATGCAGTACTGTGAGAAGTATATTGAATTTTATAATTAAGTATGTGTATGATTGTATTAGGGAGCAGACAGATTGATTATGAGTAGAAAGAAAATCTAATTTAAGAAAGATGGGGTCAGATGAATGTTTGATAGGAGCACTATGAAAGGAGTATCTTGTACCATTAAACTTTTATTCAGTGCATTCTTATGTGACTACCTACTTCATTATGGGCATGTTTTATAGTATTACTCCGTGTCTATTCCCACTTGTGTCTTCAGTTTTGTAGACAGGTTCTTAGAGGTGGATTGGGTGAACCGATCTTGCAATTATCTCTTGATAAGATAGGATGGTTGTGCAGACTTTATTATATCTATTATGACAGATTTAATATTGTTTGGGATAGTTGAAGTATGCAAGTGGTTCTACACACAAAACTTTGCTTATGTGAATTTCTAGAACAGCTACCATGAATACTTACAAATTTCTAGCAGTATTAAGAATTCATCTCATTGTTGGGATAATGTTCTTTCTATTTATGATCAAATATGAGGCCTATTAAGTCTAGCCCTATCACTCTTAAGGGTTGTTTATAGTCACTACTATTGGTCTAGTACTCTTGATAGTGTTGTTAGAGGTCCGTATGTCTGTATGTGTCATTCACTAAGTAGTTACTTGATCCTTTCCTTTTTTGGGTAAGAAAAATTTTATTGTCTATGATGAGCATTCAATGTCTAAAGATCATATTATATAATTTAAGCTTGTGAGAAGATTTGATTGTGAAAATAAAATCTTGGAGTGTGGGATGGTTGATTTAGATTCGCTTGTAATTACGGTCGGTATTGACTTAGGATTTTATCATTGTTATGTGAGCAAAGGTTCACACTAAGTGTTGAGTTGTGGTCTGGCAGGTTGTTATTCTGATTGGGTTCATGGGTTAGTCCGTGGCTTGATAATCACTCCTGATTTGTAAACCTACCACAGTTTGATTCAAAAGTCCAATTCATAAGGGTTGATTTTTGTCACGCCCCAAAAAGAGGGGAGGCGCGACTGGCACCCGATACCGTTATTGGCCGGGTAAGCCACTAAACATACTAGTTAACTAACCTTTGGACCAGAAGAAAATCGGGCAGCATAATGTTTAGAAAAACAAGAAACTAAGTCGGGACCATTTAGGTCATGACCTGGTCAACAACAGATTATGTACATTAAGAGAAATAAGCCAAAATAATAAAGTACTGGCTAGCCGGCAAGGCTGCCACAACAGAGGTATAGACACACACTATATATACATGCCAATCTGATGACCGGAGACTGAAGGGTACAAAAGGACCAGCCCATAATAACATGTCCACAATAGCCTCTAAGAGAACTACTAATACTGTCGGGACAGGGCCCCGACTATACCCAGCTGTACAACAAAAAGCAAGTATCCTATGAAAGCTCCAGGAAGAGGTGGAGCTTACCAACTCACAGCTGACCAGGGCTCCTAGTGAAGGGGTCAATCAGAGTCCTTACCTGAACCTGCACGCACGAAATAAAATGCAGCATCCCCAGGCAAAGGGACGTCAGTACGAATAAACATGTACTGGTATGTAAGGCAGGAAGTAAAATCATGGATAACCATAGTAAAAAGGTTAATAGAAATACCACCTGTAACTAAAACTCAAGTAGCCCTAATGGCTAATAAGCCACCTCCTAATGATAAAAAAAAATGCATGGTATGCTCTAGTATCGTATGTCGTGAATACATATATATAGATGTAAATGCATGACATACACAACCAAATGCTAGCACTGGTGGTCCTTTCCGGTAGCTAACCGGCATCATATCTGCCAACCTGTGGCCATCTGTACCATATACATACATAGTTGGGCAAATAGGCCCCATACCTTCGATTATAGCTCGAAGTCCATGCATAACGTGCAATGTATGATATGAATGTTGAATTCACATAGTAAGCCATAGCAAGAACTTAGAAAATCTTGGCTCTTTGGTACACTTATTCTCATAGCATCACAGTCATTGTCATTTAGCCAATCTTGGCTCATTGATACATTTATTCTCATAACATCATAATCGTTGTCACAACATATACATATGGCTCGTGGAATTATACATGTCCTTTTTAACAAGTTTTCCCTTGCATTCTACATTTATTTTAGTGACACTACACCAAGAAGAGAAACGCCTCTAACCTATGAATGGGTAGCCGGAAGACCGACAAAATGATATATAGAAATTGAATGTTCGGTTTAAATGAACGAATGGAATTTCAACCTAATACCACCGTGAAAATAACTCAGCTGTAATCCCAGTGCTTTTCACAGAAGGTCTTTCTAACAACAGAATAGTATGATATCGCATTTGACATTTTGGGAAACTTCCCAGATTTCGTGCTAAAAGGAGGGACGGAGCTTAGCCTTAACATACCTCTCCAACGAACGTTCGATTTCCAAAAGTTCCTTCACCAAAGTTGTTCCTTACGTCCTAAGCTTCGCAACGACTATATATACGCAGCTTAAAGACACCTATAAACAGTCGAAAATTCAGCATTAATGACCAGATTCGGCAAGGAGCATTTACGCGAGGAAATGTCCGTAAAACTTCGTAAAATTAACGGAAAAGAGCTCCACAATTATAACCTAAACACACCAGCTGCAAACCAACAATACCAGCAAGAACACCACTTTTTTTACAGCCCAAGAACAGCTCCAAACACAGCTAATATGAGGGAAAAATAATTCCAAAGCTTAAGGCACGCATTTCTAGGCACGGAGACGAATTTTAACGGTAAAAATGTAAAAAACTTACCTAAATCGCTTAGAGAACCCTTGGGAGATTTCTCTTCTGTTGTAAACTTGTTTGGGACGAAAATGGCTCAATTTTGAGCCTTAAAGAGTCAAAATAGCCGACATTTAAGTCGGGTCAACCCGACCCGACACATGACCCGGTTTCCAGTTCGGATAGTCTCGGTAAAATGGTCATAACTCTTTATTCTGAGGTCGGTTTGATGCGCGGTTTTGTGCGTTGGAAACTAGAATCATAGATCTTCAATTTGATAGGTCATGGACCTTCTAACTCCTTATAGTTTGGGAGATATGACCCAATACATTTGACCCAAATTTAAGAAGGATTTCTTAAAGAAAGTTACGGTAACTTTGGCCAACCTTTATCTTGCAACTTTCTTGATTCCAAAACTTAATGTATGACCTTTGTGCTATAAAAATAACTTAAAGAAATCCATAATTAGCAAATTATAAACTTTTAATTTCATCTGAAAAGTGAAACCTAATTTAGACCTTCCAAAAAGGGCGAGGTGCCACTTGGGTCATTTCTTTAATCCCGAATATGCATTTAGGGTATTCCTTTGGCTTAAAACTTTAGGTCCTTGACATTACCACTTATTGACAACCTTATTATCCTTAGGTTCTATACAAATTCATGTAGTCTTATATGACACACCACCCTATGTATATATAGAAGACGAGGAGCACGGGGTTTCACAGTCTCCCCCCCTTAAGAACATTCGACCGCGAATGTATCTAAACAACGACTTGGTTGCACTATTAACTCTTGAAATGTGAATTTTGAGGATATACTTTTTTTTTCCATTCCATAAATCAACTTTGAAAGAAAAAGAGAATTCTAATTATAAGCTTTGTATAGCTATCTCCTGACGATCCATATAAAGTATGCCCCCAACTCATTTAAAACTTAAGTTACTGTAGAAAGATGACTGCCAACTTTTAAAATATGATTTACCTTAATTTGTAAATAGCTGGGGGTGCCTCTTCTTCATTTCTTCTTCTGCTTCCCAAGTCATTTCCTCAATATTGTTGTTCCGCCACAATACTTTCACGGAGGCCACTTCTTTATTCCGAAGCTTTCTTACTTGTCGGTCTAAAATAGCCTCTGGCACCTCATCATAAGACAATTCTTCATTAATGTGGACATTTTAAATATTGGTAATACGCGATGGATCTCCAATGCACTTCCGTAACATCGATACATGAAACACCGGATGGACTGCCCCCAATTCTGAAGGCAAATCAAGCTCGTATGCGACCTTGCCAATCTTTCGAATAATCTTATACGGTCCAACATATCTAGGACTGAGCTTTCCTGTCTTCCCGAACCGCATGATTCCCTTCATGGGTGATACCTTCAAGAAAACCCAATCTTCTACATCAAATTCTAAGTCTCGTCTTCGAATATCTGTATAAGACTTTTGTCGACTCTGGGAAGTTTGCAATCGGTCTCTAATAAGTCTCACTTTGTCCATCGCTTGCTGAACTAGATTAGGGCCTAGCAATTTTGCCTCCCCAACCTCAAACCAACCAATCGGCGACCTACATCTTCTACCATATAGTGCTTCATAAGGCGCCATTTGAATACTAGCTTGGAAGCTATTATTATAAGCAAATTCAATAAGAGGTAGATGGTCATCCCAGCTTCCTTTAAAGTCCAGAACACAAGCACGTAACATATCCTCGACGGTCTGGATGGTACGCTCTGCTTGCCCATCAGTTTGTGGATGAAAAGCTGTGCTGAGATTCACCTGAGTGCCCAGACCCTTCTGAAAAGACTTCCAAAAATGAGCCGTAAATTGAGCCCCTCGATCAGATATAATAGACAATGGAACTCCATGAAGGCGAACAATCTCTTGAATGTAAAGCTTAGCATAATCCTCCGCTGAATATGTCGTTCTTACTGGCAAGAAATGAGCAGATTTTGTCAACCTATCAATGATTACCCAAATAGAATCATACCTGCGTGAAGTACGAGGCAAACCCGTGATAAAGTCCATATTTACCATGTCCCATTTCCATAGCGAAAGCTCAATATACTGAGCTAGGCCTCCAGGTCTCTGATGTTCTGCTTTAACTTGCTGACAATTGGGACATTGGGCTACCATCTCTGCAATATCCCTTTTCATGCCATTCCACCAATAGATTTGTCGAAGGTCCCGATACATTTTTGTTGCTCCAGGGTGGGTTGAATATCTAGAATAATGGGCCTCAGAAAGAATCCTGGCACGGAGTCCTCCGATATCTGGCACACATAAGTGGCCTTGGTACCTAAGGACTCCCTCTCTGGTCAGCTCAAATGGAGGATGTTGTTGTTGTGAAATGCTCTCCCTCAGTGTCCTAAGCTCAGGATCCTCGCGCTGTCGCTCTTTTACTTCATTAACAATGGAAGATTCTGCTGTATTTTGAACAATTACACCTCCTTCCTCTGTATCTACCAATCGCACCTGCAAACTAGCTTGCTGGCACAGGTCTTTTGTCATTTCAACCTTATCAGCCTCAACATGGCTTAGACTTCCCATGGACTTCCGTCTAAGTGCATCAGCAACAACATTAGCTTTACTAGGATGGTACAAAATGTCCACATCATAATCTTTTAGTAATTCTAGCCATCTCCTTTGTCGTAAGTTCAACTCCTTTTGCTTAAATAAATATTGAAGGCTCTGGTGGTCGGTAAAAATATCAACATGGACTCCATATAGATAATGTCGCCAAATCTTTAGAGCAAATACAACCGCAGCGAGCTCAAGATCATGGGTGGGATAGTTTTGTTCATGCTTTCGCAACTGTCTAGAAGCATATGCAATAACTCTACCATGCTGCATAAGTACACAACCTAGGACAATTCTCGAGGCATCACAATATACAACGTAGCCTTCAGCTCCATCTGGAAGAGCCAAGATAGGTGCGGTGGTAAGCCTTTTGTTTAACTCTTGAAAACTCTGCTCACATGCTTCAGTCCATTGAAACTTAGTTGCTTTATGTGTCAATCTTGTTAGCGGTGCAGAGATAGAGGAGAATCCCTCAACAAACCTCCTATAATATCCTGCCAAGCCTAAAAAGCTACGGACCTCGGTCGGATTCAATGGTCTCGGCCAGGCCATTACTGCTTCAATCTTCTGGCCATCGACCTTGATACCATCACCTGTAATAACGTGGCCAAGAAAAGCTACAGAATTTAACCAAAACTCACATTTAGAGAATTTAGCATATAACCTATTGTCTTGGAGAGTCTGTAATATGGTTCGCAAGTGATTTGCATGCTCAGCTTCTGACCGTGAATATATCAGGATGTCGTCGTCAATAAACACGATCACAAATTCATCCAAGAATGGTTTAAACACTCGATTCATCAGGTCCATAAAAGCTGTTGGGGCATTTGTAAGCCCAAAAGACATGACAAGGAACTCAAAATGTCCATACCTCGTCCTAAATGCTGTCTTTGTAATATCAACATCCCTGACTCGCAACTGGTGGTACCCGGATCTTAAGTCAATTTTTGAAAAACATTTGGCACCCTGCAACTGGTCGAATAAGTCATCAATCCGCGGGAGAGGATACTTATTCTTGATGGTGACTTTATTTAGCTGTCTGTAATTAATACACATCCGTAAGGAGCCATCTTTCTTTCGAACAAAGAGAACTGGAGCACCCCATGGAGATGTACTTGGCCTAATAAAGCCTTTATCAAGTAAATCCTTTAGTTGTTCCTTCAATTCCCTTAGCTCTGCAGGAGCCATTCTGTAGGGAGGAATGGATATAGGCTGCGTGTTCGGGAGCAAATCTATAGCAAAATCAATTTCCCTTTCGGAGGGAATCCCTGGAAGCTCATCAGGGAATACCATCGGAAATTCATTCACAATAGGGACTGACTGAAGGGTCATCGACTCCTTATCAATATCCCTAGTATGAATCAAATGGTATATACAACCTTTAGAGATTAGTTTTCGAGCCCTAAGGTATGAAATAAACTTACCTTTGGGCGAGGCAACATTGCCTTTCCATTCAGTGACCGGCTCACCTGGAAAATGGAAGTGGACTAGCTTTGCTCGACAATCAATATTAGCATAACAAGCTGCTAACCAATCCATACCCATAACAACATCAAAATCTAGCATAATCAATTCAATTAAATCAGCAGAGGTTGGACGCTCATTAATTAACACTGTACAACATCGATAGACATAACTAGCTATAATTGAGTCACCAATTGGCGTAGATACCCTAACTGACCCCGGCAATAGTTCAGGTCTCATATCAAGCTTACCAGCAATGAATGGAGTAATATATGAAAATGTAGAGCTAGGATCTATCAGTGCATAAACAGCATGAGAATGTACCATCAATATACCTGTGATCACATCTGGAGATGCCTCTGAATCCTGTCGGCCTGTAAGTGCATAAAAGCGATTCTGTCCACTAGTAGAATCTAAATTGTCTCCTCTACCTCTCCCACTACCATGGCCCTGAGTAAGCTGTGGATCTGGTCGGGGAGCACGTACTGGGGATGAAGAGGCTGCAGTGGATCTAGAAAGGTGAGTTGTTGTACCTCTACCTAACCCCGGGCACTGTCTAATATAATGTCATGTCTGTCCACAATGGTAACATGCACCTGAACCCTTTTTACACTGCCCACTATGAAGCTTACCGCATTTTGCACATGGAGGAGTAGGATGTCTCATTGGTGCAAATCGTTCCTGTCGATAGCTCTCAGGCTGGCGTGAACTCTGCCTCGGACCTGACTGAATATAACGATCAAGTCGCTGGTCCTGTATCTGTGGCGGGGAACTACCCACTGACGGAGGTGGATATCGGTGAAAAGGAGGCATAAAATCACCTTGTGGCTCCCTATAAGACCCCATAGTACGAGCCCTCTTATTCTTCTCCCTATCTCTCCGGGTATCCCGAATCCGACGAGAAAGATCCTCTGTAGTCTGAGCAAAAGCCTGAATACGGGAAATATCTACACCATCCTGTAAAGAGGCTATCCTGCAGTCTCTGATCAAATGATCTTCCAAACGACCCACATAATGATGAACTCTGGCACTCATGGTACGTACAATATCTTGTGCATACCTATCCAAAAAATTAAACCTAAGGCTATACTCCCTTACACTCATATCCCCCTGCCTCAAGCTGATAAACTGGTCAAGACGAGCCTCCCGCACCTCCTGTGGTAAGTAATGGGCTAAAAATGCCTCAGAGAAGCCCTCCCATTCTGCTGGCAGAGCATTAGGACCTCTGGATCTCTCCCACGCTTCGTACCACAAGATGGCAACATCACGTAGTCGAAAAGAAGCTAACTCTACGGCTTCAGTGACAGAGGCATGTATCACCCTCAATATTCTATGAATATGGTCTATAAAGTCCTGTGGATCCACTGTGGGGCTGGACACTGTGAATACTGGAGGAGCCAAGTGAAGAAACTCTTGCACCTTTGAGCTTTCTGTTTGATCTCTTCTGATGTCTGATCTCGCCTCCAGTTGTCTCTCATGAATGGAAACCATCGTAGTCAGTAGCTGAACTGCCTCTCTCATACCGTGCTCCCCAGTCTCTGGTAGGATTGGGGGTACTGGACCTCCTTGGCCCTCAATAGGTACTGGTGAATCTGGTACTGTAGATACTGGAGGCTCTCTGCGTGCCTCAACAGGGAGTGTATCTGCCTGACCCGGTAAAAAACAACTGGTACCTTCTCTCGGATCCATATCTACCCCACGTTGTGCCATCCCTTTAATATAGACAGCCTGACAAATAAAACAAACCACAAAGCACGATTAAGATTTCATATGTCCCTATAACTTTGCTCTATAGCACGATCTATTAAGTGAAAGAAAGGTAACCAATCCTAAATGCCTTATAGCCTCCTGATTATAAGTGTGGTGCACAACACACCCATAATCAAGACTCTACTCGACACGGCATTGTGGACTCCCTAGGACACGACCTGCTCTGATACCATGTTTGTCACGCCCCAAAAAGAGGGGAGGCGCGACTGGCACCCGATACCGTTATTGGCTGGGTAAGTCACTAAACATACTAGTTAACTAACCTTTGGACCAGAAGAAAATCGGGCAGCATAATGTTTAGAAAAACAAGAAACTAAGTCGGGACCATTTAGGTCATGACCTGGTCAACAACAGATTATGTACATTAAGAGAAATAAGCCAAAATAATAAAGTACTGGCTAGCCGGCAAGGCTGCCACAACAGAGGTATAGACACACACTATATATACATGCCAATCTGATGACCGGAGACTGAAGGGTACAAAAGGACCAGCCCATAATATCATGTCCACAATAGCCTCTAAGAGAACTACTAATACTGTCGGGACAGGGCCCCGACTATACCCAGCTGTACAACAAAAAGCAAGTATCCTATGAAAGCTCCAGGAAGAGGTGGAGCTTACCAACTCACAGCTGACCAGGGCTCCTAGTGAAGGGGTCAGTCAATCAGAGTCCTTACCTGAACCTGCACGCACGAAATAAAATGCAGCGTCCCCAGGCAAAGGGACGTCAGTACGAATAAACATGTACTGGTATGTAAGGCAGGAAGTAAAATCATGGATAACCATAGTAAAAAGGTTAATAGAAATACCACCTGTAACTAAAACTCAAGTAGGCCTAATAGCTAATAAGCCACCTCCTAATGATAAAAAAAAATGCATGGTATGCTCGAGTATCGTATGTCGTGAATACATATATATATATGCAAATGCATGACATACACAACCAAATGCTAGCACTGGTGGTCCTTTCCGGTAGCTAACCGGCATCATATCTGCCAACCTGTGGCCATCTGTACCATATACATACATAGTTGGGCAAATAGGCCCCATACCTTCGATTATAGCTCGAAGTCCATGCATAACGTGCAATGTATGATATGAATGTTGAATGCACATAGTAAGCCATAGCAAGAACTTAGAAAATCTTGGCTCTTTGGTACACTTATTCTCATAGCATCACAGTCATTGTCATTTAGCCAATCTTGGCTCATTGATACATTTATTCTCATAACATCATAATCGTTGTCACAACATATACATATGGCTCGTGGAATTATACATGTCGTTTTTAACAAGTTTTCCCTTGCATTCTACATTTATTTTAGTGACACTACACCAAGAAGAGAAACGCCTCTAACCTATGAATGGGTAGCCGGAAGACCGACAAAATGATATATAAAAATTGAATGTTCGGTTTAAATGAACGAATGGAATTTCAACCTAATACCACCGTGAAAATAACTCAGCTGTAATCCCAGTGCCTTTCACAGAAGGTCTTTCTAACAACAGAATAGTAAGATATCGCATTTGACATTTTGGGAAACTTCCCAGATTTCGTGCTAAAAGGAGGGACGGAGCTTAGCCTTAACATACCTCTCCAACGAACGTTCGATTTCCAAAAGTTCCTTCACCAAAGTTGTTCCTTACGTCCTAAGCTTCGCAATGACTATATATAAGCAGCTTAAAGACACCTATAAACAGTCGAAAATTCAGCATTAATGACCAGATTCAGCAAGGAGCATTTACGCGAGGAAATGTCCGTAAAACTTCGTAAAATTAACGGAAAAGAGCTCCACAATTATAACCTAAACACACCAGCTGCAAACCAACAATACCAGCAAGAACACCACTTTTTTTACAGCCCAAGAACAGCTCCAAACACAGCTAATATGAGGGAAAAATAATTCCAAAGCTTAAGGCACGCATTTCTAGGCACGGAGACGAATTTTAACGGTAAAAATGCGAAAAACTTACCTAAATCGCTTAGAGAACCCTTGGGAGCTTTCTCTTCTGTTGTAAACTTGTTTGGGACGAAAATGGCTCAATTTTGAGCCTTAAAGAGTCAAAATAGCCGACATTTAAGTCGGGTCAACCCGACCCGACACATGACCCGGTTTCCAGTTCGGACAGTCTCGGTAAAATGGTCATAACTCTTTATTCTGAGGTCGGTTTGATGCGCGGTTTTGTGCGTTGCAAACTAGACTCATAGATCTTCAATTTGATAGGTCATGGACCTTCTAACTCCTTATAGTTTGGGAGATATGACCCAATACATTTGACCCAAATTTAAGAAGGATTTCTTAAAGAATGTTACGGTAACTTTGGCCAACCTTTATCTTGCAACTTTCTTGATTCCAAAACTTAATGTATGACCTTTGTGCTATTAAAATAACTTAAAGAAATCCATAATTAGCAAATTATAAACTTTTAATTCCATCTGAAAAGTGAAACTTAATTTAGACCTCCCGAAAAGGGCGAGGTGCCACTTGGGTCATTTCTTTAATCCCGAATATGCATTTAGGGTATTCCTTCGGCTTAAAACTTTAGGTCCTTGACATTACCACTTATTGACAACCTTATTTTCCTTAAGTTCTATACAAATTCATGTATGTCTTATACGACACACCACCCTATGTATATATAGAAGACGAGGAGCACGGGGTTTCACAATTTTGATGGAATGATCTTAAAGAGAAGTTTACTTGGAGAGATGAATACTAAATCTGGAAGATCATAATTTAGGTTTTTGGTATTTTCGATTATTCTTTTTCTCCTTATTTATGTTCAAGGACGAACATGATTTTTAGGGGTGGATTATGTAATGACCCGCTAGGTCATTCTAAAAATAAATCCTCTCTTTCATAAAATATCCTTTTTGTAAATTTACATTAAAAGATTTAAGCTGTTCAATAATTGCAGTTATTTAGTTGATGGATAATTTTAGAGAACTAATTTAATTGGTAACCTAAATTTATAATTTATTTAATATTTTATATCACTTATCCTATGTTTATTATAATACATTAATAAAATTTATCACCTTTAATATTTAATTAATTTGAAATGGTAAAAAAAAGAAAAAGAGAAACAAAGAGGGCTAAAAGCCCCCCCCCCCAAAAAAAAAAACAAAAGAAGAAAAGAGTAATAGGCGTTAGACACCAAACCAAAAAAGGGAAAAGATAATATGCAGAAACGAAAAAGTAGTAGAGAAAAAAAAGAAGGGAAGAAAGAAAAGGAAAAAAGTAGAGAAAAATGATGATTTTCATCCAAAAAATATCAAGGTAATTATTCTCATCCTTTCTATTAAGAAATTACGAAATATAGCCCTAGGGTTCTTAAAATGAAAAACATGATTTAAGGGTCAAAGAATGATCCGTTTCAGCAGATATTTAACATATGAGCTTATTTTATAAGGGGTAAATATAATTTGTAAGAAAATTTTAGATTTGAATTCGAGGGCTCGGGGTGACTTTTTGAACCAATGTTTGAGCAAAAAATAAATATAGCATTATGGGTGTTGTTATATTCATATTCTTAGTAGATCATATGTTTGAACAGACTTTGAACATCCAAAAGCATTACGAATGGTTCAAGTTCTGAAGTGATTGTTTCAGTAATTGAGGCAAGTGGATTTATGACTCCCGTAAAGTATATAGAATTGTGTATTTCCTTGTTCTTTGTGCTTGAGATTAATGGGACTTTATGATGTTTTGGCATGTTCTTATTGAATAATCTTGATGATAATAAAAGGGATAATAAAAGGTATCTTGTTTATATATATATATATGTCTGTGATATGTCGAATATGATTTGAAAGGTTTTTGATTTATTGTTGATGTTGTATCATGATCATTTTGTTGTAAATTGTGCAATGTTAGAAAAATGGTCATCTCCTCATTATTTATGTGAACATGTCTAATTGCATAGAGTCTGAGACAAGTTTGTGAAAAAGGTTATGTGAATTGAGGAAAAATAAGAAACTGAAGAGGATGAACCATTTTGGGGGACGTGTCACACGCCGCGAAGGATACTATAATTTGAGAAACATGTTGCACGCCGCGACGGTTAATATAATTTGAGGGTCAGGTCGCACACCATGATGGATACTATAATTTGAGGGTCATGTCGCACGCCACAACGGAAACTATGATTCGAAGGTCGTGTTGCACGCTACAATGGATGTATGGACTAGTATGTCCCCCATTGGTCTCGAACTGAGACACATCGAGTGTGTATCATTAGGCCAGACATGCATTATTATACATGGCATTGCATTGAATTGCATTACACATCTTTATCTTTTTTGAACTTGTAAGAGCCTTTTATAGATCTTGTGATGAATGAACTTTATCCTTATATTGTTGATCTATAAATACTGGTGTGGTTATTGAAGTATATGCTATGTACATTGTGAACTGTTAGGTCTGACTGGTTTTATGCAGGTTGTAGTTGTGGAGGTTTGGTTGGAGAATAGAAGTACTCGTATTCCGTATTACATGACTTACGTTTAGGAGTTTGGTTGATGGGTATCGTGTGGTTGGTACTCACCCCTTGCTTCTAACATTTTGTAAGGTTATGCGCTCGGATCTTTGTGATACCATCTCTTCTCTTTTTCTTTTTCCGAGGCTTACTATGGAGATTAGTGAGGTAGCTATTCGTCATCTCAGCGAACCATCCTCCTTCTATTTGGGATCTTTTCCGACATCAGAGGCAACATCATTTGAGGCTTATATTTTTCTTTCTAATCTATTGAAGACATTTGAGGCTTGTGCACGTGACAACCATATTTTCAGGGAATTTTATTAAGTTGACTTATCTTCCGAAGTTAAACTTTCATTTTTATCATCCTTACACATTTTTATTGTTATAATTGGGTTTTAGGCTGACTTTTCTTGGTAGGATAAGACAAGTGTCATCACGTCCATATTTAGGTCGTGACAACATCTTACTGTCTCCTATCCCACTTGGTAAGATTGCATCGGGTATGTTGTTGTTGTACTTTTCATGTTGGTGGCTTCCGACATATAGGATAAGAGAAATAGATACTCATTCTGTTTCAAAGTGGAAAACACACCAAGAAGGCTTGCCTGTTTTTTATGTCAATATCTTCTACTAATATATATTTTACACCATATTGGTTTTGTAAGATTAGCAATGGAAGAAATGTAAGACCCCAGATTAATGAAGAGCCTAATGAAATATCCAATATATGGAAGCTCACTGAAATTAGTGAAAAATGGCAGTGTCGATCCTTAAAAATTCCTGAGAATTTCGGATTGAGTAAGGTAATATCCTATGTCTCTTGATTCGTGAAACATCTAATTGTGTTTGTTAACTCATTTTAAAGAATTTGCAAAACACACTGATAGAAGATAATTCATGCATAAAATGAGGTATCAGACTTTCCCATTGAACGAACAAACTCATTCACATTATGTCGTAGCTCATTCTTCTTTGTGTTTTAAGGTTGGAAACTTTAATGCTACTCACAACGTATTTGTGCTCAATCTGATATGATCAAGGCATGTGATATCAAAACATGCCATCAGCAAATGAAATTATTAGTGTTATATTTTGTTGGAACGAATCATACGATCCAACAGTGTTGTTCTTCTTTTTTCATATGTAGATAATTAATGAATCAAGAGACATGGGGATTATATAATACCCACTCAAAGATTCTCAGGATGTTTCAAGGATTGGTGCAGTGATGATTTAATAATTTCAATGAGCTTCCATATCTTGGATTTTTCGTTAGGCTCTTCATTAATCGAAAGTCTTCTATTTCATGCATCGCAATATTTACAAAGCTGACATGATGTAAAAAAAAATATTTGTAGATGATAGTTACATGAAAAGCAGGAAAAACTCCTTGGTGCGTCCTCCACTTCTAAACAAAATGTGTATCTATTTCACTTACTACCTGTATTCACTTTTACTTGTTACTGTTTCGCTTTTTGAGGCCAACTTGACTAAACTTCAAATCTAAATTGAAATAGTTAAATATAACATTTAAAAAACTAAAAATTTAATTAGTTCAAAACTATACGAAAAATTTAAGTTACAATCTTTCTCATACTAATATGATGAAAAAATACATCTTAAAATATTGATCAAAGTTAATATAATTCCACAATAAGTGAAATAGTGAAAAGTAAAAGAGAACGGAGGGAGTATTTGATAAGTAGGATGCCTCAAATTTATAAGTTATAATAATAACATATCCAATACAATCTCACAAACTGGGGTCTTGTGAGGGTAAGATATGCGTAGATCTTATCCCTACCCTTATGGGGTATACTGATTGTTACAAATATACCATCACCTCAAAGGAAAAACAGAATTTGAAGCACGACTATACAGAAATAAGAGAACAAAAGGGAAATAAAGAAAATAGACTAATAGATAGTATAAACACTGAATAACAAATATAATATATGATTACGAATAAGGATATAAAATACAATAATTACTTTAGACAAGAACCTCTAACATAAAAGTTATAACAACAATATACCCAATGCAATCCCATAAAAATTGTTCCAGAAGAATAAGATTCATACAGACCTTCCCATAAATTTATGGGGTAGAGAGAATATTTCCATAAACCATCGATAAAAAGGAAAAGTGGTGTTATGAGTACGATCATAAGGAAACAACAGAGCAAAATATATATAAAACAAGTATGGAAAAAATAGTTATTAACAATGAATAATACAAAAATCCATATGATTACGAGTAAGGAAATGAAATACAATAATTACTATTAGACAACAAAATAAAAAGTATTTTTTTACATGAAATGTCACTGATGGAATCAATCAACGGGTTTAAAGTTCAATTTGGAACCCTAAAGCTGTTGTAGAATAGGGAGGCTTCAAGTGACCGGAGAAATGATATCGCCTGATGTTTAGGAGTTGAAATACAAAACTAACCATTAAAAGTTGAACGATGATGTAAGGGTCTAGCTCGCTAGTGAAATTGTCGACTATAGGCTTAGGCCCGCATAACTTTAAAATTTGTCACTAGTAGGTAAGACATGCTTATTTATGTACTCAGGATCTCTCTTGCATTTTTCCAATGTGTAACTTCTCATGTTAAGCTAGAGAGTCACATACATCTCTTATAAAGACTCAATATCCTCGTTAATATTTTTTCCACTTCATGGAATTTTCAAAGACTGAACACTAAGGTTGGCGTTGCCATATCTGAATTTTCCTTAACTCACTTAAACTATGACCCACATCGACAAGGCTTATATGGCAGTGGCTTTGACATTAGTTGTAATGGCTCAACCTGCCCGTTATATTATTCACTCTGGGCCTAGGCCTACAAGGATTTAAATCAAACATCATGGAAGAAACTGGAACGGAAATCCAAAGAAACTGCCATCACTTAGTTAATACACTGGTTCTCACAACTTCTTTACTATCTCCAGTGTCTTTACACAACATAGAGAAAAATGTGAGTTAGAATTGAGCCTAGCAAATCGCTGAGTTGGCCTTCTCTCGCCTTGATTTTCTTCGCCATTGGAGATTGGAGGAGGAGAAATGAAGAACTAATTTGGGAGTTAGGGATTTGAACAACTCAGTTGGATTGAAAGGGAATTGGATGGGTTAGATTATCACATTTGGGTGGGTCAAATTTAACTAAGGTGATGTGGATTATTTAAGATTGAGAATTTAATTACTTACTTACATGTTGATTTGCAATATTATGCATTTTGTCATATCTTGGTGGGTTCAAGTACATGCATTTCGAGACACATGGGATTAAAATGGAACAGGAACTTATGCACTTGAACCCACAAAAATATGATGAAAATCATAATATTACAAACAACATGTAAGTTAGTAATTAACTCCGTAATATTAAATAATCCTCATCACCTCAATTAAATTTGACCTACCCAAATGTGACAATCCGACCCATCTGATTCTTTTTTAACCCAATTGAGTTTCCAAATCCCAAACTCCCAAATAGTTCTTCATTTCTCCTCCTCCAATCTCCAATGGTGAAGAAACTCAAGGCGAGAGAAGACCGACTCAGCCATTTGCGCGACTCAATTCTAATTTACATTCTCTCTATGTAGTGTAAAGACACTAAAGATTGTAAAGAAGTTGTGAGAACCAGCATATTATCTAAGTGATGGGAGTTTCTTTGGATATGTGTTCCAATATCACTTTCAAGTTCTCCAAAACAAACTTCATGGAATACCTCCATCAGCATCTATACTTGTAGGGACTTGAACATGGTCAATATTCCAGAATTGTTTTATGAAACAATCACTAGTTGTCATGACCTGACGCCTCTGGACGTGATGGCACCTACCCTAACCCACCGATATGTAAGCCTAACCCATTTTCCAAAATCATAAACAATGGACTTTCACAAGAAAAATGAACATAATAAGGAAAAACTACCAAAATAAGTAGAAGATAGTATCAAGTTGAAAACATAAAATTAAGGAACCTATCCCAAGAGCTAGCATCAATGAGTAATCAAGCTTATAATACACAACTTAAGAGTACAAGGCTTTTAGAAAACACAATATCAGTATAGGCTACCATTGCATACAAAATAAAGACTAGCTTAAATAACTAGAGAATTGGATTTGATAACTTCAAACATTTGGAACGCACCCTATCCGTGAGAACCACAACTGCTCTACATGAAGGAAAATCAACAATGTGGACTCTCACTACGATCTGAAAGAGTCAGAAGTATAATACGTGTACCAAACAAATGGTACCTGGCACACATAGCCTAGCAGAGTTCCTCAAATAAAGCAAGTATATACGTCATAAAAATAAGACAAGTATTACAGAGGCAATAGGATAACACATGTAATACATATTTATCAAGAAAAATGAGGTGAAAATGGTTGGCAAGAGGCATACCTTGGAGAAACAGGTCTAAAATATGGTAGTAAGATTGAAAGGCTAAATAATATACTCGATAAGAGACAGATGGCTGAAAAACACCAAGAGCCTGTAAACAACCCAACCACTTAGGAGTTAATCCAACTCAGCCTAGACAAGTAACAGATATAACCAAAGAAGAGATAAGCCATTAACTAGGTAAAATATTAACAGATGGACATCCCATAATATCAGTAGTACAATCAACAAGAAGAATCCAAACAGGCATTCCGTACTACCAAGGGACAAAACAACAAAATCAATGCATGTAATCTCCCTATATTGCATACCCACAAATGATATATGACCTACCCCAGCGCAGTTGGTAAGGTTAGACCTATGCAACACCTCCTTTCGGTATAATGGTATTCTCAGTGTGGAAGTCCTACGAGGGTTCACGAAATCTATATAAACTACTTGGTCCGACAAAAGAGCTTATCATCATTGTCATCATAGCTGATACTCTTGGAATAATTGTATCCATATCAATTCATAGAGGGCATTTGCGTGCCCGCTAGTCAAATATGAAGATCTGAGATCATCCCAGATGCCTCAACAATCTCAAGTAGATAAATGCACATCCTTGACGCCTCATAACTATCAAAGCTAGAAATCATGTGATTCAGGTTGTATCAAACTTGTACAAAAAGTTTGAATCAATATTACATCAATAGTGTGAAACCTATACTGTATCACTTACTCTTTATGCATAAATAATGAGCTAATGCATGAATCAAGACCAAACTATCAATGTGAATGAGCAACCAATGTAGAGCTTGCTATCCTTATATCAAACTAGACACACAAGGCTAGGAAATCTAGTTACTACCATTTTACATGAAGGCTAAGAGAACTAACCTTGAGTACAACTGCTCCTCGAACAAGGACTCGAGCCAAAATTATATAGGATAGTTATAATCTAATAAAATATCACCATCAAGCCGCGACGTATATATCTAAGAAATCTCAACATCTAAAAATGAATCAAGGGGAAAATTTTCTCGAGGATCAACACACTACCCACAACCAATATCTCCAGCCCTAAACATAGCACAAAAAAAAACAAACGTACAACTATGATGAGACACCAAAGTCTTAGCACCTATCTTAAAAAATACTACAAGAACAAAGCCCTACTTGAAGTGAAATCGTCACAACCCAGTCCAAGGACACACGCATAAATCCTAAAAAAACGTAATTTTCTCCAATCATGACAAAACATAACTCTAAGCCTAAACTAAGTGTAAGGATCGGGGAGAAAACTTGACCAAGTGTTGCTCCATGGGGCCCCACATGGCCTGTGTGAAGCCACATGGACTGTGTGACCTCCAGTTGAAAGGTACTTGTAATTTTGATTACGAGGTTTTGATAGAGAGTTTCGGACTAAGTGAGGGCACACGGCCACCCACACGGTCTGTATGGTGTGTCATGGGTTGTGTTGCCAACTGTATAGCTTGCAATGTAAAATTTTTGTAAGTACAAAATTACCGTCTCGTAATGTTTCATGCAAAATTTTTCTAAGTGTCGTCACACGGCTTATGATACGACCCGTGTAGTGTCACACAGGCTGTGTAGTTGTCTATATGGCACCCTTTAGCTTTGGAAATCTATCTAAGTACCACCTCACGATCACTGTTCACAGTCCGTGAAGTGCCACACGAACTATGTAGGCGCCCGTGTAGCCTTGACGACCCACTTTTTCATCCATTTCTTTAATAGAGTTTATGTAATTGCGGCTTATTTTAATTGTATTTCATGACTGTTTCCCTATCCTAAACCGCCTAAATAAGCTGATATCTTTCCATTTTAATTCCTTCTTTGTGGAAACAGTCTTACTCAAAATTATCATTCCCAAAATACTCTCTAAGTTCCTCTCTCAAGGCTCAAGCTAGGGATTCAATTGGGGATTCAACTTCAAGCTAAATTCTTCTCAAATCCATAGTCCTAATCAAGGTATTCGGGATTCTTTCATGGTACCTTTCAACCAAGAGGACCCAAACTCTTTTAAATTGATTTTAATGAATTTTAGCTTACTTTAAATGTGGGTTTTCACTATTTGATCTTATTAAATACAATTAAAGTATGGGTCGTACTTTGTCTAGGATATTAAATTACTTTAATCCCTATTATGATGATTTATATTGGAGTTATGATGTTATGAACATGCATACCCCTTAAAACTTTATTTATGTATGGTGATTTATATTATGATTGAGATGTTTATTTAATTATAGATTTGCTTCAATTTTATATTATAATGTTTATTTTAGCTTGAATCTATGTTACCCATGCTATTATCACATCATGCATTGCATTTGCATTCATGAACATTGATCTTTATGGAAATTATGAAGTAGGTTAAGACCAATTTATATTTTATGTTCATTAAGACCAATTAAGACAAGAATGTGATCACATATATGTCAATGATTTTGGCTTTGACCATTTTTGGTGCTTGCACCATTCCGTATTTATAATTGAGCTAGTTCTATGTATGAATATTATAACTATGAGCTATGATTTAGCGTTTGAGCCTAAATGTACATTGATAGGATTTGAAATGACTGTTGCCTTTTGAAACTATGTATATATATACTATATGTATTCTCATGGGATGTTGACTTAACACAGATGGATTGAGGGCGTCAGGGCTATCCCGAAGGGCTCTCACCTTTTTCTCAAACTTTGTGCCTTGTATATGTTTGAGAATTCTATCCGAAATGGGAGTGGTTCCCGTAAGGAAGGTTTCTTTATACGAAATGGGAGTGGTTTCTAGTAGGTGAAGTATTATGTTATGATATGAAAATCCTCTCCGAAATGGGAGTAGTTCCCGTGAGAGGGTTTCATCATACAAAATGGGAGTTGTTCCTGTAAGGTGAAATATGGTTCACATTTTGCAAGTAGATCACCTTTGTACCGGTGAAGGGATTTCATCAAGATTCCAAGTACTAGCTCACTTGGTCTTACTCTTGTCGATTAAGGTCATATCCCCGCTATATATGAACATCATTTCATTCATGCTCACAAATTTTATGGTATCTTTTATATTTCTCCCTTGAACAGATGATCGTTCCAATATTATGCTCCTTTGTAATCTAGCATTTGAGTATAGGTTTAATAAGTCATACGCATTGCATGCCTACATACTTAGTACATTCAAACGTACTAACGCATACTCTATGCCTACATGATTTTACCATGTAGAGGCCGAGCACTAC
Organism: Solanum rostratum; assembly: GCA_029948455.1. Classification (NCBI taxonomy): domain Eukaryota; kingdom Viridiplantae; phylum Streptophyta; class Magnoliopsida; order Solanales; family Solanaceae; genus Solanum; species Solanum rostratum. The sequence continues at coordinate 8,751,381 of CM057055.1, read as the reverse complement.
AACTATCCATCATTTTATGAGTAGTTCAATTCAGAATGTTGTACTTGTGGTGAGTCCCATTCTCTAAGGGCAAGCCACCTTCCATCTACCTATGCTATTCTGAATTGCTTTCTCATTTGAGGGTGAGCCCGGGATATATCTTGGTCCCCATTCAATCTTATGACTAGAAGCATTATTGGACATCTTGTAGATTCTCATGGATCTTATATGCTATGTGTTGTATTTGGAGCTTATGTTTTTTTGTTTATCTATTGTAAATGGCCATTATAGATTTATTATGGAGTTATGATATATGTGCATGCTTGGTGTAGAAATGTGGATGGTCCTAAGCCCCATTTGCCCCCGAAGAGTGAGCCCTACTTACCCTCCTGTTAGTTCTTATGCTATGTGCTATGTAAATCCATGTAAATACCTTCCCCTTGATGCCCCCATAGTGTAAGTCCTACTTACCCAACCCTTATTATTATGTGCGTATCATTTGTTTGTGTTTTCTAACTAATAATGTGGATTTGGACACTTCAAGGTTGTTTGGGGACTCTGGGTTCTCATTCATCGTGTCATATCTAGAACCTAATCTCGAGTCGTGACAAAAGATTGTATCAGAGCCCTAGATTTATAAATAGTCCTTGGAGTTCAACATGCCGCATCAAGCAGAGTCTTATTCATGGGTGTGATGTGCACCACGCCTATGAGTGGAGTCTATAAAGACGTTTATAGGAATTTCCTCATTTCATCATACCTTATGTCATGCTATGACTCGTATATTTGGTCTCCTCATCTTTATGGTGTCGTTGCTTCATTTAAGAAGATACCTCGAAGAAGACCCCACCCACAAAGGCCGACTCTAGTTGATGACGATCAGGCACGTTAAGGGCCTATGGATGAACCCATCTCTAACGGTGAATTCCGTGCAACCTTTTCCATGCTTTCCCAGGTAGTAACATCTCAGACTAGACAAGCTGATCTGCCACGAGATACTACACCAGCTTCTAGGGTGAGGGATTTCACACGGATGAATCCTTTGGAGTTCCATGGGTCGAAGGCTGATGAGGATGCTAAATAGTTCATTGATGAGCTCATGCAAATATTGAACATTATGGGTGTCACTCCTGAGGAGAAGACTGAATTAGCTGCCTATCAACTTAAAGATTTGGCTCTAGTGTGGTACACCCAATGGTCTACAAAAAAGGTTTGCGATGCTGATGTCACTTGGGAAGAGTTCAAACTCCTGGACCATTTTTTCCACTTAAGCTTAGGGAGGCCAAGATGACTGAATTTATCAACCTCAAGCAAGGAGGTATGATTGTGAGGGACTATGCCCTAAAATTCACAATGCTATCCAAGTATGCTCCTTTACTTTTTGCTGACCCTTGTGCAAAGATGCACAAGTTCATTTCTAGTATCTCTGGCTTGCTTGTAAAGGAATGTCATCCTGTCATGCTCATATAAGATATGGATATTCTAGACTCATGGTATATGCTGAACGGATCAAAGGGAAGAAATTCAAGGAGAGGAGGGCGCACGATCATAAAAGGGCCGATTTTGATGGTGGATTCTCTGGTTTTCGGAGTGATGGCTTTGGTCGCTTCAAAAAGGGTCAAGGTTCTGGTGCTCGAGTATGTCCTTCTAGAGCACCGGTTGGTGGTGGACAGGGGCTTCCTTTTTGGCGCAAGTGTGGGAAGCCCCACACAGTTGCTTGTTGGAGAGATTTGGGTGTTTGATATGGGTGTGGTGATAAAAACTACAAGGTTGCTGATTATCTTAAGAATGCTCATAGAGGCCAAGGTCAGGTGGCTGAGGCGATCAAGACCAACAAAGAGCTCCCCAAGGTACTTCTTCAAGGAACAATGGGTTCTATAAACTCCATGCCTTTCAAGAGGTTGAGGATGTTCCGGATGTTGTGATGCTAAAAGTCTATGATTTTGATGCTTATGTTTTTCTTGACCCTGGTGCCAATTTATGTTTTGTAACTTCTCTGTTGGTTGTTAAGTTTGGTTTGAGTCCCAAGACTTTAAAGGACCATTTCTCGGTTTATACTCCAATAGGTGAATCTGTTATTGCATATAGAGTCTATTGTGGTTTTCTGATTTCTATTTTGCACAGTGTTTTCCCGTCTGACCTTGTGGAACTTGGGATGTTCGATTTTGATGTAATTCTTGAGATGGATTGGTTGAATGCATCATATTCCTCTATAGATTGAAGAACCAGGAAGGTCAAGTTCCAACCTCCCAGTGAGCCCGTTTTGTAATGGAAGGGTAGTGACTCCTATATTAAAGGTCGGTTTATTTCCAACCTCAAGGCCCATAAATTAATTTCCAAGGGATGTATTTATCATATTTTGAGGGTCAAGGATATGGAGTCTGAAACACCTACCCTTGAGTTGGTTCAAATGGTGAACGAGTTTTCAGATTTGTTTATCAAAGACTTGTCCGGTATTTCTCCCGAAAGGGAAGTAGACTTTTGCATAGATCTTCTCCTGAATACTCAACCTATCTCTATTCCTCCTCATCGTAAGCGGAGTTGAAAGATTTAAAGGTTTAATTAAAGGACTTGATGGAGAAGGATTTCATTAGGCCAAGTATATTATCGTGGGGTGCTCAAGAGTTATTTGTGAGAAAGAAGGATGGATCACTTCAAATGTGTGTTGATTATAGGCAATTTCAAAAGGTGACCATTAAAAATAAGTATTTGTATCCAAGGATTGATGAATTTTTCGACCAACTTCAAGGAGGTACTCATTTCTCAAAGTTTGATTTTCGTTCCGGCTATCATTAATTGAAGGTTAGGGAGCATGACATTCTGAAGACGTCCTTTTAGGCAAGGCATATGAACTTTTAGCTTATGGTGATGTCGTTCGCTTAACTAATGCTTTGGCTATGTTCATGGATCTGATGAATCGGGTGTTTAAGCCATTTCTTGACATTTTTGTAGTAGTCTTCATTGATGGCATCCTCATTTACTCCCGGAGTGAGCAGGAGCATAGGGATCATTTGAGAATGGTTCTACAAACCCTATGAGAGAATAAGTTGTATGCGAAGTTTAGCAAATGTGAAATTTTGTTGGGTGAAGTGACATTTCTTGGTCATGCGGTATCCAGTGATGGTATCAAGGTGCATCCGAAGAAGACTGAGGTCATGAGGAATTGGCCTAGGCCATTTACTCTTTCGGATATTGAAAGATTTTTGGGGTTAGCTGGCTATTATAGAAGGTTCGTTGAAGGGTTCTCATCTATTGCATCTCTATTGACTAAATTGACCCAAAAGAAGGCTATGTTTGTGTTGTCGAATAAATACGAACAGAGTTTCCAAACCTTGAAGGATCAGCTTATGTCGACTCCCCTCTTGACTTTACCAAAAGGATTGGAGGGATTTTTGGTGTACTGTGATGCCTCACGGATTGGGTTGGGAGGTTTGCTTAGACAATATGGTAAGGTAATAACATATGCCTCAAGGAAGTTGAAGGTGCATGAGCGTAATTACCTAATGCATGATCTCGAGTTGATAGCGATAGTCTTTTCCCTAAAGATTCAGAGGCATTATTTGTTTGGGGTTCATGTTCACCAACAACACGAGTTTGAAATATGTATTCAGGCAAAGGGATCTATACTTAAGGAAGAGGAGATGGTTAGAGCTCCTAATGGACTACGACATGAGTGTTCAATATCATCCCAGCAAGGCCAATTTTATAGCTGATGCTCTCAGTATGCTATCTATGGGTAGAGTGACGCACTTTAAAGAGGAAAGGACATAGTTAGCAAATGATGCTCACCGATTGGCTAGGTTGGGTGTTAGGTTGGCCGACTCGAGCGATGGTGGTGTCCAAGTTCAAAGTGGGGCAAAATCTTCCGTGGTGGTTGATGTAAAAGCTAAGCAAGATTTAGATCCCTTGCTGCTTGAACTGAAGAAGTTGGTTGCCAAAAAAGAGCTTGAGGTGTTTTCCCAATGTGGAGATGGTGTACTTCGGTACCAAGATTGGCTTTGTGTTCTTGATGTGGACGATCTTAGAAGGGTGATCAAGAGTGAGGCCCACAACTCTTATTACTCTATTCACCTAAGTCTACTAAGATGTATCAAGATCTAAAGGAAGTGTATTGGTGGCATGGTATGAAGAAGGATATAGCTAAGTTCATATCTGAACGTCCAAGTTGTCAACAAGTGAAAGTAGAGCCCCAAAGGCCTGGTGGCTTGGCTCAAGATATTTAGATTCCCACATGGAAGTAGGAATATGTGAACATGAACTTTGTGGTTGGATTGCCTCGGACTCGAAGATAATTTGACTCCATTTGGGTTATCGTTGATCGAATGACTAAGTTGGCTTATTTCCTACCGGTCAAGACTACCTATAGCACCGAGGATTACATAAGATTGTACATCCAAGAATTGGTGAGGTTGCATGGTGTGCCTAGGTCTATCATATCAGATCATTGCACCCAATTCAATTACCAATTTTCGAGATCATTTTGGAAGTGAATTGGAACTAAGATTAAGTTTAGCACCACTTCTCATCCTTAAACTGATGGATAAGCTTAGAGGACTATTCAAAACTAAGAAGATATGATGAGGGCTTATTTGTTGTAATTCAAGGTAAGCTAGGACGATCACCTCCCAATCATTGGGTTTTGCCTATAATAATAGTATCCATGCTAGCCTTGGTATGGCACCATTTGAGTCCTTGTATGGGAGAAGGTGTAGGTCACCGGTGGGGTGGTTTGAATTGCGAGAAATGGCATTGATTGGCCTGAATTTAGTGTTGGAGGCCATGGAAAAGGTGAAGGTGATTAGAAAAAGGTTGAAGACGGCACAAATTTGCCAAAAGTCCTATTCGGATGTTAGGAGAAGGGATCATGAATTTTGTGTTGTTTATTGGTTGTATGTGAAGGTTTCACCTATAAAGGGTGTGATGCATTTTTGTAAGAAGGGGTATCTAAGCCCCCGGTATATTGGTCCTTATGAGATCGTTGAGGGAATTAGGAGTGTGGCTTATAAGTTAAAGTTACCTCCGGACTTGAGTTCCATTTACCCCGTCATCCATGTGTCTATGTTGAGGAAGTTAGTCGGTGATCCTAGCACCACTATGCTATTTATGGGAATAAAGGTTAAGGAGAACATATCTTGTGAGGAAGTCCTGATAGAGATTTTGGATAGATAAGTGAAACGGATTCGTAACAGGGAGGTGGCTTCAGTGAAGATACTTTGGAGAAAGTAACTCGTGGAGAGTGCTACATAGGAGGCAGAGTTAGACATGATAAAGTGATATCCCTATCTTTTTCAATCTACGCAAGCCTATGGTACTAGGTTTTTCGACTTCTAAGTAGTCCTAATTCTTTCACTCTTGAGTCTCATGACATGATATGCATACATGTGCACGAAAATGATTTTTTTATGATGTTTGAATGATTTGAATACATTTTGATATGGGTTTTAGAGAGCTTATGATCTTCAAATGATGAACCATGCTTTGCACCTTGTGTTCGAATGTTTCATGCCCTAAGTCAAGCTTTCATGACTTGTCGTTGCACATCGGGGATGAATGTTCAAAAGGGGAAGATGATGTAAGGGCCCAGGAGAAAGGTTTACCAAGTGTTGCACCATGGGGGGCCACACGGCCAGTGCGAAGCCATATGGACTGTGTGACCTCCAATGGAGAGGTACTTGGCTATAATTTTTATTGCGCGGTTTCGACAAAGAGTTTCGGACTAAGTGAGGGCACACGGCCACCCACACGGTCCGTGTGGTGTGTCATGGGCCGTGTGGCCCACCGTATAGCTTGCAATGTGAAACTTTTCTATGTACAAAATTACCGTCTCATAACGTTTTTATGCAAAAGTTTTCTAAGTATCATTACACGGCTCATGAAACAAGTCGTGTAGTGTGCCACGGGCCGTGTAGTTGTCTGTATGGCACCCCTTAACTTCGGAAATATTTTAAGTGTTAACTGTGTAAAATCTATCTAAGTACTGCCGCACAGTCACTGTTCATGGTTCCTAAAGTGCCACAGGGACTGTGTAGGCGCCCGTGTAGCCTTGACGGCCAACTTTTCCATTCTTTTCATTAATGGCATTTATGTAATTATGAATCATTTTAGTTGTGATGACCTTTTTCCTACCTTAGTCCCCCTAAGTAAGCTGATATCCTTCCATTTTAATTCATTCCCTTGTTAAACACTCCCACTCAAAAAACTCATTCCCAAAATACTCTCTACGTTCCTCTTCCAAGACTCAAGCTAGGGATTCAATTCGGGATCAAGCTTTAAGCTAAACTCTTTTCAAATCCATCATCATAGTCAAGGTTTTCGGGGTTGATTCTTGGTCCATTTCAACAAAGAAGACCCTAACTCTTTTAAATTGATTTTGATGAATTTTAGCTTACGTTAAATGTGGTTCTCATTATTTGATCTTATTAAATCAAATTGAAGTATGGGATACACTTTATCTATGATTTTAAATTACTTTAGTCCCTATTATGATGATTTACATTGGTGTTATGAAGTTATGAACATGCATGTCCCCTTTAAAGCTTCATTTATGCATCAGTGATTTATATTATGATTAACATGTTGATTTAATTATGGATTTACTTCAATTTAATATTATAATGCTGATTTTAGCTCTAATCTATGTTAGCCATGTTATTCTCACATCATGGATTACATTTGCATTTACGAACATTGATCTTTATGGAAATTAGGAAATGGGTTAAGCCTAGTTTAAGTTCTATGAAATGATTTTGATAAGATATTGGTTATGACAAGAATGTGATCACATATATGTCAATGATTATGGCTTTGAGAATTTTGGGTGCTTATACCATACCGTATTTGTAATCGAGCTAGTTCTATGCATGAACGTTATAAGTATGAGCTATGATTTGGCATTTGAGACTAAATGTACATTGATCGGATTTGAAATGACTATTATCTTTTGAAAGTATGTATATATATAGTACATGTATTATCTTGGGATGTTGACTTAGCACCGATGGATTGAGGGCATCAGGGCTATACCCAAGGGCCCTCTCCATTTCCTTAAACTATATGCCTAGCATATGTTATGGGAATCCTATATGAAATGGGAGTGGTTCCCATAAGTAAGGTTGCTTCATATGAAATGGGAGTGGTTCTCGTAAGGTAAAGTATTCTATTATGATATGAGAATCTTTTTTCGAGATAGGTGTGGTTCCCGTAAGGGGGTTGCTTCATACGAAATGGGTGTGGTTTCCATAAGGTGAAGTATGGCTTACCTCTGACAAGTATACCAACTCTGTACTGGTGAGGGGATTTCATCAAGATTCCAAGTACTAGCTTACTTTGTCTTACTCCTGTCGGTTGAGGTCACATCTTTACTATATATGAACATAATTTCATTCATGCATCACGAATTTCATGGCATCTTGTATATTTCTTTCTCCTTTTAATATATGATCCTTTCTTATAGTATGTGCCCTTGTCATCTATCATTTAAGTCCAAGTTTAATAAGTCATATGCATTGCATGCCCGCATACTTAGTACATTTAAATGTACTAACGCATACATTATGCCTACATGATTTTACCATGTAGGGGTTGAGCACTACCACTATCCATCATTTGACGAGTAGTTCGATTCACAAAGTTGCACTTGTGGTGAGTCCCATCCTTCAAGGGAAAGCAACCTTCTTTATGCCTATGTTATTCTAAATTGCTTTCTTGTTTGAGGGTGAGCATTGGACATGTCTTGGCCCTCGTTCCATCTTATGACAAGACGCATCGTTGGACATCTTGTAGACTCTCATTGATCTTATATGCTATGTGTTGCATTTGGAGCTTATGTTTTTTTTTTGTTGTCTATTGGAAATGGCCATTATGGATTAATTATGGAGTTGTGATATGGATGCATCTTTGGTGTAGAAATGTGGAAGATCCTAAGCCCCGTTTGCCCCCATAGAGTAAGTCTTACTTACCCGCCCCTTAGTTCTTATATTCTATGTGCTATGCGAATCCATGTAAATCTCTTTCCCTTGATGCTCGCATAGCGTGAGTCTTATTTACCCATCCCTTCGTATTATCTGTTTATTATTTGTTTGTGATTCCGAATAGATTATGTGGATTTGGATACGTCAAGGCTTATTTGGGGTTCTCGGGTTCACATACGCCATGTCACATCTTGACCCTAATCTCAGGTCATGACAAAAGATCGTATCAGAGACCTAGGTTTATATATAGTCCTTGGAGTCAAACATGCCGAGTCAAGTAGTCTCCTATTCATGCTTGTGATGTTCACCATACCTATGAGTGGGAGGTTACAAGCATATTCTAGGAATTGCCTCACTTCTTCATGCCTTATGTCGTGCTATGACTCGCATATTTGGTGTCCTCATCTTGACAGTGTAGTTGCTCCATTTCAAAAGATGCCTCGAGGAAGACCCCACCCATCAAGGCCAGCTCTGGCTGATGAGGATCAGACACCTCAAGGGCCTACGGATGAACCCATCTCTAATGGTGCATTCTGTGCAGCCTTTGTCATGCTTGCCCAGGTGGTTACATCTATAACGAGGCAAGCTAATCTGCCACAAGATCCTAGACCAACTTCTAAGGTAAGGGATTTCACCCGGGTGAATCCTCCGGAGTTCCATGGGGCTAAGGTTGATGAGGATGCTCAAGAGTTCATTGATGAGCTCATACAAATATTGAACATTATGGGTGTCAATTCTGATGAGAATGCTGAATTAACTTCCTATCAACTGAAAGATGTGGCTCAAATGTGGTACACCCAATGGGCTACAAAAAGGGTTTGCGGTGGTGATGCCAATTGGGAAGAGTTCAAACTTGCATTCCTGGACCACCTTTTCCCACTTGAGCTTTGGGAGGCAAGATGACTGAATTTATCAACCTTAAGCAGGGAGGTATGGGTGTGAGGGACTATGCCCTCAAATCAACAAAGCTCTCCCTGTATACTCCTTCACTTGTGGGTGACCCTCGTGCAAGGATGCACAAGTTCGTTTCTGGTATCTCTGGATTGCTTGGAAAGGAATTTCATACTGCCATGCTCATACAAGATATGGATATGTCTAGTCTCATCGTATATGCTGAACACATCGAAGGGGAGAAACTCAAGGAGAGGAGGGCACATGATCATAAGAGGGCCCATTTTGATGGTGGATTCTCTGGGTTCTCGGAGTGGTAGCTTTGGTCGCTTCCAGCATGGTCACGGTTCTGGTGCTCAGGTACCTCCTCCTAGGGCATCGATTGGTGGTGGATAGGGGCATCCTCTGTGTAAAAAGTGTAGGAAGCCCCACACGGGTGCTTATTGGAGGGATTTGGGTGTTAGTTTTGGGTGTGGTGATAAAAACCATAAGGTTGCTGATAGTCCTAATAATACTCATAGAGGCCAAGGTCAGGTGGCTAATGGCGGTCAAGGTCAACAAAGATCTTGCCAAGGTGTTGCTCCAAGGAACAACAGGTTCTATGCACTCCATGTTCGTCAAGAGGTTGAGGAAGCTTTGGATGTCGTGACATATATGTTAAAAGTCTATGATTTTGATGTTTATGTTTTGGTTGACCCAGGTGCAAATTTATATTTTGTGACTCCTTAGTTGGTTGTTAAGCTTGGTTTGAGTCCCAAGAATTTGAAGGACCCTTTTTTCCATTTAATACTCCCATAGGTGAATCTGTTATTAGATATAGAGTCCATTGTGGTTGTCCGGTTTCTGTGTTGCACAAAGTTTTTGTGTGACCTTGTGGAACTTGAGATGTTCGATTTTGCCGTGATTCTTGGGATGGATTGGTTGGATGCATCATATGCCTCTATAGATTGTAGGACCCAGAAGGTCAAGTTCCAACCTCTCGGTGAGCCCATTTTCGAATGGAAGGGTAGTGACTCCTCTATTAAAGTTCGATTTATTTTCTACCTCAAGGCCCAAAAATTGATCTCCAAGGGATGTATTTATCATATTATGAGGGTCAAGGATATAGTGTCTAAAACACCTACTCTGAGACGGTTACAATAGTGAACGGGTTTTCGGATGTGTTTCCCAAAGACATGCAGGGTATTCCTCTCAAAAGGGAAGTAGACTTTGGCATAGATGTTCTCTCAGATACTCAACCTATCTCTATTCCTCTTTATCGTTTGGCGCTGGCAGAGTTGAAAAAGTTAAAGGATCAATTAAAGGACTTGATGGAGAAGGGTTGCATTAGGCCAAGTATATCATCGTGGCGTGCTCCAATGTTATTTGTAAGAAAGAAGGATGGATCTTTTCGAATGTATATTGATTATAGGCAATTGAATAAGGTGACCGTGAAAAATAAGTATATGTTGCCCAGGATTGATGACTTGTTCGACCAGATTCAAGGGGATACTTATTTCTCAAAGATTGATCTTCATTCCGGGTATTAATTATTGAAGGTTCGAGAGCTGTGACATTCCAAAGACGACCTTTTTGACAAGGTATGGGCACTTTGCTTGTATGGTGATGTCGTTCGGCTGAAGTAATGCTCCAACCATGTTCATGGATCTGATAAATCAGATGTTCAAGCCATTTCTTGACAGTTTTGTGGTGGTCTTCATTGATGACATCCTCATTTACTCTCAGAGTGAGCAAGAGCATGGGATCATTTTAGAATGGTTCTACAAACCTTGGAGAAAAGAAGTTGTACACCAAGTTTAGCAAATGTGAATTTTTGTTGGGTGAAGTGTCCTTTCTTGGTTATGTGGTTTCCGGTGATGGTATCATGGTGGATCCGAAAATGACTGAGGTCATGAGGAATTGGCCCAAGCCATTGACTCCTTCGGAGATTCGATGCTTTTTGTGGTTGGTTGGCTATTATAGAAGGTTCGTCGAAGGGTTCTCATCTATTGCATCTCCGTTGACTAAATTGACCCAAAAGAAGGCTATGTTTGTGTGGTTGGATGAATGTGAAAAGAGTTTCCAAACCTTGAAGGATTGACTTACATCGGCTCCCATCTTGACTTTACCAAATGGCTTGGAGGTATTTTTGGTGTACTGTGACACCTCATGGATTGGGTTGGGTTGTGTGCTTATGCCACATGATAAGGTAATAGCGTATGCATCAAGGCAGTTGAAGGTGCATGAGCGTAATTACCCAACACTTGATCTCGAGTTGGCGACGGTAGTATTTGCCTTGAAGATTTTGACGCACTATTCATATGGGGTTCATGTTTATGTGTTCACCAATCACAAGAGTTTACAATATGAATTCACGCAAAGGGATCCCAACTTGAGGCAGAGTAGATGGTTGGAGCTCCTAAAGGACAACGATATGAGTGTTCAATATCATCCCAGCAAGGACAATGTTGTAGCCGATGTTCTCAGTAGGATACCTATGGGTAGTGTGACGCATGATGAAGAGGAAAGGAAGGAGTTAGCAAAGGATGTTTACCAGTTTGCTAGGTTGGGTGTTAGGTTGGTCAACTCGAGCGATGGTGGTATCCATGTTCGAAGCGGGGCAGAATCTTCCATGGTGGTAGATGTAAAAGCTAAGTAAGATTTAGATCCGTCATTGCTTGAGTTGAAGAAGTTAGTTGCTGAAAAAGAGATTGAGGTGTTCTCCCATGGGGGAGAGGATGTACTCCGGTACCAAGATCAGCTTTGTGTCTCGAATGTCGATGATCTTAGAAGGGTGATCATGAGTGAGGCCCACAACTGTCATTATTTTATTCACCTGGAGTCTACTAAGATGTATTGGGATTTGAAGGAAGTGTATTGGTTGCATGGTATGAAGAAGGATATACCTAAGTTCGTACCTGAATGTCCAAGTTGTCAACAAGTGAAAGTGGAGCACCAAAGGCCGAGTCGATTGGCTCAAGATATTGAGATTCCCACATGGAAGTGGGAATATGTGAACATGGACTTTATGGTTTGTTTGCCTCAGACTCGAAGGCAATTGGAATTCATTTGGGTCATCGTTGATTGGAGGACTTAGTCGGCTTGTTTCCTACCGGTCAAGACTACCTATAGAACAGAGGATTACACAAGATTTTACATCCAAGGATTGGTAAGATTGCATGGTGTTCCTAGGTCTATCATATTAGATCGTGGCACCCAATTCACTTCCCACATTTGGAGATCATTTAAGAAGGGGCTTAGAACTAAGATTAGGTTGACCACTGCTTTTCATCCTCAAACCATTGGATAAGTTGAGAGGAAAATTCAAACCTTGGAGGATATGTTGAGGGGCTTGTGCATTGGAATTCAAGGGTAATTGGGATGATCCCCTCCCATGCATTGAGTTTGCCTATAATAATAGTTTCCATGCTAGCATTGGTATGGAATTATTTGAGGCCTTGTATGGGTTAAGGTCTAGGTCACCTGTCGGGTGGTTTGAATTGGGAGAAATGGCATTGATTGTCCCGGATTTAGTGTTAAAGGTGATTCAAAGGGTGAAGGTGATTAGAGAAAGGTGTAAGACGGCTACAAAGTTGACAAAAGTCCTATTCGGATGTTAGGAGAAGGGATCTTGAATTTCATGTTGGTGATTGGGTGTATGTGAAGGTTTCACCTTTGAATGGTGTGATGTGTTTTGGTAAGAAAGGCAAGCTATGACCCCGGTACGTTGGCCCTTATGAGATTGTTGAGCGAATTGGGAGCGTGGCTTATAAGTTAGAGTTGCCTCGGGATATGAGTTGCATCCTCCGCATCTTCCATGTGTGTATGTTGAGTATGTAAGTCGGTGATCCTAGCACCATTGTGCCTTTGGAGAGAATAGAGATTAAGGAGAACCTAGCTTTTTAGGAGGTGGTTTCAGTGAAGGTACTTTGGAGAAATCAACTCGTGGAGAGTGCTACAAGAGAGGACGAAATGGACATGATGAAGCGATATCCCTATCTTTTCCAAATCTACTCAAGCATAAGGTACTAGGCTATTCCTCTTCTAAGTAGTCCTAATTCTTTCACTTTTGAGTCTCATGACATGACATGCATACATGTGCACGAAAGAGATTTTTTTATGATGTTTTAATGATTTGAATACATTTTGATATGGTTTTTAAAGACTTTATGATCTTCAAATGATGAACCATGCATTGCACCTTGTGTTGGGATATTTTATGTCCTAAGTCAAGCTTTCATGCCTTGTAGTTGCACATTCAGGGACAAATGTTCCAAAGGGGAGATGATGTAAGGACCCTTGAGAAAATTTGACCAAGTGTCGCACCATGGGGGCCCACACGGCCAGTATGAAGCCACACGGACCGTGTGACCTTCAGTGGAGAGGTACTTGGCATTATTTTAATACGGTGTTTTGATAGAGAGTTTCAGACTAAGTGAGGGCACATGGACACCCAGACGGTCCATATGGCGTGTCACTGGTCGTTTGGCCCACCATATAACCAGCAATGTGAAATTTTTTTAAGTACGAAGTTACCATCTCATAACTTTTTCGTGCAAAATTTTTTTAAGTGTCATCACACGGCTCATGACACAACCCGTGTAGTGTCACGTGGGCCGTGTAGTTGTCCGTATGGCACCCCTTAGCTTCAGAAAAATATTAAGTGTTAACGTTGCAAAATCTTTCAAAGTACCGCCCCAAGATCACTGTTCATGGCCCGTGAAGTGCCACACAGGCAGTTTATGTGCCCGCGTAGCCTTGAATGCCACTTTTTCACGTGTTTCATTAATGGCATTTATGTAATTACAGCTCATTTTAATTGTGTTTCATGACCGTTTGCATATCCTAGTCCCCCTAAATAGGCTGATATCCTTCCATTTTAATTCATTCTCTTTAGAAACACTCCCACTCAAAAAGATCATTCCCAAAATACTTTCTAAGTTCCTTTCTCAACACTCAAGCTAGGGATTCAATTGGGGATATAACTTCGAGCTAAATTCTCCTCAAATCCATCATCCTAATCAATGTATGTTGGATTGATTCTAGGTACCTTTCAACCAAGAAGACTCAAACTCTTTTAAATTGATTTTCGTGAATTTTAGCTTACTTTAAATGTGGGTTTTGATTATTTGATCTTATTAAATCAAATTGAAGTATGGGTTGTACTTTATCTATGATTTTAAATTACTTTAATCCATATTGTGATGATTTACATTGGAATTATGAAGTTATGAACATGCATGGGCCCTTTATAGCTTGATTTATGCATGGGTGATTTAAATTATGATTTAGATGTTGTTTTAATTATGGATTTACTTCAATTTTATATTATAATGTTTATTTAAGCTTGAATCTATGTTACCCATGCTATTCTCACATCATGCATTGCATTTTCATTTATGAACATTGATCCTTATGGAAATTATGAAGTGTGTTAAGCCCAATTTATGTTCTATGAAATGATTTTGATAAGATATTGGTTATGACAAGAATGTGATCACATATATGTCAATCATTATGGCTTTGAGCATTTTGGGTGCTTGCACCATTCTGTATTCGTAATTGAGCTAGTCCTATGCATGAATATTATAACTATGAGCTTTGATTTGGCATTTGAACAAAAATGTATACTGATCGGATTTGAAATGGCTATTGCCTTTTGAAAGTATTTATATATATATATATATATATATCTATATCTCTCTCTCTCTCTCTCTCTCTCTCTATATATATATATATATATATATACATATATATACATATATACAATATGTATTCTCGTGAGATATTGACTTAGCACTGGTGGATTGGGGGCATCAGGGCTATCCCCAAGGGCCCTTTCCCTTTTCTCGAACTATGTGCCTAGAATAATTTATGGGAATCCTATCTGAAATGGGAGTGATTCCCTTAAGGAAGGTTTCTTCATACGAAATTGGAGTGGTTCCCGTAAGGTGAAGTACTAGTTATGATATGAAAAACCTTTCCTAATTGGGAGTGGTTCCCGTAAGGGATTGCTTCATAAGAAATAGGGGTGGTTCCCGTAAGGTGAAGTATGGTTTACCTTTTGCAAGTAGACTACCTCTGTACCGGTGAGGGAATTTCGTTGGGATTCCAAGTACTAGCTCACTTTGTCTTACACTTGTCGGTTGAGGTCACATCCCCACCATATATAAACATCATTTCATTCATGCATAACGGATTTCATGGCATCTTGTATATTTCTCCCTTGAATATATGATCTTTCCTATATTATGGGCCCTTGTCATCTAACATTTAAGTGCAAGTTAGTAATTCATATGCATTGTGTCACACCCTAAGCCCATTTAAGGCGGACTGGCACCCGTTGCCGACAAGGCTCAGGAGAACCAACATATAACTATACACCTGCTATGAACATTTAAGAGGTTTCCATACTCAATATGCTGTCAAAAGAAAGTAAACTGTACTAACAAACCAAAAGTAAATGCATAAGATTAGGCCGTTGGAGCCACGATGTATATAATACGCTATTTGACCACACTTTAATTTACATAGTCTACAAAGCCTCTTAGTAAGGAACAATATCCAAATGGGTCGGGACAGGCCCCGCCTCATGACCAACTATACAATACAAAATATAAGTTCTAAACACATAAGCCCCGAAGCAACCTGGAGCTTAGTAATAGCAGCTGGAAATCCTGTACTCTTACTGGGGAGATCTAGTAGCTCCTGTACCTGCAGCATGAAATGCAGGTCCCCCGTAAGGGACGTCAGTACGAGATAATGTACTGAATATGTAACGCAGGAAATACTGTACATGAAATAAGAACTCAGATGAAATCACATGCTGGTGTGTAAGGATGAAAAGACCACCTTTAGTCATACTGTGGAATCATGTACTTTATGTCTTTTTATTTCTGTATCTTTACTGTATAATCAGTGCACAATATATCATGTAAATGACCAGCTGATCATTGGTAAATCAGTAATGGGATCGACCCTGGCTAGGTGATTCCTTCACCCCTCGGGCTACCACCCAAATGAGATCGACCCTGGCTAGGTGATTCTTCCACCCCTCGGGCTACCACTCATTTATAAGCAACTGTAAGTTATCTTTTATTTACTTTGAGATGGTTCTTTTGGTGGTCATAACCTTTAGAACTATAGGAATATAGACATGTGACATATGAGCAACCATACAAGGTAATACTACAATGAAAAGAGAGATACACAACTAATGAACCGTATCGGAGATTAAATGACACATAGACTTTGTTGGGTAAGAAGGAACTCAAGTATATTTGGTATCCAAGTACATATGCAAGTTGGCAATGACTATGTATGGATACATATGAACATGGTAAAGAGTGGGGACACAGTTAGCAGCCATGTCGGAGTTTGTACGTGCCTTTGTATGCTAAGGAAGATTATAGATTTCATGCCAAGTAATAGGAAATCTAGTTGCCTTACATACCTCATTGTACTATGTCGTTATTATCTCGGAGTAGTATCCTTTTCCTCCAAACACTTATCTACAATATATTAGGTGATAAAACTAGTGTTAGCAGCTAATAAACACGTCTTAGTAATCCAATTTCACCCAAAAATAATATCCGGGCAGCAAGCTCGGAATTAGCACCCAACGAGTATTCTTTCAACATTTCAACTCCTAATTGTATTTTCTAACACACATACCTATATATATGTCATATCCAGCTATGTTTAGTCCCATAAGACCAATACAACAACTCATATAATAGAACATACAACAATTCTACACAACACGTAAGTAGACAACGCAACATTGCGTCCTTCCGCTACATTTCGACGTCAACCATTCCAAATCCGTTCCAACCACAACCAAACTGTCCTCAACATATTTACACACAATTACAGTCCTAAACCAGTCCAAAAACAGTCCCTAAGTAGATGAAAAACATGAGACAACAATTCCCAAAAACAGTCCACAAATTCTTACTAATGACCAAAATTAAGACATCATTTAAGAACTTTTGGGATGACCCATCCTTGTACTGAACATACGTAGATGGGGTCATCAGACGGTGCGCACCGGAGGCAGAGATGTTGAGCCTCCTGGAAGCCTTCCACTCTTCTCCAGTGTAGGGGGGGGCACCATGGTGGTGCCAAGACAACGAAGAAAATCCTGCAGTGTGGATACTACTGGCCCAGCATCTATAAAGATTCCCAGGACATGGAGCGCGGTTGTGACCAGTGCCAGCGCCAAGGCATTATTTCAAGGCGGCAAGAGCTACCAATGACCCCTATCGTTGAAATTGAATTATTCGACGTAAGGGGCATTGATTTTATGGGTCCGTTCGTGAGCTCCTTTGGGATGAAGTACATCTTGGGGGCAGTGGACTACGTCACCAAATAGGTGGAGGCAATAAATTTGCCAAACAATGAAAGCAGAAGCGTGGTACAGTTCCTGAGGCGGAACATTTTTGCCAGGTTTGGGACACCTAAAACTATCATTAGTGATGGGGGCTCCCCACTTCTGCAACAAATCCTTTCGGGCTGTACTTGCTAAATACGGGGTGCGATAACATAAGGTCGCCACGCCTTCTCATCTGTAGACAAGTGGGCAGGTTGAAGTGTCCAACATGGAAATAAAGGAGATCTTGACCAAGTCTTTGAATGCCACGAGAACGGACTGGGCTCGGAAGCTAGATGATGCACTATGGGCCTACAGAATGGCGTACAAGACACCCATGGTATGTCCCCATATCAGTTGGTCTTTGAAAAGGCATGTCATCTGCCGGTAGAATTGGAGCACAAGGCACTTTGGGCTCTTAAGGCCCTGAACATGAAGTGGAATGAGACAACCAATATGAGGCTGGACCACTTAAATAAACTGGACGTATTTCGCCTCCAGGCTTATGTGAGTGCAGCACTGTGCAAGGACAAAATGAAGTCCCACCATGATAAGCTCATTGCACCAAGGAGTTTTGACATGGGTGACAAGGTTCTGCTGTACAACTCAAGGTTGAGGTTGTTTCTAGGAAAGCTGAAATCAAGGTGGTCTGGTCCATACAAGATCGCTCAGGTGTTCCCTCATTGTGCAGTCAAGTTGGAAACGGATGAAGGGCACCGCTTCAAGGTTAATGGGCAGCGAGTGAAAAAGTATTTTGGTGGTGTAGAAGAAACCTCTGTGATTGAGGTCCTACATCTTGACGAAGTCTGAGTAGTCAACACAACCACGTAGAGTCGTGACGTTAAACCAAGCGCTTAATGGGAGGCAACCCATCAAAAAAATAAAATAAAATAATAAATAAATAAATAAATATGTATATATATGTGTATATATATATATATATTTATATAGTTATTTTATGTCATGACTTGCATTGTGTTTGTTTCTTTTTTTCAGGGAAGGATCAGCACGGCGAAGAGAAGCGTGAGAAGACGTGCGAGTAAAGGGTGCAACAACAGCAACCAAATTGACATAGGGAGTTCACACGGGGCCCCACACGGCCCGTGTGAAGCCAGACGGACCGTCTAACAGTCCGTTTGCCTTGTGGGCCCCAGGGTAAGTGTTGCCCCAAGTGAAGGCTAAGCACACGGTCGGGTCCACAGACCGTGTAACACGACACCGACCATTTACCCTACCGTCTAAATGGCTGCAACAATTCAGGCATCGAGGAGAGTCGAGCGGTTCTCTATACTGGTCGTTTGCCTCTTGACAGACCGTTTATTGGTCCGTTTGGTGCGTGGCCCCAGGTAAGTGCAGAGGTTGAGTACGCGACACGATAAACGGACGTGCCACGTGACACGGCCCGTTTCCCTGCCCGTCTTGGGACGCGTGTGGATGGGTACTTATACTCTCTTTCCTACTTTCACACTCACTTCATCTCTCTCTGATAATTCCCCACACGTTTTTCTCTCTATCTCTCACAACCACAAAATTCCTCTCTCTTTTTGACAATTTGAGTAACGCTCTCACGATCTGTAGCACTTTCCTTGGGAAATTTTCTTGTTCTAATTTCAACTTTCCTCTATCAAGTAAGAATTTTCAGTTTAGTTTGTTCTTTGTCTTTTAGTTTAAATTTTCTCTAGTTTTAGTCTATTGTGTGAATCTATGCTTGCATTTGGTCCATTGCGGATTATATGACACTATTGTGTACCGATCCTAGAAGATTTGGTATTGGATTAACCTAAATCACCATTGTTGAAATCTTTGATTCTTGCACATAGGGGTTTTGTGATTTTAGAGTCCTAGAGTTGGATTAATGATGTATTGTGTGTGGTAAGCACAGTATAGTGGCCAATCTTTGGTTCTATATGCAAAATCTCATGTATAAATGTGGTTTCTAAGACTTTGGGGCTGACTGGGGACGACGAGCTGTTCCACAGTTCATTACGCGGACCGTGTGATACGTTACGAACCGTGTAGTGGTCCGTGTGGGATAACTTGTTGTCCCTGCGAGTAGGCACCTCTCACGGGCCGCCCACACGGACCGTGTGACTCTATACGAGCCGTATGGCCGTCCGTGTCAGGTTACTTGACTCAGCCAATCGCCAAGGACCCTCACACGAGCTAGATCACGGACCGTGTAATGATACAAGGCCTGTGTGAGGCCCTCTGTTTCAGAATACTTTGCCCCGATTTGCTTTGCTGTATTGATCCTCGTTAATTCCAATATGCATCCTAGTGCAAAACACCCTATGATAGACTGGGTGATGCCACTCTTAAGGGTTTTTGTCACTGTAATAACACAGGGGAAGTCTGAGTACCCCTTTGTGTGTCGTCCGGCGTATTCCGACACAACTAACTATTTTATTCTTTGTGGTATTCGCAGGTTAAAATAGACCCCCGTCTAAGATCCCGCCAGCCTAGGGACGAGCATGAGTCACGTCTCCAGGATTCTATCACTGAATCCTCGAGTCAGCACTAGGGGAGTGACTCAGGTGATGACTTCTCGGGCATGTCCGCTATGCAGATCACTGGCAATGTCTCCCGCCACTCCCCTTGTACTACACGATCGCGTGCAGTGCGACACCATATAGCTCCCCAGTCTGAGGAGGGAGTTCCTGAGGTGGGAGTGGAGGGGGAAGATGCAGCCCCGGAACAAGAGGAAGAGGCCGGCACTCCAGACATCGCTGAGCACAATGCAGGGGATGAGGACGACATCCTGATCCTCCGAGACAGCGATAACAAGGCTACACATCAGGCGGTTTCTCGGACGTATGACCCAGAAACTGCCAAGTGGCTTTTTGTTTTCTTGCGTAGACGATGGACAGTCCCCGGGGCGAAGGAAATCTATGTGAATGATATTACTAAAGGTTCCAGGGGGTACCAGGGGAGGCCAATCATTCCGGAAATGCGAATCCTCATCGACAAACTGGATGCCATCCCAGAAATACGAAATGCATTTGAGGCATACCAGTTGGGGTGGATGGCCAGCCCTCCCGGCTACTACGGGCAAGATATGATTGCAGAATTCTACTCAAGTTATGATGCCAGCTTGCTTGATTCCATCGAAGGTAACCTGTCCAAAAGAGTAAAGAAGCGGCTAGTAGCTAAGTTGTCCCACTGGGACTATGTCACCATGCGAGAAACTGAAGTGGATATTTCGGCAGACACCATCAACAGGTTCTTATTTGGCCCGGACACTGTGCCCCACCGGATGGGTTATTCATTTCCAAGTATGCGAGCATCACTGATAAGGTCCGAATGTCTGACAGCTCTTCACGGGCCACTGAGTTAAAGTGGTTTGCGGAGCAGATTGCGCTCCAAGGAGCTGAGGCAGCTTGGATGTCCAATCCCAAAATTTCCATTACCAAGGCCTCACTCACGTTTGTCACAAAGTTCTGGTGGTCGGTGTTGTGGGCCCGACTACGACTCACCGTTAATGACAACACGCTCCAAACCTCTCATGCTTCGTTGGTGGCGTGCTTGGTCGCATGATATGATATTAATGTGGGTCGTATCATTGCCATGGAGATGAAGGACCGCGCCCTATCGGACAGAGTAGGTATGTCATTTCCATGTCTGATTCGGGCACTTTGCAAGCAGGCCCGTATCCCCACCACCCATTTCCTGGATAGAAAGATGGCTCCAACGGGCGTGGTGAACATTGCTATGATCAAGGATATTGATAACCCATTGTACCACAGTAAAGCACGCCGGCTTGGACTGCCTACACAGCTCCCTCGGGCTCCTCCTCTACAACCCTTGTCATTTCAGGAGCACACCACTGCCCCACAGTCTGGTACGACTTTTGAGCAGCCCAGGGGTAGTGGTACAGCTCCCCAGATGCATCAAGGGTACACTTATGTCCCTTATGATTTTTTAGCTCGAATGGTGACAGAACTGCGGTAAACACGGGCGATTGTCGACTAAATGGTGGTCCGGGTGCCTCAGGTGGTGCAGGCTCATGTTCAGCAGGCTGAAGCCCGCCTTTGCGCAGACTTATTGGGCCAAATAAGCAGCTTGCAGGAACAGGTCAACACCTTTGAGGGCTACTTCCATAGTATGTTTGGAAGTATGTCCGGCGATGAGATGGTGCATTTGGTGCAGACTATGCAAGACATGAAAGATAAAATTGCCGAGCTGACAGCCCGGTATAACAGTACGGTGCCAGCCCTGGCTCCACCGCCAGATTCGTTGCTGTCACTTTTCACTACCCCGGTGAAGCCAAGTCTAACTGAGGGTTGGGGCATTCCGCTCGTACGAGCTACTGCCCAGGTACCTCCTTTGGAGGCTCCCGGAAGAAAGGATAAGGGGAAGCGTGGCAGCTATCGCTGTAGCCCCCCGGAGGACCCGCAACGTGAGAAAGAAAGGAGGGTGAGAAAGGCCTTACGGGCCCAATGCCGAGAAGCTGCAGCCCAAGAAGAGAGGGAGCGATTAGCCTATGAGGCGGCCCGGGTAGGAGCTTCTGGGAGTGCTGTCTAACCTGAAGCAGATGTTGCAAATACGGACCCACCAGGTGGATCTGACCACGATGGCCCAACTGAACGCCTAGAGCATCCCAGGCATGTTCTACTTACATTTTTGCTTTAGTGTTAATTATGGTGCAATGAGGGCATTGCACAGTATTTTTGTTGGGGGTGGGGCATACTGAACCCTGAGGAGTTTTTCTTGCAATGTTTCTTTTCTCTGAAGGTGTAGTATCTAGTAGAACTGGCATGTTTAGGTTGGTTTTGTTTGTGTAAAGATAAGTGTTTATAAGAGTCTATAGTAACCCCAATTTTAAAGGAAATTCAAAAATCTTGTATATGCACGCATCCCATACTGACTAACTTATGTGATCCTTGTAAAGCACTGTATACATTGTCTAGTTGGCATCTTGAAGAATGAAGCATGACTGTGTTTGTTAGTACTGAATAGTGATAGATATGTGCCATGTGTAGAGGAGTTTACTTGCTTAATTCGATTGACACACTTGTAAGCTAGAACTTGCCTGGTTGGTCCCCCTAAGACGATTGAATGATTGGATTTGGATAGGATCTTAGGCTATTTTTGTTTAGAAATCACTTAGCCTGATATCAACCAACCAAATAAAATTGCTCCCGTTGAACCAAAAGATTGAGCCTTAATAGACCTTTTCTTTCTAATAACCTAATTCACCTTTCACCTTCCCAACCTATCTGCATATCTATACTTCGGCCCTGGTCTCTCTAAGGACATTGTGAAACTTAACATAGGCCAAAAGCTTAAGTTGAGGGTGGCTTATGCTGGCCCTGGTCCTTTAAAAAGACATCGTGAACCTCAACTCAGGCCAAAATCCTAAGTTGCGGGTGGCTATTATAAGAAAAAATAGAAAATTAAGGATGGAAATGAGTCAAGTGATGAGAAGAGAAGAAAAGCTGGGTTGTGATCTTGAGTAAAAAAAAGAGAGAGAAGAATGAACGAAAAATGGGAATCACTCCCAACCTCAAAGAATGTTGGTAAAACAAGGGGAATAAGAGTTTGGGGGCCGAAAGTAGAGGCTGAGTCAAAGCAGTGTCTTGGAGCGGAAAGTTAGTCACTTTGATCCTAAATGTACCTCACCCAAGCCCGAGCCTACATTACAAGCCGCAAAAGCCCTAAAGTAATCTTAAAAAGGTCATTCAATAGTCAAGATGGGGAAAATAAAGGCAAGCATATGGTCTATACTTGTGTGTTGGTTGAAAAACCTTTTTAGAATGTGAGTGTCTACATTCCAGTCTCTGTACTGCACTGTGTGTGTGACTTCTTTATAGTGAGGGGCACTATCACTGCGTTATTTGGTTACTATACTAACTGGTTCATGCTTATTCTCGAACTTATTTCGGGCCAACAGGATATGGTGTAGTGCTTAATTTGATCTTATGAGAGTCTGTTTGGGTGTGAACACATTGTGAGTTTACTTTTTGAGCATGAGTTTGATGATCGAGGGGTCGCTATTTACTTCTTGTTAAACACTTGTCTTTGCATATCGTTATGTGTTGACTTTGGTCAACGCTTGAGGACAAGCAATGGTTCTAAGTTGAGGGTGTTGATGAGTCATGAAAATACGACTTTTACGAAGCTTCCTACATAGACTCCTTGCGAGTTCTTAAGTGCATTTGTTAGTTTAATGTGTGTGTTTTGGGACATTGTAGGAAAATTACGAAGGCGTGGACTGATGTAGGAATTGTGAGAAAAAGAATATAAATTGTGGAAAAATGACAATATACGGACCATCTCATGGGCCGTGTAACATCACACGGACCGTGGGATGGTGCGGATGGGCCCAACATAGAGGAATTGGAAAATGGAGCAAAGTGAAGGACCACGGAGGTCTTCATGGGTTGTGTCGTAGTACACGGACCGTGTGACCGACCGTGACCCGACACTTTGCGTGGAACTGGAACGGGCCAAGGCAAGTCGCACGGACCGAGGAATGGACCGTCCAAGCTTTCATGAACCGTGCCAGGTACCGTGAGTTTGACGCCAAGTAGAGGGTTCACCGTAAAAAATGTTGGAAATCGCGAAAGTGAAGCTGCACGGATCGATAATCGGACCATCACATCTTAGACGAACCGTGTGATGCGCCGTGAAGTTGACGTGAACTAAAAGAGGCATCGTCGAAAAATAAGAGAAAGTGTGCAAGTGAAGAATCACGGACCGGTAAACAGATCGTAATTCATGAAAATACGACTTTTACGAAGCTTCCTACATGGACTCCTTGCGAGTTCTTAAGTGCATTTGTAGTTTAATTGTGTGTTTTGGTACATTATAGGAAAATTACGAAGGCGTGGACTGATGTAGGAATTGTGAGAAAAAGAATATAAATTGCGAAAAAATGACAATATACGGACCATCTCATGGGCCGTGTAACATCACACGAACCGAGGGATGGTTTGGATGGGCCCAACATGGAGGAATTGGAAAATGGAGCAAAGTGAAGGACCACGGAGTTCTTCATGGGCTGTGTCATAGTACACAGACCGTGTGACCGACCGTGACCCGACACTTTGCGTGGAACTGGAACGGGCCAAAGCAAGTCGCATAGACCGAGGAATGGACCATCCAAGCTTTCACGGACCATGCCAGGTACCGTGAGGTTAACGTCAAGGAGAGGGTTCACCGTCGAAAATGTTTGAAATCGCGAAAGTGAAGCTGCACGGATCGATAAACGGACCGTCACATCTTAGATGAACCGTGTGATGCGCTGTGAAGTTGACATGAACTAAAAGAGGCATTTTCGAAAAATAAGAGAAAGTGTGCAAGTGAAGACTCACGGACCGGTAAGTGGACCGTGAGACATAACACGGACCGTGCCAAGGTCCATGACGAAGCAGAAGACAGTGCAGACGGACTGTGTGACGGTCTGTCTGGTCTCACACAGCCCGTGTAATGAACCGTGTCCATGCCGAAGTTTATTTTTCCTATTTTTATTAGATTAGGTTTTCCTTGTATATATAGTATTTTATTTTATTTCGTGAGACATGTTGTTGACGGCGGGAGTTAGAGAACAAGAGAGAAAACAATAGTTTGACTTTATTTTACCTTTGATTCGTGGATTGTGATCATCGTTTGAAGATTGTAACACAGATTCATTGTTCTTTCCATTGTAAGTCAATTATTATATCTTCATTACATTGTTGTGGGCAAAGTATGTTGAACATTCTAGGCTAAACCCACAATTAGGGTTGTAGGAACCATGCCAATTAAATAAGATAACGCAAACTGAGGTAAATTCGAGGGATTGATCATTGCATCTATTTCAGAACACTTCGCTTTAACTTCTCCTTTATAAGTCGACGCATTAGGGCAAGCCCGTATTTGTTACATGCCCAAGAGGGATGTAGTGATTAGGAATAGTGTTCTACGATAGAAATTCGGGGTTTTGAACCTAGTCTAAGTACCAAAGACCGAAAGGTGAGGGTATTCTGAGATCAAAAGCAAAGGTCGAAACTACATACACTCTAAGACCGAAAGGAGAGGAGTGAAATATATCTAGGAAGGACCGAAAGGTGAACTAGGTATTAGCCAAGTTGTTAGATCTTGTATGCATAATCAAGAACGAGTTTACCAAGCCAGTTTAGTTATCGTATTAGATGTCATGGGGACCACAACCCTAGCTTCTCTCTACCTGTTTGAAAACAAGTATCAACTTCTCTATTAGTTACGTTACATAGGGATTTAAATTGAACAGCGCAACCCCCTATTTTTTTTATGCAATTTTATCTTGGGAATAGCATTTACATCTGAAAGTCGTTACTAATAGATCCATTCTTACGTGTTCCCTGTGGGAACGACCTCAACTCTGGCTGAGTTCTATATTTGACCAACGACTGCTTTACTCTTCTATTTGGAGTGTAAATTTGGGCGTATCACTATCCTTGAAACTTTCAGAAAATCACGGAGTGACTAAGGTATCATCCCCGTGTCTCTTGATTTGTGAAACATCTAATGGTGTTTGTTAACTCATTTTCAAGACTTGGAAAAACATACTGATAGAAGATACTTCATGCATAAAATGAGATATCAGACTCTCCTATTAAACAAACAAACTTATTCACATTATGTCGTAGCTCATTCTTCTTCAGGTTTTAAGGTTAGAAACTTTAATGCTTCCCACAACGTATTTGTGCACAATCTGATATGATCAAGGCATGTGACATCGAAACATTCCATCTGCAAATGAAATTATTAGAGTTATGTTTAGTGCGAGTGAACCATATGATTCAGTAGTGTTCTTCTTCTCTTTTCATATGTTGATATTCCACAAATCAAGAGATATGGGGATTATATCTCACTCAAAGATTCTCAGGACAGTTCAGGAATTGGAGCTGTGATGATTCAATAATTTCAATGAGTTTCCACGGATTTGTCATTAGTCTCTTCATTAATCCAATGTCTTATATTTCTTCCATCGCAATTTTTACAAAGTCAAAAGGATGTAAAAAAATATATTAGTAAATGATATTTACATGAAAAGCATGCAAGACTTCTTGGTGCATCCTCCACTTTTAAACAAAATGTGTATCTATTTCACTTACTACCTCCGTTCACTTTTATTTGTCATAGTTTCACTTTTCGAAGCCAACTTGACTAAACTTTAAATCTAAATTGAAATTTAAATTTAATATATTAAAAATCTAAATTTTAGTTAGTTCAAAACTATACGAAAAATGCTATAAGTTGCAATCTTTCTCATGTTAGTATGTTTAAAAAATACATCTTAAAATATTGATTAAAGTTTAAATAAATTGCGCATGATAAGTGAAATAGTAAAAAGTAAAAGTGTAATGAGGGAGTATCGTATAAGTAGGATGCCTCGAATTTATAAGTTACAATAATAACATACCCAGTTTAATCCCATAGAGTGGGGTCTTGAGAGGGTGAGATGTGTGTAGATCTTACTCGTACTTTTATGAGGTATACCGGTTATTTCTAATATACCATCAGCTCAAAAGAAATGCAGAATCTGAAGCACGATTATATAAAAATAGGAGAACAAAAGAGATATAAAGCAAATAGAGTAATAGATAATATAAACGCTGAATAACAAATATAATATATGATTACGAATAAGAAATAAAAAATAATAATTACTTTAGACTCGAACCTCAAATATAAAATTTCCAACAACATACCCAATGCAATCCCACAAAATGGGGTCCAGAAGAATAAGATGCATGCAGACCATCCCATATGTTTATGGCGTAGAGAGGATATTCCCATAAACAATCGTCACAAAGAAAAAGTGGAGTTAACAGTACGATTATAAAGAGACAACAGAGTAAAAGATATACAAAACAAGTATGGAAAAAATAGTAATTAACAAAGAATAATAAAAAATCCATATGATTACGAATAAGGAAATGAAATACAGTAATTACTATGGAACAAAAAAGCAAAAAGGAAAAAGAAGTTACATGAAAAGTCATTGATGGAATCAATTTAACGGGTTTAAAGTTCAATTCGGAACCTTAAAGCTATTGAAGAATAGGGAGACTTCAAATGACAGGAGAAATGATATCTCCTAAAGTTTAAGAGTTAAAATACAAAAATAACCATCAAAAGATGAACGATGGTGTAAGGGTTTAGCTCGCTAGTGAAATTGTCCACTATAGGTTTAGCCCCGCATAACTTTAAAATGTGTCACTAGTGGTAAGGATTGCTTTTTTATGTACCCAACATCTCTTTTTCCTTTTCCCAATGTGGAATTTCTTATGTTAAGCTAGAGTGTCACATGAATCCATTATAAAGACTCATTATCCTCGTTAATGTATTTTCCACTTCATGGGATTTCCTAGACTCCACACTGAGGGATACGATGCCATATCGGAATTTTCCTTAACTCACTTAAACTATGACCCACATCGACAAGGCTTACGTAGCAGTGTCCTTTATATCAGTTTTAATGGCACAACTAGCTAATTATATTTTCAGTCTAGGCCTAGGCCTACAAGGATTAAAATCAACATTCATCAACGAAACAGGAACGGACATTCAAAGAAACAACCATATTGAGGAATTTGATTTCAAGTGATACTGGAACGGATATCCAAAGAAACTGCCCTCACTTAGATGATACACTGGTTCTCACAACTGCTTTACTATCTTCAGTGTCCTTAAATAACATATGGAGGATGTGAATTAGAATTGAATCTGGCAAATCACTGAGTTAGTCTTCACTCGCCTTGATTTTCTTCGCCATTAGAGATTGGAGGAGGACAGATGAAGAACTTATTTGTCAGTTAGGGATTTGAAAAACTTAGTTGGGTTGAAAGGGAATTGGATGGGTCAGATTATCACATTTGGGTACGTCAAATTTAACTAAGGTGATGTGGTTTATTCAAGATTGGGGAGTTAATTACATACTTACATGTTGGTTTGCAATATTATGCTTTTTATCATTTCTTGGTGGGTTCAATTATATGCATCTCAAGGCACATGGGATTAAAAGTGTACCGGAGCTCATGTACTTGAACCCACCAAAATATGATGAAATTCATAATATTGCGAACAAACATATAAGTAATTAACTGCTTAATCTTAAATAATCCAAATCACCTCAGTTAAATTTGACCAACCCAAATGTTATAATCCGGCCTATCCAATTCACTCTTAATTCAAGTTGTTCAAATCCCTAGCTCCAAAATTAGTTCTTCATTTCTTATCCTACAATCTCTAACGGCGAAGAAAATCAAGGCGAGAGAAGACCGACTCAGCCATTTCTCAGTTCTAATTCACATTGTTTCTATTTAGTGTAAAGACACTGAAGATAGTAAAGAAGTTGCGAGAACCATCGTATTATCTAAGCACTGTCAGTTTCTTTGGTTGTTCGTTTCAGTGTCACTTGAAATTAAATTCCTCCAAATAAACCTCAAGGAAGACCTCCATCAGCATCTACACTTGCGGGGAGTTAAACATGGTCTACATTAAAGAATTTGGTTATGAAATAATCACTAGCTGTGATGACCTACCCCTCTGGCCGTGATGGCCACTACCCCAACCCACTAGTAGGTAAGCCTAACCCATTTCCTGAAATCCTTAGCAATGTACTATAACAAGTAAAACAACCAAAATAAGGAAAAACTACCAAAAATAAGGAGAGATAATTTCAAGCTGCAAAATAAAATACAGGAATCACCCCAAGACCTGGCATCAATGAGTAATCGAGCTTATAATACACAACAAAAGAGTACAAGGTCTTTACAAAATACAATATCAGTACAGGCTATCACTGAATACAAAAAAAAGACTAGCTTAAAGAGCTGTAGAATAGGATTTGACAACTTCAAACACCTGAAACTCACCCCTATCTGTGAGAACCACAACTGCTCTACATGAAGGAAAATCAACAACATGGACTCTCACTATGAATTGTAGGAGACAGAAGTATTGTAAGAGTACCAAACAAATGGTATCTAGTAGACATAGCCCAAGTGAGTTTCTTAAATAAAGAAACTATATATGTCAAGAGAATAAGACAAGTATTACACAAGCAATAGGATAATAGATGGAATACATATTGATCAAGATAAATGAGGTGAAGATGGTTGGCAAGAGGCATACCTGAGAGAAGCAGGTCTACAATATGCTAGTAAGATTGAAAGGATAAATAATATACTCGATAAGAGACAAATGGTCTAAAAAAAAAAAGAACCTGTAAACAAGCCACCTAGGAGTTAATCTAATTCAGCCTGAACAAGTAACAGATACAACAAAAGAAGAGATAAGCCACTAACTAGGTAAGAACAATAACCGACCGACATCCCATAGTACCGGTAGTACAATCAACAAGAAGAATCCAAACAGGAATTTCTACAATAGCATGATGCCTTGGTGGAGCTCTTTTACCATGCCCCGAATGAGAATAGTCAAGCATGTACAAATACCATCATGGGGGGTCATATTCTTAGATCAATCATTTGCAAGGATTGCTGAGAACATGGAAAAAGTAGTCAAGACAAATCAAACATGGGGACAAAGAGACAGTTCATCTACCTAAAGTTTGTGTGTTGTCACTATATATTTAGAGCAAGCTAAAATAAATAAGAAGATAATGCAAGATCTTGCCCAGATTTGTATCAGTATAGAGGTGATAATGAAGCAAAGTAAGGAACGAGTCAATGAAGATGCTCATCAGCCTCCCCAAGAACCCATGTACGATAATCCCCACTCTAAGGTGGAATTTGCTCCATTGCTGATCAGACGGGGTGTTTCTGTACTAACGTCCAAGGGTCTAAACAGGACTATTGGCGCCATGGTCAAAGAAACCAAGGTCGGAACTATAATAACAATGGTGCTTTCGGAGACAACCATAGAGGTTACTATGATAGGAATATGGGCAAGGAAAGAGATGCAGATTGGGGTCACAACGAAGGGTACATAAATGGTCCTTGCGTGAAACCACATAATCATTACATCGGAGTTAGCATTCAAGAACTTAGGAGATATTTGAACGCCTGTTGAAGAAAGTTCAAACCTAGGATGAGACCTTAATGGGGATGAAATCAGATCTCTCTAGCATAAATCATTAAATCGAGTCTCATTATATTGCAACCAAACAGATTAAGCAACAGTTTGGTCAAATGCCAACTCAACTCTACCAGCATCAAAGAGGTACGCTGCCGAGCAACACAGTTCAGAATCAAAAGAATGATGGGCAGTGCATGGTGGTTACTACTCATTATGGCAAGAGTATCATGGATCCTCCTATGCTGGTAGATGATAATGATGTTCGAATGGAGACAATTGAGGCCCAAGATGCTGATACCGGAGATGATCATGTCAAGGCTTTGGTGAGTGATGTTGTAGAGGTGCCATAGAAGCTAAAACCCATTCCTAGACCTCCTCCTCTTTTCCCCCAAAGAATCAAAAAGAAAAAGGAGGAGGGCAAGTTTAAACACTTTCTCTCCATGCGGAAATATTCTCCATCAATATTCGTCTCATTGAGGCATTGGAGAAGATTCAAAGTTGTATAATGTTTATGAAGGACATGGTTACAAAAAAGTGCACTGTGAGTCGGGAGCTCTTCTAAGAGCTTCAACATTTCAATGCAATTGCAACAAGGTCCTTGGTACAAAAACGAGAAGATCTTGGCACTTTTACCTTACCCTACACTATTGGAGAAGTAGAGTTCACAAGGGCATTGTGTGATCCCAGTGCAAGCATATATCTAATGCCCCTTGCGGTTTTCAAAAAGCTAGGACTGGGAGCTCCTACTCCAACGAGAAAGCAATTATTGATAGTTGATCGCACGGTGAAGAAGCCTATGGGGATACTCTATGATGTACTTGTCAAAGTGGGAAAATTCATATTCCCTGTATACTTTGTGATCCTAGACTATGAGGTTGATTTCAAAGTCCCAATCATCTTGGGAAGGACCTTCCTTGCCACTGGACACACATTGGTGGATATGGAAAGGGGCCCACTCAAGTTTAGATTGGGTAAAAGATGAGGTCATGTTCAACGTCTGCCAACATGCACAGACGAATGATTATCTGCGGGCGGTCTCTATTATTTATAGTGTTGATGATGGTGAACCGAAAGTACCTCTTAAGGAGAGATTGGGCGTCGAAATCCTGGCAGCAGTACGGATGAACTTTGATGGTGATGGCATCCTAGACTATGAGGAAACGATGAAGGGGCTGGGGGTATCTTACCCCCTCGACACCAAACTAAGGTGGAATTGGATTTAAAGAATCGAGAGTCACCACCTACTAAACCATCAGAGGAGCCATCGATGCTATGGTTGAATGCTCTTCAATCCCATCTGAGATATGCATTTTTGGGGGCCAACAATACCCTGCTAGTCATAGTTACAATGGACCTGAATAACGAATAGGTGAATGCGCTCATCTTTGTACTAAAGTAGTTAAAGAAGGCCATTAGGTGGAAAATATGGACATCATTTGTATCCCTCCCGGGATATGTACTCACAAAATCTGATAGGTCAAGGACAAAAACCCGAGTATCGAACACCAAAGTCATCTTAACCCCCTATACAAGAGGTTGAGCACAAGGAAATCATTAAGTGGTTGGACGCAGGGGTGATCTATTCAATCGGCGACAGTGAAAGGGTGGGCCCATTTCAGTGTGGTCTGAAGAAGAGAGGTATCACTGAAGTCCCAAATGCTAGCAATGATTTTATTCCCACTGGGCCGGTCAATGGGTTGAGAGTGTGCATGGAAAACAGGAAGCTCAATGGTCGAAAGAAAAGGACTACTTCACTATGTTGTTCATGGACCAAATGCTAGAGTGATTGGCTGGAAAGGGCTGGTACTACTTTCTGGATGGTTTTTCAAGCTACAACCAAATGACTATTTCTTTGGAGGAGTAGGAAAAGAAAACATTCACATGCCCTTTGGCACCTTCGCATTCAAGAGGATGTCATTTAGGTTGTGGAATACAATAGCAACACTGTAAAGATGCATGATGTCTATCTTCTCAAAAATGGCAGAGGAAACTATTGAGGTCTTCATGGATGACTTTAGTGTGGTTGGTGACTCATTCGAGGATTGCTTGAAATATTTTCATGTTGTGCGTAGACGGTGTGAAGAATGTCATTTGGTGCTAAATTAGGATATGTTTCACTTCATGGTGAAAGAGGGAATTGTGTTGGGGCATACAATTTCCATCAAGGGAATCAAGGTTGACAGAGCCAAAGTGGAGGTGATTGAGAAGCTTCCTCCACTTATATCTGTGAAAGGTGTAAGGAGCTTCCTAGGCCATGCAGGATTCCACAGACGTTTCATAAATGATTTCTCTAAGATCGCACACCTATAGTGCAAGCTTCTTAATGAGGACGCTAAGTTCATATTTGATGATGCATGCCTAAAGCCATTGAAGAATTGAAGCAAAAACTTATTTCGGCTCTTATCATTGTAGCTCCTGACCGGCCGAAGCCCTTTGAAATCATATGTGATGCAAGCAGGGTCGCGCTTGGTGTAGTAATGTAGTAGCTCTAAGAGAAAATATTACATCCCATATACTGCTCTAACAAAGCCGTGAATGTATCACAGAAGAACTACATTGTCACTGAACAAGAGCTACTCACAGTACTCTTTGCGTTTGAGAAATTCAAGTCGTATCTCTTGAGGGCTAAAGTTGTTGTGTAGACTGACCATTCTTCATTGTGTTATTTAATGGCAATGAAGGATGCAAACCATGACTTATTCAATTTGTACTCCTTCTTCAAGATTTCAACTTTGATGTCACCGACAGAAAATGAACTAAAAATTAGGTTGCAGATCTCCTCTCTAGATTGGAAGATGGAGCAATGTGAAAGTTTGATTATGTATTGGATATTAATGACTCATTTCTTGATGAGAGAGTATTGGTAGCATCCTATGACTTGATACCAAGGATTGCAGATTATGCAAACTACTTGGTTAGTGACATTGTGCCGCCAGATTTGAAAGCCTACTAGCGTCGCAAATTCATGTTGGATGTAAGAAAATTCCTTTGGGATGATTCATACAATTTTTTATGTCTGTGTTGATGGAATTATCTGTCATTATATTCCTGAGGTTGAGATGATGAGTATCTTAGAGGTATGCCAGTCATCTCTAATAGGTGGGCACCATATTAGAGTCTGAACAACACAAAGAATTTTGCATTGTGGATACTATTGGCAAACATCCACAAAGATGCTCACGACTATGCCAAATCCTATGATAGATTCCTAAGAGAAGATGATTTTTCCCGCAAGCATGAGCTCCCCCTAAACCCCATTATGGTGATTGAGTTATTTCGATGTATGGGAAAGAAATTTCATGGGCCTATTTGTTAGTTTGCATGGAAACAAATGCACTCTTGGTTGTTGTGGACTATGTATTAATATGTGTGGAGGCAGTTTCTCTCCCCAACAATGAAGGCAAAAGTGTCCCAGCATTTCTAAAAAAGTACATCTTCTCAATGTTTGGCACTTTTCGAGTGATCATCAGTGACAGAGGCTCTTACTTTTGCAATAGATTATTCAAGGCCCTGCTTGAAAAATATGGGTTAAAGCATTGAGTTTCAACACCTTACAATCTACATACAAGCAGGCAAGTGGAGGTTTCCAATAGGGAAATCAAACATATTCTATCCAACACTATGAATGCAAACTGGACAGACTGGTCGCAGAAGCTTCATGATGCATTATGGGCATACCGAATAGCATTAACGACCCCTATAGGCATGCCTCCCTTCCAACTTGTTTTTAGTAAATCCTGTCATTTGCTGGTAGTGCTTGGGCATACGGCGATGTAGGCATTGCAAAAGTTGAATCTAGACTAGAATGATGTGACAAACTCTAGGCTGAGCCAACTCAATATGGTTGATGAATTTCGTTTGACGGAATATGAGAGCTCAACCCTATACAATCAAAGGATGAAGCTGTAACATGATTGTCGTATAAAGAATTGCCAAATTGCACCACGGGACTTAGTGCTACTGTAAACTCCTAGATAAAGTTGTTCCCTAGGAAACTCAAGTCCAGATGGTTGGGACCCTTTAAGGTAGCACATGTCTTTTACCATGGAGCCATTGAGTTGGATAAAAGAAATAGTAAGAAATCTAAAGTGAACGGCCAAAGAGTCAAGCCGTACCTTGGAATAAAAACAGTGGAAGGATGGACACTTAGTGAAGTATGAGTTCCCAAGTTGTCTGTCATGTCGTGATTGTAAATCAGGTGTTGCTTGGGAGGCAACCCAAGGTAGATACCGTCTCTTAGGTGCCAAGGTATGTTCTTTCTTACCCTTGTGCTTTACTTTACATTTTTTGCATGCATTAAGGACAATGCACCTCTTTTTCGATGAGGTGTGGGTGGTTATAGGCCTCAGTGAAGTCTAAGTAACCTTGGCCTATAGCTATCCCAAATTTTGAATCCAAGGGGTTTTCTCGCTTCTGTACTTTTCCCCATGGATATTTATTTACGTTCAACCGACATGTTTAGGAAGTGCAGATAGTATTGGTAGTATATAATACTAATATCTATGGTATGTGTGTGTTTTTGTGCTTTTGTGTGAAAAATGATGCCTACTATGCATGTTTAATTTTGTTGACAGTGCTTGTTCTGATAAGTGAGGATAAAATTAAGATGAAAAGCATGATCCGAGAGTCTGTGTTGATAGTGTAATTAGTGTCAAGCGAGTGTGAGCTTGCTTTGCTAAATTCATGTATTGTTCTACAATTCGGAACTTGCACTATTACTCTCACATAGACTGTAGGTTACTTGGTTAGGAAAGGATCTTACGGTGTTGTTCATAATAATCCACTTAGCCTAAAAGTACCTAGAAAATAAGTGAAATATCCATTGATCCTTCTGTTTGAGGCTTACATGAACCATTCCTTTGTAAAAACCTAAGTTATCTAGCCTTATTATATGTAAATCCTGAAATTGGCCATGGTCCTCCCATGAAAATTGTGCACCTTGACTGAGGCAAAAAGCCTATGTTGAGGGTGGCTGATGTAAGGGTAAACACAAAATGAGGGGGGAAATTAGTGATACATGGATAAGGAGAAACAAATGTATATTGGGTGTAATAAAAATTAGTGATGCCTAAGCAATGAACTAAACAGAAAAATGTTGTGAGAATACAAGGCAAAAAGCTTAAAAATGAGAATGAAGCACCCAGAAAAGTTTGAAATAGGAGAATGATAGAATGGGGTGAAAATAATAGTGTTGGTAAGGCATAAATATAGAAAAATGCAGTGTCAAGGAGGTCCTTTAGTCACTATGCTCCAAAAATATCATACCTAAGCCCCTGAGCCTATGGTACAAGCTAATAAAGTCCTAAAGTGATCCTAGTCCAAGTAGCCAAAAATCGTAGTCATGAGTATAGAGCAAAGCTTATGGTATTGAGCATGGTATTTGAGTTTCATTGGTAAGAGTGAGTGATTTAGCATAGTCCTAAGGTTACACCTGAAAATATCATTGTTAGAGAGATATGGAACTTCTTTCTGGGAGGGCACTTGCATTGTGTTGTGAACATTAGATTGTTTCAATGATTATGGCTTGTCAATAACTGCCTTGCTTGTCATAGTTGAATTGACGTATGTATTGATCTTTACCGGTTTGCTTACTAGCTATTTGATGAGTTTAGAAGTGGTGTAGGTGTCTATGTTTGAATTTGATGTGATATATGCAATTAGATTGAGGTTTATGTGTTACTGTGCTACTTATGCAGATTGAGTCTTTCACTTACGGACAAGTAACAATTTTAAGTTGAGGATGTTGATATGCTCAAAATACTAAAGTTTTGATGCTTAAAACTTGAAATTTTGTCTGTTCTCAATGCTATGTGAGTAGATTTGATGTGTTTTTATGTTTGTATCGTAGATTACAGGGTTGGCACAGTGTTTTGGCTAAGTGTGTGAAATTGCTGAACCAGAGGTTCCACGGGATGCTTTACGGGCCACAGAGTATTATATGGGTCGTAAAGATGGTTTCGTGAAAAATTCCAGTGAAGGGTGATTTTCGGAAGTGAAATATACGAACATACAGAGGAACCATAGAAGATTTTATGAGTTGTACACTTAGTCTAATACCCCAAGGATCCGAAAGTGGAGAGCCTGAAAAGTCATGAGATAAAAACACTTACGGGCCATAAAAGGGTGTCATAGAAGTCAGCCCTAGATTTTATGAAGCAATCCACAAAAGCCCGTCTAGGGGCCATAAAACATTAGGCAACCTATAGAAGCTGTCATAGAGTCTGCCGACCCAGTTTTTGTAGTCCATTTTGGTTTTGTACTTTAAACACTATAAATAGATGTTTAGGTTATTTTTCATAAGGAAAAGTAGAGTGACGTTATAGCACATTAGAGAGCTTGAGAGAAACACTTGTAAAACTTTATTTCGTCTTTTTATTTCAATATTGTGATTCTTGGTGAAGAGTTTGGATTCTTTGTTCTTAATTCTCTTAGGTAAGTGCTCAATTATGTAATTCGAATTCATAATTCTAGCATTTAAACTAATCATGAGTAGTTAAATCCACAACTAGAGTTGTGGAAACATGAAGAAATAACAAGGTAAAACCAAATAAATCGTAATTCTTGAAAAGTTCGCATGCATGTATTAATTAATTCTCTTCATATTGAATGCTTTCTAATGGTGGCCAACCTTAGAACTCGCCTAGTGTTACTAACTAGATCAAGGTAGTAATGAATACGATAAGAGATTAATTAACAGGATTCTATTGTTGTTTCTCGTCTGATCAACCGAACTGGGCCAAGGGGAGGTTTTACAGGAATAATAGGTAAGGGTTAGTATTGTCACACTACAGGGATTGACCAAAACATGTAGTGAAATTCGCCTCTCACTTGGTCCAAAGGTTTTGTGAACATAACTTACCATTCTGCATGCTACAATGATAAATTAGTATAACGGTTTTAAAATTAAAAATTTATCCCAATCCAAATCATAAGAGCAGTACAAAAGAGAGCTAGTCAAGAGTTGAAGATATAAAAATAATCCATTACCATTAATTCTATAAGCCTCTATCAATACTGTCTATATGGGGCTCATTACATACTCATGGCTACCTCAAATTAAAAAATAAGGGACTGAACTCAAAATCTAGAAAGATAAATCTGGTATCCGCTGAAAGAAGGGAGGATTCACCCAAGGCCGATGGCATGGTAAGATCCTCAATGAAGTACATCTTGTTGATCTTTAATGTATGTCTCTGCATTATGAAAAGATACAGGCCCAAATGGATGTAAGTACG
This sequence comes from Solanum rostratum, assembly GCA_029948455.1. Lineage (NCBI taxonomy): Eukaryota > Viridiplantae > Streptophyta > Magnoliopsida > Solanales > Solanaceae > Solanum > Solanum rostratum. Next base: position 8,713,948 of record CM057055.1, on the reverse strand, counting down.
TGGAATACACGAGCAAGTAATATGAAAAATTGAAACATGAATCAAGATAGAATAATATCAACTTAGATAACTCAAATCAGAAAGATAAGGAACTCAATTAGAATGTCATGCCTAAAGCAAGAAAAAGGTTTAGATTGACACTAATCATAAACAATTGAATCTAATAATATAGAGCACTATCATGTCCAATAGGGAGTTTATCTAATTGACAACCATCACCTATGAGCTAGTGATGATACCATAAAGCAATATCATTGCCACATCCATCTAATACCTTGCCAGGCTAAAGGATGTCCCATCACTGGATCCATAACCAATCACATCAAGTCCCCCTTTAAGACAATAGAGAAATACTCGAATATATGGTTCAATCCTCTCCTACGATGGCTATGTAGTTATTGACTTAAGTTGTTATTTACACTTAATTTGGTGCTTGATACTCCTCAAAAAACATAATACTCATAAAACTCTATTCAATCAATTCAATTCTATCCAATAAATCAAGTCTCAAAATGACTCCACTCAATTCATCAATTCTATTACAATCAAGCCTTTTGGCCTATCTACAATTCAATCAATTCCCGACACATCTTTCAAGAGTATTTTAGACTCACACTCATGATCATATGAAGCTAGGTTTAATTATTTGGGTTCAAATAAAAAATGCAAAAGAACTTTAAGTTTCATTCAAGCTATACTCACATTCAGTTATAATCACATCCAGGGCCTCCACAACTTATGCTTTCAATTTCATTCAAGGAATATAGACAAGCAATTATGATCAACATATGACTAGAGTTTGATGAATTAAGATATAAAATTGATTTTTTCAGGTTTTCAAGGTATGAAAATGACTACTAATGCAATATCATATATAAATATGTTAAGGTCTAAGAAATTTTCAAGGAAACAAATCATGGTAGGCTCAATCCTATCACAAATAACACTATCACATTGTCCGGGTACAACGAAGGACATAATTCATGATTTAGCTTGCGTTACATACGTGGAATGAAGGATGACAACCAAATTTGCTGGAGTTGCTCCAACCACTTAAATCCTTACCTTTTTGCTCCTCTCCATAGGCCTTGTTCTTTAGTTAGAATGCATAAGAAAACTTAGAAATGCCTTTAGGAATCCTTTTAAGGTAAAGACCTATATAAATCATAGCTTAAGTTTAGATGGGATGGAAAAAAGTTTGGAATGCCCCTCATTATAACTACACAAATTTGAACTAAGAAGCTCCTACTCGCCATTGCATTAGGTTTTCATTTTGGTTCGTTTTTGAAAACTTTTGACAATAACAAATAAAAATATTTTGGACATATTTTGGGGAACCCCTACAATGCGGAGTGGTTGCTCACTTTTTGGTTTATGTGATTTTAACTCTAAAAAGTCATTTTTTATATGATTGGCCTATAATTCGACCGAGATCGCATTCCAACTCGAATTTTAACAATGATCATGATTTCGGCCTCAGATTATCCATCAAAGTTGGGAATGATGTGTTATGCAAGCAACCTCTCATCTATAGGTATTTTGGTAATTTTCCAGGATGTAACAGATGCATTTTAATATGATGTCATCCTAGGCCTAAAGAGGACAATATATCTAGCGGGTTAGGCCATTATAACATCATTCAACTTTTTATAGCTAGTTTGGTATTTAAATTACTAAATTTTATTTGAAATCATTCCTCTTGTCACTTGAAGCCTTCCCATTCTTCATCAACTTTAGGGTTCAAAATTGAACTTTAAACCTGTTGAATCGATTCCATCAATGGTGTTTCATGTAGCTTTTTTTTATTTCTATGATTTTCTTATCTAATAATAATCATTGTATTTCATTTCCTTATTCATAACCATACTTCTTTTATTGTTTGGTGTTAGTTACTATTTGTTGCTCTATTTGTTTTGCATATAGTTTTGCTACATTATATCCTTATAATTGTGTTTTTAATTCGACTTTTTGTTTGTGCCGGGTGTCTATTGAAATTAACCTCTCTACTCCCATAAAGTTAAAGGATGCTCAGCATACATCGTATTCTCCCAGACCCCATTTTGTGGGGTTGCATTAGGCATGTTGTTGTTGTTGTGAATTTTAAGTTTGAGGTTCTTGTCTAAAAGAAATTACTTCATTTTGTTTTCTTATTCGCAATCATATATTTCCTTAATTATTTAATGTTTTTACTATCTATTGCTCTAATTTCTTTGCATCTCTTTTTTCCTCTTGTTCCCTTGTAATCATGCTTCTGATTCCACTTTTCGTTGGAGCCGATGGTCTATCGAAAATAACTTCTATACCCCATAAAGGTTGGGGTAAAGTCGACGTACATCTTACCATCCCAAGTTTGCATTGGGTTTGTTGTTGTTGTTGTACCTTTGAAGTTTGTGGCTTCAAACTTATAGGATAATAGAAATAGATACTCATTGTGTTTAAGTGGGCACACCAAGAAAAGTTGCATACTTTTCACGTCAATATCCTCTGCTGATATATCCTTTACACCATATTGGCTTTGTAAGATTGCAATGGAAGAAAAGTAAGACCCTGGATCAATGAAGAGCCTAATGAAATACCCAATATATGGAACCTCACTGAAATTAGTGAATCATCCCAATGCCTATCCTTGAATCTTTCAGAAAATCACGGAGTGACTAAGGTATTTTCCCCATGTCTCTTGATTTGTGAAACATCTAATGCTGTTAGTTAACTTATTTTCAAGACTTGGAAAAACATACTGATAGCAGATAATTCATGCATAAAATTAGATATTAGACTTTCCCATTAAAAATACAAACTTATTCACAATAAGCCATAGCTCATCCTTCTTCACGTTTTAAGGTTGGAAACTTTAATGCTTCTCACAATGTATTTGTGCACAATCTGATATGATCAAGGCATGTGAAATCAAAACATGCCATCTGCAAATGAAATTATTAGAGTTATGTTTAGTGGGAATGAACCATATGATCCAGTAGTGTTGTTCTTCTCTTTTCATATGTAGATATTCAACGAATCAAGAGATATGGGGATTATATCTTACTCACTCAAAGATTCTCAGGACGGTTCAAGGATTGGAGTTGTGATGATTCAATAATTTCAATGAGCTTCCATGGATTTGTCATTAGTCTCTTCATTAATCCAAAGTCTTATATTTCTTCCATCGCAACTTTTACAAAGCCAAAAGGATGTAAAACATATTTTAGTAGATGACATTTACATGAAAAGCATGCAAGACTTCTTGGTGTGTCCTCCACTTTTACACAAAATACGTATCTATTTCACTTACTACCTCTGTTCACTCTTACTTGTCATAATTTTACTTTTCGAGGCCAACTTGACTAAACTTCAAATCTAAATTGAAATTTAAATTTAATATTTTAAAAATTTAAATTTTAGTTAGTTCAAAACTATACGAAAAATGATTATAAGTTGCAATCTTTTTCATATTAATATGATTAAAAAAATACATATTAAAATGTTGATCAAAGTTTAAATAAATTGAGCACGATAAGTAAAATAGTAAAAAGTAAAAGTGAAATGAGGGAGTATTGTATAAGTAGGATGCCTCAAATTTATAAGTTACAATAATAACATACCCAGTACAATCCCATCAAGTGGGATCTTGAGAGGGTAACATGTGCGTAGATCTTACCCTTACCTTTATGAGGTATACCGGTTATTTCTAATATACCATCGGCTATAAGAAAAGCCGAATCTGAAGCACAATTAAACAGAAGTAGGAGAACAAAAGAGATATAAAGCAAATAGAGCAATAGATAGTACAAACGCTGAATAACAAATATAATATATGATTACGAATAAGAAATAAAATACAATAATTACTTTCGACAAGAACCTCAAATATAAAAGTTACAACAACATACCCAATGCAATCCCACAAAATGGGTCCAGAAGAATAAGATGCATGCAAGCCTTCCCATAAGTTTATAGGGTAGAGAGGATATTTCCATAAACCATCGGCACAAAGGAAAAGTGGAGCTAACTGTACGATTATAAGGAGACAACATAGCGAAAGATATACAAAACAAGTATGGTAGAAAATAGTAATTAACATAGAACAATAAAAAAAATCCATATGATTACGAATAAGGAAATGAAATACAGTAATTACTATTAGACAAGAAAAGAAAAAGGAAAAAAGAAGTTACATGAAATGTCATTGATGGAATCAATTCAACGGGTTTAAAGTTCAATTTGGAGCCTTAAAGATATTGAAGAATAGGGAGACTTCAAGTGACAAGAGAAATGATATCTCCTAAAGATTAGGAGTTAAAATACAAAAATAGCCATCAAAAGATGAACGATGGTGTAAGGGTCTAGCTCGCTAGTGAAATCATCCACTATAGGCTTAGGCCCGCATAACTTTAAAATGTGTCACTAGTAGGTAAGGATTGCTTTTTTATGTACCCAACATCTCTCTTTCCTTTTCCTAATGTGGAACTTCTTATGTTAAGCTAGAGTGTCACATGAATCCCTTATAAAGACTCAGTATCCTAGTTAAGGTTTTATTCACTTCATGGGATTTCCTAGACTCAACACTGAGGGATGTGATGCCATATCTGGATTTTCCTTAACTCGCTTAAACTATGACCCACATCGACAAGGCTTATGTAGCGATTTCTTTGATATCAGTTTTAATGGCACAACTCATTAGTCATATTATTCATTCTCGGCCTAGGCCTACTATGATTAAAATCAAACATCATCCATGAAACTGGAACGCACATCCAAAGAGACAACCATTTTGAGGAATTTGATTTCATGTGATACTGGAACGGACATCCAAAGAAACTGTAATCGCTTAGATAACACACTGGTTCTCACAACTGCTTTACTATCTTCAGTGTCTTTACATAACATAGAGAGATTGTGAACTAGAATTGAATCTGGCAAATCGCTGAGTTGGTCTTCACTCACCTTGATTTTCTTCGCCATTAGAGATTGGAGGAGGAGAAATGAAGAACTAATTTGGGTGTTAGGGATTCGAACAACTCAGTTGGGTTGAAAGGGAATTGGATGGGTTAGATTATTCAAGATTGAGGAGTTAATTACTTACTTACATGTTAGTTTGCAATATTATGCATTTTATAATATCTTGGTGGGTTCAAGTACATGCATCTCAAGACACATGGGATTAAAATGGTACAGGAGCTCATGTACTTGAACCCACCAAAATATGATGAAATTCATAATATTGCGAACCAACATGTAAGTAATTAACTCCTTTATCTTAAATAATCCAAATGTGATAATCTGGACTATCCAATTCACTTTTAATCTAACTGAGTTGTTGAAATCCCTAACTCCCAAATTAGTTCTTCATTTCTCCTGCTACAATCTACAATGGCAAAGAAAATCAAGGCGAGACAAGACCGACTCAGCCATTTGCGCGACTGAATTCTAATTCACATTCTGTCTATGTAGTGTAAAGACACTGAAGATAGTAAAGATGTTGTGAGAACCAGCGTATTATTCTAAGCGATGGCAGTTTCTTTGGATGTCCGTTCCAGTGTCACTTGAAATTACATTCCTCCGATCCATCAACATCTATACTTGGGGGGAGTTGAACATGGTCTACATTCCAGAATTTTGTTATGAAATAATCACTAGCTGTGATGACGTACCCCTCTGGCCGTGATGGCACCTACCCCAACCAACTAGTAGTTAAGACTAACTGATTTCTTGAAATCATTAGAATTGGACTATCTCAATTAAAATGACCATAATAAAGAAAAACTACCAAAAATAAGGAGAAGATAATTTCAAGTTGCAAAAATAAAATACAGGAACCCACCCGAAGACCTGGCATCCGTGAGTAATCGAGCTTATAATACACTACTTAAGAGTACAAGGCTTTTACAAAATACAATATCAGTGCAGGCTATCACTGAATACAAAATAGAGACTAGCTTAAAGAGTTGTAGAATAAGATTCGACAACTTCAAACACCTGAAAGTCACCCCTATCTGAGAGAACCACAACTGTCTACATGAAGGAAAATCAACAACATGGAATCTCACTATGATCTGTAGGAGACAGAAGTATCGTACGAGGACCAAACAAATGGGCACCCAGCAGACATAGCCAGAGTGAGTTCCTTAGATAAATAAAGTATATATGTCATGAAAATAAGACAAGTATTACACAAGTAATAGGATAAAAGATGGAATACATATTGATAAAGATAAATGAGGTGAAGATGGTTGGCAAGAGCCATACCTGGGAGAAGCAGGTCTACAATATGCTAGTATGATTGAAAGGCTAAATAATATACTCGATAAGACACAAATGGCCTAAAAACACAAAGAACCTGTAAACAAGCCACCTGGGAGTTAATCTAATTCAGCTTGACCAAGTAACAGATACAACCAAAGAAGAGATAAGCCACTAACTAGGTAACAACAATAACCGACCGGCATCCCATAGTACCGGTAGTACAATCAACAAGAAGAATCCACACAGGCATCCCGTACTACAAAGAGACCAAACAAAAAAATCAATGCATGAAATCTCCCTGTAAGGACTACCCACAAATGACATATGACCAACTCCAGCCCAGTTTGCAAGGTCAGACCTATGCAAGACATCCATCCGATAAAATAGTATTCTCAGTGTTAAGCTCCTATGGGGGTTAACAATACCTATACAAGCTACCTGGGTCTGCAAAAGTGATCATCATAGAAGGCATCGACGCACCCGCTAGTCAAACTATTAAAATATGATATCATCCCGTATTCCTCCACCATCTCAAGTCGATAAATGCACATCCTTGATGCCTCGTAACTATCAAATCTAGAAATCATGTGATCCTGGTGGTATCAAACTTGTATAAAAAGTTTGAATCAATGTTACATCAATAGTGTGAAACCTATACTTTATCACTTACTCTCCATGCATAATGATGAGTCAATGCATGAATCAAGACCGTACCATAAAATCAATGTGAATGAGAAGCCAATGCAATGCATGTTATCCCAATATCAAACAAGCCACGCAAGCCTAGGAATTCTTGTAACTACCATTATACATGAAGGCTAAGAGAACTAAACTAGAGTAAAATTACTCCTCGAACAAGGCCTCAGGCCAAAATGATATAGGATAGCTATAATCTAATAAAATATCACCATCAAGCAGTCGCTGAGAAATCTAAACAGCTCAAAACCAAGAAAGAGTGAGCAATATCTCTAGGATGGACACATTACCCCACAACCAATATCTCTAGTCCTGAACTGAGCACAAAAAATTCAAACCTATGGCTATGATGAGACACCGAAGTCTCAGTACATAGCTCAAAGCATACTAGAAAAAAAAACCTACTAGAAGCGACATCAAGCTATATGGAAAAAAGGGTTTCAATCACTTTCCTAAGGCACAACCTAGTCTAAGGACACCCTCATAATTCCTAAAAAGGGTAATTTTCTCCAATAATAACAAAATATAATTCCAAGCCTAAACTAAGGTCTCCAAGGGACTATCCTAGTCTAAGGCTCACTTGAAACTAATGAAACCAGGATTGATTGGATTAAAATGGATTACTAGGAAAATATTGTCCAAATTAACATGAAATTTAAACAAAGCATTAATAAAAAGAGCCTTGTCATGGATGGAGACCATTGCCTACCTCGAAGCCTATCAACACTCCCCAAATCTATTTCATGATATCTATCCACACCAGAATAACCTCCAAACTCTACCATGCTATCAATATAATGATTGCTATACCCTATTTTAACTCGAGGTCAAATGATGTAAAACATATTGGTTGATTCTTCTGCCATTTTTGAAGAGTCACGACCTAATTGTTTTAAAGGTGAATTAGGATACCTATTTCTACTAAAGGTTTGCCAACTAATTCTATATTAAGGTAGTCTAGGTAAGGGTTTAAATATTCTAAAGGGAAGGTGTAAGACATGCTTAAAGATTCATTCAAAAATGATTAACCTTCCAAACTTGGATTATTTAATAAATAAATGCTAAGGAGTTTTAAAAGAATTTAAAAGATATGTGAGAAAACATTTAAATGTTGAATTGTTAGTACACTTAATTAAAACTTGAAAATAAAATGAGTATTTGCTGTCTCTAATGTTAGACTTGTTTTGCTTTGGAAGTAGAACTTTAAAAATAACCATTGGATTTAAACAATTTCAAAACTTTAAGATCAACTTTTGGTAGCTAGAATTGAGGATCGAAATTCGCACAATTCTATCTCGTCTCAACTATTATAGATCCAAACTAGAACATATCTAAATCACATAAGAAATTTAATATGTAACAAAAAACACAAAAATAAACAATGCTAAAAAGTAAGTAGTGAAAGATGATCTCAAGAAAACTTACTTGTTTTGCTCTTTGGGTATTCAAAGATGTCGTAGTGACTCCACATGTGAAAATGATGTCAATATCAAGTAATCAAAACAAGGGTTCTTGCCGCGATGGAGAGTCTATTATGGAGACTCCATTTACTCCCCAAGTATTCAGGCAAATAAAGATACAATAAGAAGATTAGTAAACAAATTCAACTTTAAGCGATAATAAATATAGAACCAAGTAAAGTTATATAACAAATACATTATTCAGCGATAATAATTACATACAGAACAAAGTTTAATCATAAAACAAAGATATTATTCAAAATAGGAATCATGTGAGCTACAGATAAGATGCCCATTTTGTAATTGACTCAAGGCAACTTTTCTATAATATGCTTCTTTTTTTAATGACTTAAACAATCCAAAAGTTCAATCTCTTGAATGAAATCAAACCATGACCTTTAAGATTTTTACATACACTACTATCTAAAATCTAAAAGGCTACATATGCACCTAAAGTCTAAGTGAAAGTTTATGTACGTACATAGATCTACTTAGTCATCAGTGGAAAAGGAGCTTTAAAAATAATTGCATTTAGTATGTATACAAAAACATGGAGCCAGTGTAATGTGTCTGCTTTACATTTTTTAGTATGGAAAGTACATTAGATGCACATCTATTTAAAAGAAAAGTTCCTTAAAAGTATTTTTACATAGGAAAAGTTGAACAAAAGTTTATTATTACATAGGATTCTAAACAACAACAATTTGGAATCAAAATAGACTCTATAACTATCTAATGTGAAAACAAAATGATTCCTTAAAACATGAAGGGGACTCGAACTCAAAACTTTTCGGACCTCAGAATAAACTAAATACATTTTAAACTCAATTTCATGATGGGAAAAATAAACAAAAATTACTCCAGATACACACTTTTCTTGAAGCTTACATGACATTTCTTAATCATAGTGACAAATTAAAAAAGAGGGCGACAATTCACCTTTTGTAGGGTAATGAAAAGAGGTCCTCTAACTACAGTCCTATGCTCGAACACGAAAAATAGAGTTAGGCAAGTTGAAATCCAAAAATCGCAGTAGACAGAAAGAGAGTTTAAGAGCAAAGTGCAATGTCTTCCCGAAAAGAAATCCCTCATAAATGGACTCCAAGTGCCAGAATTTATAGGAGTCAAAAACTAGGGTTCTTACTTTGTAACTTAAAAATCAAAAAGTAGTGTAGGGGTCACAGGATGACTTTAGATTTTGAAGATGTAGTGGTTGAAAAATCTTTTGGATCTTAGATTTGACTCTTTGTTCTTGGAATGTCATGGTTGGCGTTCGACTTTTCTTTGTCTTCATCTATGAAAATGAAAATGAAGATATAGATCAGAGGCAAGGAGAATTTGTAAAGATGCTAAAGATTATATAAAAAAGAAGAAACAATTTTTGTATCGTGAGAGAGATAAGTTGGAGTGTGTGAAAAATGAGAAAGGAAAGAGAAAGAGATATAATGATGAAAGAGTAGGGTTAAAGAAGTATTACTGGGCTTAATTTTTTATGGACTGGATTATTATTCTTTGGGCCCAAAAAAAGGACTTTGACTTAGTGAATTTAGTCTGAATTTGCTGAACTTTGTCTTAATTTTTGGTAAATAAATTGAGCTTCTAACTTCATAACTAATATAATATATATATATATAATGGAAGTATAAGTTTAAAATATTGATATTATAACTTTCTTCTAATATAGAAATATAAATTTATAATTAGTTTAATACATATTAAACTTGAAATAAGCTGATGATAATCAATTGTTGAAGAAAAAGAGGTGCAAAGTGATACTAGTAATTTGATAATAGAACAAATAAAAATTTATTAGTAAATATAGAAATGTGATAACGACGATAATAATAAGATAATTTGATCCATTATTAATCTGGAAGCTCAAAATAATGAATTAGATGAAATGAAGGTTAAAATTGGGTGTCAACATTGATCTCCACGTCAATATAGACATTTTACACCAAAATTGCTCTTTTATATACATACCTAAAATTAGTTCTAAAATGGAATTATGAGATCTACAATGGGAACCCCCACAATAGACTCTAGAATATGGTTTTAAATGACTTATAGATCTTGTATCCAAAGATGGAACACAATTTGACATTTGAAAATGGGAAAAATTAGATCATGTAATTAAGAACATCTCTAAAGCTAAAGAGATGTTGTTGTTGTTCTAAAGCTAAAGAGAATGGACAGGAAAGCCCCTATGAGGAAAACGTGGACACTAAAATTTGTAGCCAAGGTGAAAACGAATGATGGACTTTAAATAACCCAAATGGAGCATCCTAGCTAAAGATACTATAATTTTAATATTTTGGGAAAATGTTCAAATTCATAGGGAACTAATCAATAAGGGCTTAAAAATTATTAAAAGCTATCATGTGCCTAATGTAATGCAACCATGTTGAAGAAAAACTGAATTTTAAAAATTTCTATTGTTATCGCGAGGCCAAGGGTTTGTGATCGCAATGAACAAAATGCTCTGCACTAACAAAGCAAAAAAACAAAACACTAGCCAACACTCTGATGTAGGATTAGGTCCGCTTGAACACACAACATATATCAAATATTTCTAGAAACACAATTCAATTGTCAAAGGTGCAACAAAAATTTCCATTCGAGGTTTTTTTTGAGTTTTGCCTATTTTTTGGGGGGTACATCTATGGTTTTTGCATTGTTGATCATATTAGCTTAAAAGTTGGTTGCGCACCCAAGCACCATTATTGTAATGACCCTCCAGTTATTTCTGTGGCTCCGTCAACATTTTATTAGTTTGAGTATTTGCACAGTGACCACGGGTTATTTTTGACTTATTGACACTGAGTTTTCGGTCATAGGGTGAATTCTTTTCTATTTATGCAGTTTTTTGTGTGAAATGAGGGATTACAACCGTACAATAAATTTTCAAGTAAATTCCTAGTAAACGACTACAAAGCGAAATTCTAACTGTTCCATTAACTTCGGAATGGCCAAATTAGGTTAGGGGTGTGTTCTATGCAATTATATCAAATCTTTCAAATTTAGCTGCCGAAATGGGTTAGTAGTTGACTTTAGTCAACGTTTTTGGTAAACGTGCTCAAATGGAAATCCTGATCGCACTATTGGATTTGAAATGTCGAGTTTGGTCTAGGATGACATTTCATTCGGTTTTTGGGTCTTTCAAGTGTATTTTGGTCCTTTCGCTAAATTTTGATATTGAGAAATAGGACCCATGTTGGAATATAACAACCTCCAATGGGAATTTTGACCACACCGTAGAGTTCATTTGCGATTATATTTTATATATGGATTGTATTTTTTTCTACTCCGAATGAGGTTGGAATATTGAAATTAAGTTTGAACTATTGCTGATAGTTAAAAGGGTGGTGCCAAGGTGGCCCACTGGGGAAGTGACACATGACATGGTAGTTGAGAGAGGATATATATGTAAAATTCTCCAGAAACATTCGAAGAGAAGAGCAAAACATCCGTCCGCAATATTTCTCTCATTTATTAATCTGATTTGAGCAATTTAAAAGACTAACTTGTGTATCCTTCTGAGAGGAACATGTGGAAGTTTTGAAAATTGATTTTGGCACGTCGTTTGATGTAAAATTTGATTTTTTCTGTTACGTATTGAATGTTTTTCTTGTAAACATTGACAGGTGATTTCTAATCCATTTTGAGCCCGAATTTGTAATTTTTTGGTCTATTCTATGTGTTTTCCGAGGCGCATGCCATGGTAATCTCAAAAATAAGTAAAAGAGCTCTATTTTGTGTGAAACCGTAATTTTAGCTGCAATTTATGTTTGCTTTTTTCAGAAATTTTGAGTAGTGATATTTCGACCGATTCTTATTGGAATTTAGTGAAATTTGGGTCTAAATTGTACTAATTTTCGTGAACTACATTGTGGTATATTTAGATTGTATTAATTTTGTTGTATCTCTGAGAACTCTGATACAGAAATTATTGTACATATACGTTGTTTTCTGATAAGAAAAGTCATTTCTTTTTGCGTTGTTTCTGATTGTTCTGAGCCTCGTTTTGTGCTCAGTTTTGGTCTATAGACTTATAGTGACATAGAAATTAATTTAGGTGAGTGGATTTGGTATTTTGGGCATGGGCCCCATTTATCCTATTTAGTCACATTTAACGTATCTTTCCCTGTTTCTTTAGATATTATACCCAACATGGCCATATTGGTATTTTGACTCATATTTTGATAGCTGCCTGACATTTCAAGGTCATCAGGGAGGAAAAAATTGTGTGGACTGATCTGGAACGCATGGATTCACCTTTCATGTAGGCTAGGTTTTTCTTACCTCTAGACTGAGCTGAAATGCATGTATATTGGAAGTCGGGTTTTGGTTGGATATCCTGAGTAAGATCTGCATATATGTCATGAGGCTGTTTGTTAGTCTTATTTCCTTCTATGCATTTACATGTTTTTGACATGATTTATTAATACCTATTTCCTAGATTGTCATTATGCTTAGCATCTAGGTACTTATCGTTATTTTAGGATACTTATGGTTATTCTAGACTGTACTAGTTGTGATCACTATAGTAGCAGAGTATTGGTACTATTGAATTATGAATAAGCCTGGTAAATTCTGATATGGGTTAATGTCGTGGGACTGGTATGTATTCTTGCTTAACTCCTATTTGTATGAATGTGTAGCCTGATGCTACTAAGATATGCTGGTTGTGAGGTTGTTTGTTAATTCTATGTCACACTGTGGAATGACTTTGGTACAAATATGATTCTCTTGGACTGATATTTTTGGGATACCAATGATACATCCATACTATGGACTGATCCTGGTATTGATATGACTCTACTAGAGTTGGTTATTCTATATACTTGTGATATACCTGTCGAATATACTTGGGTCTGAGAACCTATAAATCTTCCTTAGTGTCTTGGACCCTATCAATTATTCTTTAAGTCGAAGACCTCGTTTATTACTCGGTCCAATTTATTCTTTTTAGGTTTAAGACCCATGGTTACTTAGGAGTATTTGTGATTGATTTGAAGGTTGTGTATTTGGCTTTGGGTGGGCATGACCTATATTAGTATGTGAGATATACGCTTTTGTATACAATTGTTAGTCCCTATGCACTTGTTATCCTTACCTGAGGTTGGGATAAGCTAGTGTTATCTGACGGATGGTGACAAACTATTGTGTGTGTTGGATTGTGTGGGATATATATGTTATGACTGTCATCGCCTATGTTTACTTGAGTCACTTGTGATAAACGGGATTATGGTATACTTGGCCTTTGTTTGGTATGACTCTACAGTTATTTGTGATACATATATACTCTAATATACTACTAATAGTTATTTTGTGCTTGTTCTTTCAATCTGATGCTGGGTTATTTGCCTTTATCTGAGGGAGGTGGTAGAATGTGTAGTTTGATGGGGGATGATTCTGTCAAGAGATATCGTATCATTGGGGGATCCAAAATCGCATAAGCTAGAGAGAGATTTACTAGTTTTACGCTTAGAGACCTAGATGACGCACCTTGTAGTTCAAGTCTCCAATGGCCATGTTCGAGTATTTCAGACCTCGAGTTACATGACCTGTGGTCCTATTCTCCAGTGGTCACATACAAGTGTCCAAGACTGGGACGCCAATTCTAATGGTGTCCGATCACTTGCTAGGCCCCGTTGATTGATATTTTGGTTCGAGGACCCTACTATTGCAAATTAGGGGGTGAGCTCCTATAATTGATTACCCATGGATCAACTCATCTACTCACACCATCGCCGTGTGTGGGTTACCCTCTAGGCTTATTGGGGCTCAAAGGGCGTACAAGCTTAGACATTGGGGCTTACACCTACGTCCAGTCAATTGTGATCATATGATATTAGGAGTTGGTTCTATTGTAATTCAGGTAATCAAATTGTGGGCAGGTGTACCTCTGGGGCTTATGGGCTGCAGTTGGCGTACATGCATATATATTAGAATCTTGCACCCTCAGTTAGTATCATTGCACAACATTTGGGTTGGTTCAGTTGGGGTTGCTTACTCCATCAGAGTTATAATCTTCTATAGTTACTGCAGTTCTCTATATTAAAGCCTTTTATAATTATAGTATTTCACTTAATAGGTCAATGATGCCTACTTTGGGCCTTTTACCGGTACTCACCCTACATTTCTGCATCTTACCATGGTGCAGGTACAGATACTAGCCGCAGTCACTGAGTTAGGGGTTTACAGACGATCTAGAAGACATTCTGTAGTCTTCTTCTGTTTTGATAGCTATCTTTTGTATTCAGACACTGCGCTTGTACATATGCAGATACATTAACTGCTCTTTCAGTTCTTTCAACATTGTGGGAGCCATTCTATATGGAAGAATATAGATTGGTTGGGTATCGAGGAGAAAATCAATCTCAAAGTTGATCCTCCTATTCTAAAGGAGTCTTGGCAAATCGTCAAACAAGATATCAGGGAACTCATAAACAACTAGAACTAATTCAATAGGTGGAGACTCGACATCCTAAGCCTTAACTCGCACTGGGTGATAAATATATCCTTTAGAAATTAATATCCTGGCCCTATGGTAGGAAATAAACTTACCCTTGGGGACTGCAGAACTTCCTTTCCACTATTTAATAGCCTCATTCCGAAATTGGAATTTGTAATGACATAAAATATCATTTCTGGAATTAGTCCACTCGATTTCATAAAATATCTCCTATCATTTAAGTTATGGGTAAGTTTAGATGAATAACCTAATTAAGGGGTCAATTCATATTTATTTAATACTTTATACACCTTAGTATATATATTAAAAAATATTAAGTTAGTAGGGTTTAATATTCGTTTTTTCTCCACAATCTGAAAAAGAAAATAAGAAGAGCAGGCATTTCCTTGTGGAGACGTGAGTGCCGACGAGAAAAGTGCAGGTTAGGCGCTATTCAAAGTTTTCATATTAGTCCTAGGCACAAATTTTGTTGATATATAATTAATTGAATTAAGTATTATGAAGTGAGTTGCAATTGTTGTTGCTGGAATAGTTGTTTTAATTTCTTTTAAGGAGGAATATATTATTATAATAGTAAAATTACACTTAGGTAATGAATAGCACTCACTTTAGAAATTACTTCACGCATATACATGCTTTTATCCTTTCTTCAATTGTATCATTAACATATTTCTTTAACTTTGGTCGTGTAAGTGGAATATTTTCGTAGGTTTATAACTATGATTGAGTCTTGAAATATTTATATATCGGTATATGTTTTTATATTAATATTGGTGTTTTGTATTCTATGAATAACCATCAGATTTATAATATATGAAGGAATTAAAACTTAACCCTAGTCTTGAAATTTTGGGGAGTGACTATGAAATTGATTAGTTTTTGGGTCTAAGCTAGACGTATAGTAATATGAGTATTGTTAGTTTTTAAATCTTATTGTGGTAATTATTTGTCTAGATCGTGGTGCTACGGATTCTGATCGGAAAGGGGAGGCTAAAGTGTTAGAGTGATTTTGATTTGACTAAGGCAAGTGGACATTCAAAACATTGTAATTCTCGTAGAATTCTCAAATTATCCTCTCTCCTATCTGTGCTTCGTGAAATATTCTAATATTATAAAAATAAGGTTATTAGATGTAAATGTGAATTGGTGTGGTGTTGTGACACTAGAATTTAAAAATATGGTTAAGTGATGAGAATTCTATTTTTGAGAAATATTGTTGTGGTTAGTGATTATGAGTGTATTTGTTTGTGGACTTCATCTCATGTTCATTCATTGTATGACACACACGTTTACATTGTTCTGGATATGTTATGAGTGAGATGGTAAAAGTTGGGGCCGAGGTCTTTACCGGTCGAGATGTGATGCCGAGGTCTTTGCTGGCGAGGTTGTATTGATGAGATCTTTACTAATGATGTTGTGATGCAGAGGTCTTGGCCAGCGATAATATTATGCCAAGGTCTTTACCGACAATGTTGTGATGCAGAGGTATTCTTTAATGATGCTATGATGCCGAGGTCATTGCCGGCGATTATTGCATAAGCATTGCATCTCATCCCTGCATATTCTTGCATGATATGATGTTATTCCCGTTACTAGTTGTGTTTTCATTTGTGAGTTGTGGCTTGTGATTAGATAATTGTGATATACTTAAAAAATTAACTCTATTATATATTGTGTGTCACTAGGCTGGGCTGATTTCCTTTGCAGGTTGTAGTTGTAGAGCTTGGTATGGGATGAAAGGGGTTTGTGTATTCTATTGGACTTATTCTGTTTTTAGTTGACTTGTTGGGTACCACATTATTTTGTTACTTACCATTGCTTCTACACGTGTACGTTCAGAGCTCGGACAGTGAATAGTATTTTTCCTTGATCATCCGAGGCTTCCTAGGAGATGTAGAGAGGTAGTTTTTGTCATCTGGATGACTCTCTTGTTCCTGTTTCTTAAGTGCTTTGTTCTATTCGAGAAGAAAGACACTTCATACTTGTGCTTATGTGATTTTTCGGTATTGTTAGTGGCTTGTACACGTGACAACAAGTCCTTGGGAAATAGTTAAGTTGTGAAGATTTTCAGCTTTAGTTACCTATCTTAGTTAGTTACTTCTGCACAGTATTTCTGTTTCTCATTGGGTTTAGGCTGACTTGTTCTGGTAGGTTTGAGCAAGTGCCATCACGTCCATTTTTGGGTCGTGACAGTTGGTATCAGAGCTTCAAGTTCATAGGTCTCACGTGTGTACGAGCCAAGTCTAATTAGAGTCTCAAGGATCGGTACGGAGACGTCTGTACTTATCTTTGAGAGGCTATGAAGGCTGTTAGGAAACTTCCTTTTATTTATTCTCTCTTATTGTGCATTGTTATCCTCATTAGTATTGAGTTGTGCCCATGCTCTTTTGAAATATGGCAAGAACTAGAGCTACGATTACTGGTGGTAGAGGCGAGGCAGCTCCCAAGACCATTATTGGGGCCCTAGTTAGAGGCAGGGGAAGGGGTCGAGCTAGAGGCCATTCTCGTGAACTAGCATCAGTGACAGGACATGCCCGAGGGGTGACACCAGTTATAGGACAGGCTAGAGGGGCTTCTCCGGAGCCACAAATAGAAGTTGATGAGGATCAAGCTCTTCCAGAGCCCACGGTTGCTCCATTGCTTCAGAGCACCCTGTTAAGGATGATGGGTATGCTTGAGAACCTCACTCACGGGGGAGGGGGGGTGCGACAGGCACGCAGGGAGTTTCTCAGACGAGAGTGGGGGAACACACTTCTGGGCAACATCATGATCGAGTTCAAGATAATCAGGTGGTTCACCCTCCATTGGTTCCTGCACCAGCTATTGGAGCACAAACCACTCCAGAGGCAGTTTTGGCAGAAGATGATCAACTTATTTACGAAAGATTTCAGAAGATGAAACCACCTCAATTTTAGGGTGGTACGAGCGGGGATGCTCACGAGTTTCTGACCTTGTGCTATTCGATACTAGAGGCAGTGGGTTTGGTGGATCAACGTGGTGTCTGTTCTGTTGCACAATAACTTCGTGGAGCAGCTACGGAGCGGTGGAGGACTTATGTGATATCCATGACAGTCGAATCCCCTCCATTGGATTGGATTGTGTTCTCTAGTGCTTTTCAGGATTGCTTCATTCCTTGGAGTGTATGGGAGGAGAGCCGATTGAGGTTTGAGGACTTAAGGTAGGGTGATATGACTGTTACTGAGTATGAGGCGCGTTTTTGTTAGTTATCTCGACATGCCTTAGCTATAATTCTAGATGAGGTGGAGAGAGTCCTCAAGTTTGTGAGGGGCTTAAATTTCTCCATTAGATCTTATGTATTCAGAGAAGCTTGTGAAGGGGCTTCCTTTAAGTCTATTGTGAGCACAGCCATGAAGGCAGAGTTGCTAGTCCGAGAGGAGTTTGGGGACCCTAAGAGGGCTCGTACTACGAGGAAGTTTTCTAGTACTTTGTCAGGGGGTAGAGGTTCGCATAGGAGCGGTGAATCTTTCAGGCGTCAGGATCCTGTGCATGCATCTATGCCAGCAGCTGAAAGTGGACAAATGTCTCAAGGGTCCCATAGTTCCCCTCGTGGTAGCCATAGTAGTTCATTTGGTGGACATCAGTCTTCTACACCGAGGTCTTGCTTTGGTTGTGGGGATCCAGGCCACTTGATTTGACACTATCCCTTTAAGCTTCATTCGGGACTCATCATACTTATTCGGTAGATCCAGTTAGAGATTTAGCTCCACCAACCAGAGGTCGAGCCAGGGGTCAAACTACTAGAGGTGGCCGGACTTAAAATAGTGATGCCTTGGTTCCACCTGGTGGATATCGAGGTGTTACTCATATCGGGGGTGGCAGAGGAGCTCCGTGCTATACTCTTCCTGGGAGGCCCGAGGCTGAGACTTCAAACACAGTTATTACAGATATTGTTCCAACTTGTCATCGATCCGCATATGTGTTATTTGATCCTGGATACCTACTCTTATGTTTGTACATACTTTTTGTTTGGGATTGATTTTTTGTGTGATCGAATGTCAGTGCCCGTGCATGTTTCTAAACCAGTATGTGAGCCTTTAGTGGTGGATCGAGTGTATCGATCTTGTCTTGTTTCTCGGGCTGGATATGATACTTGGGTAGGTATTATTATTCTAGAGATGGTAGACTTTGATGTTATCTTGGGGATGGATTGGCTTTCTCCTTATCATGCTATACTTGATTGCTACGCAAAAATGGTGACCTTAGCCATGCCCAGTGTACCAAGATTGAGCGGAAGGGTGATAGTGGTTCTTATCCTAAAAAAGTTATTTCCTACATCCATGCTCAGAAATTGATTGATAGGGGGTGTCTGACTTACTTAGCTTTCATTCGAGATACCAATGTTGAACCACCTACTATAGAGTCTATTCCTGTGGATAAGGAGTTTCTCGATGTGTTTCCTATTGACCTTCCAGGTGTTCCTCCCGGTTAATTTTTAGAGCAATTGAATCAAAAGATAATTTTTTTGTGCGAAAATGAATTACAGAATAAGTGCGCGACAGGTGTGCATCACGTACTTGCGGCGGATCAACACTTAAATTTTGTCCAAAAGTTTTTTATAGGATTAGGAAACATGTTCGGAGAATTTTCAGCGAACAACACCGAAAATGTACAAGGTGCACGTCGCAGACCCCATGTCTCGAGGCGAACCTTTTTAAATATTTTTATGACGGGCATCTAGACCTTTCCCAACCCCTCCTAAAGTAAAAATATGATCTAAATAGGTCATTTTGAGTATAAAAAGGGTTTTAAGACCCTTCCCTAAGCCTTTCTAAGTTCTAGAACAAGACTAGGGATAAAGAGAAGAGAAGAGGAGCGAGAAATTGAGTAGTTTAAGGAGAGTTCTTCGAGGTTGATTGTCCAAAAGCTTCATAACAGGTATGTAAGGCTAACCTAAAACATGAGAATGTCCTTCCATGTGTCCCTTTTGATGGTAATAGAGGAGTTTAGAATCCAATGAGTGTACATACATGTTTCTTTAATATTTTCTTGTATATTACATATATTACATGTATTTTCATATATTGATAATCATCATAAGCTCTATTTATTGATTAAATGTTTTGCATAAAGTTAATTTTAACAACCCTATGTGTTATTTTGCGCAAACGTGCATGAATGAACCTAGGGATTGAGACTAGAGCCTTGGCTTGATTATGTTAATTGTGGTTTTGATATGAGTATGAGGTTGAGTTAATTGAGCTTGATGATCCCCTGAGTATTCATAATTAAGCTCTAGAGTTTTAACTAAACGTCTTCTTCTTAATGATGATCTGAGTTCTCGAGTTTTTAAATGAGAATTGAGTTAATTGAGATGAGTTAAAGACCCTAAAAACAATAGAGGACTTTAGAGTTTGATTTAGTAAGATGATGAGAGTCTCTATGAGACTAATTGAGATGAGAAATTGAGATGAAGGGTCTTATGAGCATTGAGTCTTGGAAGGAGTATTGAGCATCTAAATGAGTAAAGGTAAGTCCAGTCGCACTCATTAAATGCGTCGCCAAGCTTAGGATTGGACTAAGTCCATTAAAGTCGGACAAGTTCCTATTTAGTAGACTAACTCTATTAAAGTCGGACAATTTCCTAATTTGAGGACTAAGACCGCTAGAGTCGGACATGCCCCCCTATTATTGTTCTGAAACAATAGGACTTAATCGGTTAATAATAAAGATCCCTTGTGGAACTTAGTTGTTCCTTATTTGGCAAGTACAGAATGGTTGTGGAAACAACAACGGGATTGTTGTACAATCATTGGCTCATAAGTTATTGTTGTCGGATAAGAGAAATTACCAAACAAGTCCCACTCCAATAGTACTCTGAGTCGAGTTGAGTTTAGTTTAGTCAAGTTGAGTAGGGTTAAGTTGATTGATGAGGTTTGATTTGGTATTGAGGGGTCATTTGTCTACTCTTTATTCTTGCTTTAGATAGACATTTGGCATTCTGATTGAGTATATTCTGAGTTGATGTTATTTCTATATTATTCTACATGTTTCTGTTTAATTCATCCATTATACATACTAGTACATTCCACGTAGTAATGTCCCCTTTGGACTTTATTGTTTTATGATGTGGAGGCAATTACTAGATATCATCAATAGGCACATCATTGAGGATCTCATCATTCAGCTGAGTTGGTCAGCCTCCTTTACTTTGGAGGATCATTGCTTTATTTTTATCTAGCTTATTTGAGTTACACTTGAGATAGCTTTAATTTTGTTTCGAGGTAGCCATGGGTCTGTCGTTGGCACCACTTAATAGTGATAAAGGCTTCATAGACTAGAGTTGAGTATTGATGTTGAGACTTATTAGGCTAGTTTCCTTTCTACTACCCATTTTATTTATATTACCTTGAGAGTAGATTTTGCCATTGCTATCTTTGGACTTCTGCTGATTTTATAGAGTTAATTTAATGAATGGATGTGATGAAGCCAAGTATTTCGTTTGGGGACTAGAAATAGTCTCTGAGTGTTGGCCACGTCTACGGTACCCTCCTGAGGCGTGCTAAACTAATTTGTAATGACTTGACCCAACACTGTGAAGTATTGTTTGCTCTTGGGCCCAGCGCATCACGGATTTGCCCCTTTAGGCTCACTCCAAAAGGCACCTCACAGTATATCGACCAGTCTTTTACTTATATACCCAACATCTCTCTTTGTGTTTTACCGATGTGAGACTTGTAATCTGAAGATGGATTTTTACATATACCCTCTCTATTGACTCAGCGTCCTCCCTGAAGTTTGCCCAATCGCATGAGATTTACCTAGTCTCAACACCGAGGTTTGCCCTGACTCACTGGGATTCGCCTAAATTCAGATAAACTCTGACCCATATCAACAAGGTTGACCCAAAAATGGCTCTGATACCATTTTACCTGGCCCAACATTATGAAGTGTTGTCCGCTTTTGGGCCTAGCGCATTACGGATTTGTCCCTTTTATGCTCACCCCAAAAGGCCCCTTACAGTACATAGACCAGTCCTTTACTTATATACCCATCATCTCTATCGTGTTTTGCCAATGTGGGACTTCTCATCTCAAGATAGGTTATTGCACTAATGTGAGAAACTCAATTGAAAGGAAATTTGTGAACTCGGTTAAGTATTAAAAGTCTCGTATGACCTTAATCTACTTCCCACAAATAAGAAGGCTTGAAACATAGGAACATTTAAGAATAGAGTTATGGAGTGTCATGCATAAAAGGTAACCTGAAGTTGGTCAATTAAATTATCTATTTTGGATAGAGGATACTTGTTCTTTATAATGACGTATTCAACTGTTGATGATCAATGTGCATCCCAAGGGACCCATCTTTTACATATGAATAAAATAGGAGTGTCCTCACGAGAGACACTACCACAAACAAAGCCGTTATCTAGCAAATCTTTTAACTGCTCTTTAAACTTTTTAAGGTTGGCATAGGTCATTCTATAAGGAGGAACAAAATGGACTAAATATAGGGAAAAACATCAATCCAACTGTAAAACTCTTTATCAGGTGGGACTCTGAGTAGATTACTAGAAATTACATTAGGGAACATATTGACAATTGAAAGTGACTCGAGAGATGGAGACACTACAGTATTATCCTTAAAACAGATAATATGATAAATACATCCTATAGAGATTAGCTTTCTAGCCCTAAGTTAGGAAATAAACTTATTTATAGGCACTGCACGATTACCCTTCCATTTTATAATAGGCTCATTCGAAAATAGGAATTCGACCGCCAGAGTTCTACAATAGAAGATTCATAACAGGCATGAAAACAATCCATGCCAAGAATCAGATCAAAGTCAATCATCTCTAACTCAACTAATTCTATAAATGTATCTCTATGACAGATAGACACAATACTATTGCTATAGGCCCTCTTATCTAGAATCGTCTCACCAATAAGAGTCGAAATACTAAAAATCTTAAGATGATGTTCAGGGAGGATATGAAACATAAGGGCTTAAAAGATGTTCAGGAAGGATATGATACATACTTTCCACCTATGGAGTTAAGATGATAAAGTGGCACCAGAGTCACACAAGACATACACATCACAAGATAAGACCGAAAGAGTACTTGTGATAACATCTACTGAACTCTCTTGATCTTGGCAACTAGCCTTGCGGTTTGTACCCTTTCCGGTACTCGAAGTAGCACTTGTCTGATCACCTCTGGCCAGTGGTGTTGTCCATAAATACTGTGCTTTTCTACCTCCATCACCCAGCCTCCTAATAGGTCACTTATTCTTGATCTGACCAATTCACGCACATCTATAAAAAGAATTTTTACCCTCGTGGCACTCACCTAAGTGGAGCTTGCCATAGGGTTTCTCCTTTTCAAACCTTGAGTCACACTAGCATGGGACTGTGAACCTGAACTCTAAATACTTTTATGATCGTTTAACTTCTAATCATACTTGTTACTCATAGCTCGTGCACTAGTCGATGATGTTGCATAACTGGAAGAAGTTTTCAGAAAATAGGATCTGTCCCCTTTGATTTGGAACTAGTCTTACTTATGTTGGATAGCCACATACCCAGCTGATTTATCTAACTTATGTTTTACTCCTTATCCCTCTTCTCATCCACCACAAGTTTATAATTAACCATGAGTCTATATATGTCAATAAATAAAATCAACAACAGTGCTTTGCACTCCTTCATATTTTTCCCAAGAGAATTTGAACTTTCTTATTTTAGATGTCGGTCAAGTACCATCTTGGGAGCATACCTAAATAGCTAAATAAACATGAGGATATTATTTTTTGATTGTCATCCCCTCCTTCTTCAAGTTCATAAACTCTTGAACCTTCATTTTCATCAACTCCTATGGAAAGAAGTGATTAAGAAATGCATCCACAAATTCCTCCCAAATGATAGGCTAACTATCTTTACTTCGGCACTCCTCCCATTAATTGTACTATACATTAGTTGCATCCTTATGCTGATAGGAACCAAGTTAAATTTTCGCAGTCTCAATTGCATGCACAACTTTCAGCACTTTCAACATTTTAGTCATAAAATTCTAGGTGTCTTGTGCAAAGTCTTGAAACAACAGTCATCTCTTGGGAGGTAGATCTAGGAACCTATGAACTCTGATTACCACTCTGGGAAACTACAAGCTGGTGAGAGCCTGGTAATATCTCCTCTGAAATCATCCTCTATAGTAGGAGTAGACGGAGTAGTAGGTCGCTGAGGAACCCCAATAGCTCTAGTAGGTCGACCTTGCTTCTTGTTTTAATCTAAGGAGGCACCTTTGGTTGGGGATTCTCAGTGTTGGAAGTTGAAGCATCTCTTATGTTTGCAGTACGCTTAGGAGGCATAATCTGCAAATGCATAAAGTTTGAGTTAGCTAGGAACTTTTATAGAGTTAAACTCTATTTCACGAACTCATAGTTAAAAAAAAGTCAGATAATTAGCAATGTGTTTTAGCCACCTAATTATAAGTGTGGTGCACAACACACCCAAAAGAAAGAATCTACTAGACATGGCTTCATAGACACTTTAGCACTGTTGAAGTCCGTGCTCTAAGACAAAGATTGTCACGCCCCAGAAACTACCATTGGCATGGCCGACATTTGGAAAACTTTTCTAGTCCCCATGTGATTCACTTCTCCTAATCACATCATCAATCATAAAACAGAGGACTTGGTTTATACATTTAGACTATATCCTAGTGGAATGACCAATGATTAAATAGCATAATAATGTGCCGTCGGAATACAACACTTTTGATGCCTAAAACTTTGAATTTTGAGTGTTCTCAATGCGGTGTTAGTAGATTTGTTGTGTTTTTATGTTTGTTTTGCAGGACGTGAGGGTTGGCACAATTGTTTTGCTAAGTGTCCTGAATTCGTTGAAGTAGAGGATATAGGAAACCCTCTATGGGATGTTGCGTATTTTATGGGTTGTAATGATTGTTTCGTAGACAATCCCTGTGAAGGGTAAATTATGAAGTGAAATCTGTGAACATGCCAACGAGCCGTAGAAGATTTTATAAGGCATACACTTGGTGTTGTACCCTAAGGATCAGAAAGTGGGGAGTTGTTGAAAAGTCATCAGACGAAACCCCTACGGGCCATCGAAATTTTTACAGGCCATAAAAGAGTGTCATAGAATTCAACACCAGATTTTATGAACCAATCTACAAAATATTGTCTATGGGCCATAAAACACTTTACATCCCGTGGAAGCTTTCGTAGAGTTTGCAAACCTAGTTTTCCTAATTCATTTTAGTTTTATATCTTAAATACTATAAATAGATTTTTTAGGTTATGTTTCATAAGGAAGGGTAGAGGGACGTGATAGAATGTTATAAAGCTTGAGAGAAAAACTTGTAAAACTTTATTTTGTCTTTTTAAATCTTCTGAGTTCTTAGTGAAGATTTTGGATTCTTTATGCTTAATTCTCTTGCGTAAGTGCTCAATTATGTTATTCGAATTCATATGTCTTGCATTTACACTGATCAAGAGTAGCTAAATCCACAACTAGGGTTGAGGGAACTATGAAGAACTAACAAGGTAAAACTAGATAAATCATAATTCCAGAAAAGTATGCATACACGTATAATTAATTCTCTTTGTATTGAATGATTTCTAATGGTAGCCAACGTTAGAACTGACCTAGTATTACTAACTAGATCAAGGTAGTAATGAATAGGAAAAGAGATTAATTAATAGGATTCGATTGATTTTTTTCATCTAATCAACTAGGCCGCGCCAAGGGATGTTGTACTAGTTCAATAGGTAAGTGTTAATAATGTCACATTGTGGGGATGCACCAAATTGCGTAGTAAAATTCACCTCTTGCCTGCGCCAAAGGGTTTGGTGAACAGAAGTTACCATTCTGCATGCTACACAGTGAAAAAAAATTCGATTATCTCATAACACTGGTTAGGGAATCATGGGGAACATAATACCCTGGTTACTCTTCATATTTATTTAACACTTGTTTTAGTTTAAGATTACTTTTTATAGTTGCTATAAGCCCCCGGGAGATAAGTTGGTTAATCCACCCGAATTGCATTGAATTTTGCGAAGCCTACCATATTCCCTATGGGATTCGACCCTAACATTGGTTAGGTTATATATCTCGACAACGACTACTTTAGCTTAAAAAATGAGGTGTAACTTAGACGACATCATGATTTTGGCGCCATTGTCGGGGAATAAGACTAGACTTGTTTAATTCAATATTGATCCTTATTTCCCTTATTTTACATTTTTGTTGTTTTCTTCTATTTCAGGGTACAGGTATTCTGTATGCCCAATACGTGAAGTTGAGGCATTCCCTTGACTCCATTTGACCCAGAGATCTAGAGAAGACTAGGAAGGACGGCAAAACATAATGCAAACAATGCGGCAAATGTAGCTCTGAATGACATGAAAATGAAAAAGCGAATAATGATAACCCACCTCCTTTTGAGGACATTGATCCACAACCACAAGATTTCAATGCCGCACCTTATCAGTGGAACCGAATGCTATGGTTATGAAGTTTACTAGAGCCATTGTGTTACAACCATTACTGGCTGATATAAAGTTCATGGTTTCTAGTGGGTTGCTTCAAATCGTGCATAACCATGGATTGTTCTTGCGCCTACCATCAGAGGATGCTCATAGTCAATTACACAACGTTGCATTGTCTATGAGTGTGTAATAGGAACATAGAATTTATCTACAGATGTTGTGGGACTTTAGGCATTCCCATTATCTCTGACAGGTAATGCATCGCTATGGCTATCCGAGCTCCCACAGAGTTTGATCACCAGTTGGGTGGAGTTGCAGATGCCCTTTTTGGAGAGGTACTTCCCAATATCGAAGAAGCTAAAGTTGATAGATCAAATCAATAACTTTGAGCAACTTCTTGGTTACTCGATTGGTAATACATGGGAGAGATTTAAAAAGTGCTTAAGGAGTGTCAGTGACCACAAATATGTTTATGATGCCTTAGTGGAGATCTTCTATAATGCCCTGGACAAAAATAGTCAAGCATATGTTGATACCATCATGAGGGGCATGCTCTTAGATCAACCATTTGCAAAGATTGCTGATATAATGACCTAGGGTTAGGGCCTACATGTGACACGGTGAATGGGAACCCGAGGGTCCCGAAACAAGCCACAAGTATCTATATCCATATCATCAGTTCAAGAATAACATTCAATCAATAGCACATAGTTCTAAGGGATAAGGAATAGGACTCATGCTTTGAGGCAGTACGGGGCTAAGGACTTCCCACATTTCAACACTAAACATATATATAGATAAATAGGAGTTTCTCATAAATCATACCAATAATATGTGAGCAAGATACTAGTCACAGCAAACGTATTTCAAAAGAGTCAACAAAATGCCCAACAATGCCTCTAGTTAAAAGGAACAGGGGCCAGCACATGTTCCGGGCTAACCCTCAAATAAGGAAGAACGTTCTGAAAAAGCATAAAAGAAAGGTAGTTGGCTCGTCCTTGGAAGACGGGACTCACCACAGAATACTCCGGGATTAGACTATTTGTCAACTTGCTGATACTCAAAGTGCTCGACCTTACATTGTAAAATCATGTAGGCATAGAGTATGTTTAGTACGTTTGAATGTATTAAGTATTCGGGCATGCAATGTATATGACATATCAACCTGCATTTCAATGCATTTCAATGTTCGATAACATGAGCACATAATATAAAAGGACTCATATATTCAATGAAAATATATATACAAGATGCTATGAAATCTATGATGCATGAAATGCAACAATGCTCATATATATTGGGGATGGACTATAACCTACATATCAAATCCATGAAAGTTATTACATGAATTAGTCCGATAAAGACCTCCCATCGGTAGGAGAAGACCACTTGCCAAAGGTAATCTACATCACACCTTATGAAACTCACCATTTTGGTGAATGGTTACCTACCTTACGAAACTCACCATTCTGGAAGGATTTTTTAAAATTATACAGAACATATTAGAATCATAAATGAATTATGACCTGGTCATTTTGGTAATGGGTAACATTCCTATGTTGGCACATAGTTCAAGGAATGGGAGACGACCCTTGAAAATAGCCCTAACACCCCCAATCCATCAATGCTAAGTCAATAACATTCCACTTGAATACTTATAAATATACGTGCTTTCAGGAGATACAATTCTCATTATAAACCATTCAATAGACATTTAGGCTCAAATGTCAAATCATATATCATAATCGTAGTGCTCATGTAGGGAATAGCTCATTCACATATACAGAATGGTGCAAGCACCCAGAATGCTCAATGAGTTAGAATCATAGACACGTATGTGATCACCTTCTTGTCATATCTTATCAGATTCATATCATAATTGTTTGAAAAAACGTAGTTGGGCATTACCCACTTCATGATTTCCATATATCAATGCTCATGAATGCAATGCAATGAATGATGAAAGGATAGCATGGGTAATGCATATTCAAGTTAAAATCAATATCACAATATAAGATTGAGTAAATCCATAATTAAATCCACATGTTAATCGTAATATAGGTCACCCATGCATAAATCTACTTTAAGGGGACATGCATGTTCATACTATATAACACAATGTAAATCATCATAATAGTGTTCAAAGCGAATTGAAATCATAGGTATAATATAGCTCATACATCAATTGTATTTAATAAAATCAAATAATGAAATCTCATATTTAAAGTAACTAAAATTAATGAAATAGATTGAAATATATTTGGGTCGTATTGGTTGAAAGGTACCAAGAATCAATCCCACATACCTTGATTGAGGAGCTAAATTTGAGGGATGAAGTTAGCTTGAATTGGACTCTAATGGAACCTTACCTTTGATCTTTGAGAGGGGAGAGTAGAGAGGAAAAGGGAGGTGATCTTTTGAGGGGATAGAAGGTTTTAGGTGAATGAATTAAGTGGGGAGGGAATATAAGCTGAATTAGGGCTTTAGGATAGGTAAAATGTTATAATTAAAGTAAATTGAAATTGCATAAATTCCATTAATGAAACGAACCAAAACTAGAACCATCAGGTCCACACGGTCCACTACACGATCATGAAACGTCACACGGACCGTGAAAAGTGGCAGTGATCCAATACATAGAAACATCACAGAGGAAATTCACGCGGAGCTAAGTATTACCACGCGGACGACTACACAGTGTGTGTGACTCCCCATGGGCCGTGCCACCGACTGTGTGAAGGTACTTCAAAATAACTTTTTCTCGGCAAGGTTACGAGACTATACTTCCATACGTAGAATAATATTACGTGGTGAGTTACACAGAGAGCCACACGACCCTTGACACATCACACGGACCGTGTGAGGGGCTGTGTGCCCTCACTTGGCCAAAATTCGCTTCCATCTCAAAGTTGCCCCTACCGTGAACTGGACCAACTGTCCCTTCACGGTAAGGCACACAGTCCGTGTTACTTCGCATGGCCTGTGTGGGCCTTCCGTGGAGTGATGCTTGGGAGTTTAACTTGGGACAATTCCAAGGGATTTGGGAAATGCCACTCCAAAATCTGGGTGCTTACATTATCTCCCCCATCCCAGAATGTGTAAGAACAAGGCTTGAAAGGCTTTCCTTAGAGCATGAAACACCCAACATAACCTATAATGCATAGTTCATTATTAAAAATCGTATCAAAAGCATTATTCAAAATCATTATTGAAAGTCGTTAAACTCATATCAAAATTTTTTTCAAGTCACACAAAGTATTGTAAAAATCCTTTTTCGTGCACATGTATGCATGCATGTCATAAGACTCAAGAGGGAAAGAAATGACTCTATTAGATAAGGAAGAATCCTAATATCTTACGCTTGAGTTGATTGGAAAAGATGAGGGTATCGCTTCAACTCATCCAGCTCCGTCTCCCAATTATCACTCTCCACATGTTGATTTCTCCAAAGCACCTTCACTGAAGCCATGTCCTTGTTACGAAGCCGCTTTACTTTCCTATCAAAGATTCCCATCGATATTTCCTCATAAGTTAAATTTTCTTCAAATTCAATCCCTTCCAAGGGCATGGTGCTAGGATCATAAACTAGCTTCATCAATGTAGACACATGAAAGACTGGGTGAATGGAACTAAATTCAAGAGGCAACTCCAACCATAAGCCACACCTCCAATCCGCTCAACAATATCATAAGGACCAACATACTGGGGGCTTGCCTTGCCCTTCTTACCAAAATGCATCACACCCTTCATAGGAGAAACCTTCACATATGCCCAATCACCAACATAAATCTCAAGATCTCTTCTCCTAACATTCGAATAAGACTTTTGACGACTTTGGGCCATTTTCAACCTTTCCCTAATCACCTCCACCTTAACCATGGCCTCCATCACCAAATCCGGACAAACTAGTGCAATCTTTTCCCAACTCAAACCACCCCACTGGTGATCTACACCTTCTTTCATATAATGCCTCAAACGGCACCATACCAATGCTAGCATGGAAGCTATTATTATAAGCAAACTCAATGAGCAGAAAATGGTCATCCCAATTTCTTTTAAACTCCAACACAAGCCCTCAACATATCCTCCAAGGTTTGAATCGCCCTCTCTGCTTGGCCATCGGTTTGACGATGAAAAACAGTGCTTAACTTAATCTTAGTTCCAAGTCCCTTCTGAAATGACCTCCAAAAGTGGGAAGTGAATTGGTTACCACTATTCAATAAAATGGACCTAGTCACACCATGAAACTTCTCCAACTCTTTGATATAAAGCGTTGCGTAATCCTCAGAGCTGAAGGCAACCTTGACCAGTAGGAAATGAGCCGACTTCGTCATCCGATCCACGACAACCAAAATAGAATCAAATTGCCTTCGGGTCTGAGGCAACCCAACTACAAAATCTATGTTCACATCTTTCCATTTTTACGTGGGAATCTCGATGTCTTGGGTCAAGCCACCACACCTTTGGTGCTCTACCTTCACCTGTTGACTACTCAGGCATTCGGATACGAACTTAGAGATGTCTTTCTTCATACCATGCTACCAGTATACATCTTTTAAATCCTGATACATTTTTGTAGACCTTGGGTGAATAGAATAATGAGAGTTGTGAGCCTCACTCATATCACCCTCCTAAGATTATCTAAATCCAGAACACAAAGCCAGTCTTGGTATCGGAGTACACCATCTCCCCCATGGGAGAATGCCTCGATTCCTTTTGAGCAACCAATCTCTTTAATTCAAGTAACGATGGCTCTAAATCTTGCTTAGCCTTTACATCACTTATAAGGAAGATCCTACCCTGCTTTGAACACGAACACCACCATCACTCGAATCAGCCTACCTGACACCTGACCTAGCTAACTGGTGAACACCTCTTGCTAACTGCTTCCTCTCTTCCCCAGCATGCGCAACACTTCCCATAGACAATCTGTTGAGAGCATTGGCTATAACATTTTCCTTGCCGAGATGATACAAAACACTCGTGTCATAATCCTTTAGAAGCTCCAACCAACTCTTATGATAAGTGAACACATCAACATGAACCCCATAAATAATGTCTCCAAACATTCAAGGCAAAAACTACCGCTGCCAATTCAAGGTCATGTGTTGGGTAATTCCGTTCATGCACCTTCAATTGTATTGATGCATACATTATTACCTTACCATGTTGCATAAGCACACAACCCAATCAAATCCGCGAGGCATCACAATACACCACAAATCCCTCCAAACCATTTGGAAAAGTGAAGATGAGAGCTGATGTAAGCCGATTCTTTCAAGTCTGGAAACTCCTCTCACATTCATCCGACCATACAAGCATAACCTTCTTCTGCGTCAAATTAGTTAATGGGGACGCAATAGTTGAGAACCCTTCAAGAAACCTTCTGTAATGCCCAGCTAACACAAGGAAACTACAAATATCTTAAGGAGTCAATGATCTGGGCCAATTCTTTACAGCCTCGGTCTTCTTCGGGACCACCTTGATACCATCAACGGACACCACATGATCAAGGAAAGCGACTTCGCCCAACAAAAATTCACATTTGCTAAACTTGGCATACAACTTCTTCTCTCTCAAAGTTTGGAGAACCATCCTCAAATGATCCACGTGCTCCTGCTCACTTTGAGAGTAAATGAGAATGTTGTCAAAAAAGACGACCACAAAAATGTCAAGGAATGGATTAAACACTCGATTCATTAGATCCATTAACACGACTGGCGCATTGGTTAGGCTAAACGACATCACCACAAACTGAAAGTGCTCATACCTTGTCCGAAGAGGAATTTTAGGGATGTCACACTCCCTAACCTTAACCTGATGATACTCAGAATGGTGATCAATCTTTGAGAAATGAGTAGCCCCTTGAAGTTGATAAAACAAGTCATCAATCCTGGTAACGGGTACTTATTCTTAATGGTCACCTTATTCAGTTTTATGTAATCAACACACATCTGAAGAGTCCCGTTGTTCTTCCTTACAACAATACTGGAGCACCCCACGGTGATATACTAGGCCGAATGAGACCCTTCTCCAACAAATCCTTTAACTACTCTTTTAATTCTTTCAACTACGTCGATGCCATACGATAAAGAGTACTAGAGATAGGTTGTGTATTCGGAAGAAGGTCTATGCCAAAGTCTACCTCTCTTTCAGGAGGAGTGCCCGATAAGTCTTCGAGGAACACATCCGAAAACTTCTTCACAATAGGTATTCCCTAAAGAGTAGAAACTTCGGATTCCACATCCTTGACCCTCACAATATGATAAATGCACCCCTTAGAAATCATTCTCCGTGCCTTGAGGTAGGAAATAAACCGACCTTCAATAGAGGAGTCACCACCCTTCAATTCCAGAACGGGCTCACCGGGAGGTTGGAACTTGACCTTAAAATATGATAGTGTTGTATTTTGATTCTCTCAATTCCATCATCTGCAGAATGCTAAATCTTGTCAAGGAGAACTTGCAAAACTAAATTTTGAGTTAAAATGGAGATTTTATGTCCAAAGTTGCATTTTTTAAGTTTTTTAAAGTTGCAAAATTTGAATTTTCTAGCCGTTTTGAATTTTGAGCGTTGGTATTCAATTCTATCAAATCTTTCAGTTCCGGAATGCCGATCTAGAAGAACTTGCAAAACTGAATTTGGTGTTAAAATGGAGATTTTAGGTTCAAAGTTGCATTTTTAGTTCTTTAGAGTTGAAATTTTTGATTTTTCTAGCCGTTTTGAGTTTTGAGTGTCAGATTTTGATTCTGTTGATTCCATCATATTCAGAATGTTGAATCTGGTCTAGGAGAACTTGCAGAACTAATTTTTGAGTTAAAATGGAGATTTTAGGTCCAAAAGTTTCATTTTTAGTTCTTTAAAGTTTCAAAAGTTGAATTTTCAAGCCGTTTTGAATTCTGAGTGTCATAATTTGATTCGGTCGATTCCATCAGATTCAGATGGTTGAACCTTGTCTAGAAGAACTTCCAGACCATAATTTGGAATTAAAATGCAGATTTTAGGTCCAAAGTTGCATTTTTAGTTTTTTTAAAGCTGAAAAATTTGAGTTTTGGAGCCGTTTTGAGTTCTGAGCATTGAAATTCGATTCTATCGATTCCATCAGCTCCCAAATGTCGAATCTGGTCTAGGGGAACTTGCAGAACTAAATTTGGAGTTAAAATGAAGATTTTATGTCCAAAGTTGTATTTTTAGTTCTTTAAAGATGAAAATTTTGAGTTTTCTAGTTGTTTTGAGTTCTGAGCGTTAGAATCCGGTTCTGGTGAATCCATCAGCTTCAAAATGTTGAATTTGGTCTAGAAGAACTTGCAAAACTTCATTTGGAGTTAAAATGGAGATTTTAGGTCCTAAGTTGCCTTTTTATTTTTTTTTAAAGTTGAAAATTTTGAATTTTCTAGCCATTTTTAGTTCTGAGCATTGGAATTCGATTATGTCAATTCCATCAGCTCCAGAATGCCAAATTTGGTGTAGAAGAACTTGCAGAACTGAATTTGGAGTAAAAAAGGAGATTTTAGGTCCAAAGTTGCACTTTTAGTTCTTTAAAGTTGAAAATTTTGAGTTTTCTAGCCGTTTTGAGTTCTGAGCGTCGGAATACGATTCTATCAATTCCATCAGCTCCAATATTCATATCTTTCTTATTGTGTCCCAACATTATAGCTTCGTAAGTATGGTTCACTTTTATTCTGAAGCTACCTTTTACATATTAACCTTACACACAAAACATGATAATTGATCACTCATCAATTAATACTCACTAGAAGGAATTCATTATTGATATTTATTTATAATCCAAATGCCTAATAATCAGTTACTAATCAAAATGCAGTTCCAAAAGGGGGCAAACATCTCCTTTGGCTACTCCAAACCTCAAGAATTTACATCATAAACATGTCTCCTATAGAAGTAGAGAAATACTAAAGAACAACCAAAGTAGTCATCCAATTGCAACTTGAATCAAGTCAACAAGTAATAACCTTAATCACCCTATTTGAGGACTTATTTAAAATAAAATTATAACAAAATTTATCCATCAGCACAAGACTCAGTTTTGGGTATCTGGATATACAAAATATTGATTGGATTAAACTATTTTCTTCTACTCTCAAGGATTCTAAAAATGGCTCTTACATCATAAATGAAGAGACAATATATATTAGCGAGCTTAGTCCTTTGTAAAGAGTTTTGTAACTAAACAATCAGCCTAAACACCCAAACAAAGAATTTAACTAAGTGGGTATGAAGTTGTTGGGTGCACTAAAGTTTTGATGATTGACAAAATGCATGGAATAGGTTTCATCTATCAGGTCCCAGAGCACATCATCTCAACTGCACTGAATTCGCTGGAATTAAGGCGTACAAATAGGGAAGCTGGTCATTCATCACAAGGAGACCTTGTCAGCATAAAAGAATTGGATAATGATAGAAGCAAAGAAAAAGGAGGTAGAAAGCAAAAAGGTGTCTACTAATAAGAAAAAGGATTCTGCTAGGGATTATACTATTATCATCAGGAGAAGACAAGTCTGACTAGGACTTGGAGAAGCAAGTATAAAAAGGGAAAAGCAGCGTGCAAAGAAGACAGAGTTTTTGGAAGAAAAAACCAACAATGTAAGAGCTTAATCTTGAGAGCAAAAAGTCAAAACAATTAGGTATTAGGAAGAATCCTTCTGTAAACAAATTATTTTTTCAATTCTTGCTGTTTGAGTTGTTGGATCTTAGGGCTATCTCGCTAAAGATCTAACAGAGGTTGTAATTGTTGTTGAAGGCTCGGTTGAAGTAGTGAAGTTGAAGTTAAAGCCTGTAGAGTACAGGTCGTGGTTTTTCACCATTTTGAGCCGGGGGTTTTCCACGTAAAACTGCTGCGTCCCGTTTATTTCTGCGGCTTTGAAACACGTTCTAATAACCTGTTCCATCGACTAGGCATATTCTTAGGGTGCGGGTTCTATCAATTGGTATCAGAGCAAGGTGTTCTTATTAAAGGCTAATACCTAAGAACCGATCATCATGAACACTGCACCACCGCTAGGACACGGAGAAGGACAGTCATCTATTCGACCCCCCTTGTTCAATGGAACACACTTTGCATGGTGGAAGGCCAGGATGGAGGATTTCATCTAAGGAGAAGACTACGAGCTTTGGGATAGAATCATTGTAGGACCCACTATCCCAATGCAGACAGTGGATGGAAGACAGGTCCCAAAAGAAAGAAGGGATTTCAATGCCGACGATCTGATTGCCATGAAGAAAAATGCAAAGGCAAAAAATATACTGGTATGTGGACTAGGCCCTGAGGAGTACAATAGAATATCAAACTGCACTATGGCCAAGCAAATCTGGGATGCTCTCACCATTGCTCATGAAGGAACAACCCAGGTTAGGAAATTCAGGGTGGCAATGCTTTTCACAGAATATGAAACCTTTAAAATGAAGGAGAATGAGACCCTGCAAGAAATGATGGCAAGACTCACTTTGCTCATCAACGAACTAGCCTCCTTCGGAAAAGTACTCACCTCTGAGGAACAGGTTGACAAGGTCCTGAGGATCCTCCCTAAAGTTAAGTGGGATGTCAAGGTTACTGCTATCAGTGAAGCCAAGGACATTGAGACAATGACACTGAATGAACTGGTAGGAAATATCAGAACTTATGAGATGAACATGGAGGATCAGAAGAAGGGAGCCAGCCTGGAAGAAAGGTCACTCGCTCTCAAAGCAGCCTCAGATGATGAAGGGTCAGACTTGGATGAAGATCAGATGGCTTTTC
Organism: Solanum rostratum; assembly: GCA_029948455.1. NCBI lineage: Eukaryota > Viridiplantae > Streptophyta > Magnoliopsida > Solanales > Solanaceae > Solanum > Solanum rostratum. The sequence goes on along the minus strand of CM057055.1, from coordinate 8,677,840 downwards.
TAGCAAAACATTTTAAAAAATTCATGAAAAAGAAAGGCAAGGACAAGAGAGAAACAGGTAACAGGAGGGGAGTTGATGAAACAGGTAACAAAAAGTGGTCCGATGACCGAAATAACTCTGGATGCTACAAGTGTGGGAAGACTGATCACCACATCAAATAATGTCCCCAGTGGGAAATTGAGTGGAGAAAAGAAAGGGCTGAGAAAGAACTTAAAGAGAAGGAAACCAAGCAAAAGGAAAGAGGAAACTGTGACATGGTGGCTGCGTGGGGATCGGGATTGGAAGACTCTGACACAGAGGAGATTGATGAAACTGCATTCATGGCTGCTGGAGAATCAGATATTGAAGAAGAATCTCAATCTGAGGTAAGTAGCTCAGAACTCAAAGAAAAACTGCATCTTTTCTCAAATAAAAAACTAATTTCTCTCATCACCGGTCTGATAAATGATTTTCAAGAAACAGAAACTGAAAAGGCTCAACTTATGAAAGACTTTTCCGACCAGAAAGTTGAAAATCTTGAAATATAGAATTGTCTGGATGAGGCAAATGAGAGAGATAGCAGGTTAAAGAAACAAGTCGAACAACTCGATTCTCTTGTTTCAAACCTGAAATCAGAAGTGCTAAAATTAACTCTTGATGATAAGGGAAAAAACAAATCTAGGGAAGAATTTCAAAAGGTGGAATCTGAACTGAAAAAATGTAACATTGATCTAGATAGAGCCACCAGGTGGACTAAGTCATCTAGAATTGTAAATCACCTAGGTAACAAGAACTATAATGAGAAAGCAGGAATTGGTTTTTTTCAAGAAAATGGTTCTTCCACTGATCTGTGCTATCTGTGCGGAAAAGTAGGACATCCTACTACTGAATGTCCAATTGCCTCAACTGCTAAAAACAGAAACTATGTTCACATGCACAAACTAAAACAGGAACAGATTAGAAGAAACAGGTCAAAAAATGTGCTGCCTTACTGCACAAGAAGAGATCTCGTTCATCCCTTTTACAATAAGAAAGGACCCAAGCTAGTCTGGATTCCTAAAACTAACCCCTGATCTATCTTGCAGGTTGCAGTGAAAGGGAGTAAGCATTGGTACATGGACAGCGCTTGCTCTAGGCACATGACAGGAGATGGAAACGCGTTCCTTTCACTGGCACCTTTCTAAGGAGGAAAAGTTTCCTTCGGAGACGGAAAAAAGGGCACTGTTGTGGGTGTTGGAAAAATTGGTCAAAAAAATTCAAATGTCTTAGATGAGGTTTACCATGTGGATGGATTGAAGCACAACCTTCTGAGTATATCTCAACTTTGTGATAAGGGCAACAAAGTGACTTTTACCTCCGAAGGTTGTAAGGTCAAAAGGCTAGACACAAAGGAAGTAGTGCTAGCAGCACATAGACATAAAAATGTTTATAAGGCTGATATTGTGGGGATGCCAGGAACACAGTTGAAGTGCTTAAGTGCCATGACAGATGATCCGTTGTTGTGGCACAAAAGACTTGGACATGCGAGCTTTAAACAGCTGGACACTCTGTCATCAAAGGACATGGTCATAGGACTACCCAAAACCAAGTTCAAAGTCGACAAGGTATGCAGCGCATGTGTCAGGGGGAAACAAGTCAGAGCATCCTTCAAACAAAAGAACCAGGTAAGTACTACCAGGTGCTTAGAACTGGTTCACATGGACTTGTGGGGACCAATGAGAGTGAAAAGCAGAGGAGGAAAAAAGTACATGTTTGTCATAGTTGATGATTACTCTAGATTCACATGGACCCTGTTTTTAACTTCTAAGGATGAATCTTACAACGTCTTCTCTACTTTCATCAAGAAAATTGAGAAGAAGTTGAAGACCTCCCTGGTTTCCATAAGATCTGATCATGGAACAGAATTCGAAAATGCAAAATTTCTCGAATTTTGTTCTACAAATGGGATAGATCACAATTTCTCTGCTCCAAGAACACCTCAACAAAACGGAGTAGTAGAAAGGAAAAAAAGGACCTTAGAAGATATGGCCAGAACGATGATGATTGCTAATAACTTAGCAAGAAATCTTTGGGCTGAAGCCATAAACACTGCTGCTTACACTCTCAATAGATATATGTTAAGACCAATACTTAACAAGACTCCCTATGAATTACTCAAAGGCAGAAAACCAAATATTTCCCATTTTAGAACATTTGGATGCAAATGCTATGTTCATAATAATGGCAAAAACAATTTGGAAAAATTTGATGCTAGAAGTGATGAGGGAATCTTCTTAGGTTATTCTTCTCACATTAAGGCATATAGAGTACTGAATAAAGGAACAAACTGTGTTGAAGAAAGTATTCATGTTATTTTTTATGAAACCAGTGGTGTCTTTGAGAATGATTTGCAGGATACATGTGACAAGGAGCATAGACCAGAGGAACAGATCCGGTCACCTGGTTCACACACTGATCAAGAGGGAGGCACACAGTCAGGGGGAACCACTGAAGCTGAGGTGCAATATTCTGATCCTGGGACTAACCAACAGTTCTTCAGCACAAGACGATCAACCTCAGGAACTCGTGATTAAGAAATACAAATACCAGGACTCGCACCCACTCGACAATGTCCTTACAGACTTGACATCTGGGATCACTACCAGATCAGGGATGAAGAACCTGTGTGCATTCCAGGCTTTTATATCCATGATGGAACCAAAGAAGATAGGTGAAGCACTATAAGATGAGGAGTGGATCCTAGCCATGCAGGAAGAACTGAACCAGTTTGAAAGATGCAAAGTCTGGCACCTGGTGCCTAAGCTAGAAGGAAGGACCATTATTGGCACAAAAAGGGTGTTCCGTAATAAACTTGATGAGTATGGAACAGTTACAAGGAACAGGGCAAGACTGCTGGTTCAAGGATACAATCAGGAAGAAGGAATAGACTACGATGAGACATTTGCTCCAGTTGCACGACTTGAGGCTATTAGACTGCTGGTTGCATTCGCGGCATTCAAAGAATTCACTCTATATCAGATGGACGTGAAGAGTGCATTCCTGAATGGGTATTTAAAAGAAGAAGTCTACGTGAAACAACCTCCTGGATTTGAAAATCCTGAATTTCCAGATCATGTTTTCAAGCTCGACAAGGCCCTGTATGGGTTGAAACAAGCTCCTAGGGCATGGTATGAGTGGCTGTCGAAGTTCCTTCTGGACCATGGGCATAAAAGGGGAAAAATCGACAACACCTTGTTCGTAAAATCTCAAGGAAAGGACCTGTTGATTGTACAAGTATATGTAGATGACATCATCTTTGGATCCACAAGTGCACTCATGACACAGGAGTTTGCAAACTTGATGAATGGAGAATTCGAGATGAGCAAGATGGGAGAACTCAATTTCTTCTTGGGGTTATAGTTTAAACAAACCTCCTCAGGAACCTTGATTCATCAAAGCAAGTATGCAAAGGAGCTCTTCAAGCGGTTCAACATGGAAGATGCCAGAGAAATCGATACTCCAATTGCCACTGCCACAAAATTGGACCTGGATGAGAGAGGGGTGTCCGTGGAACAGAAACTATATCGAGGTATGATTGGCTCTCTCCTGTATCTCACTGCTAGTAGACCCGACATAGTGTTCAGTGTGGGACTCTGCGCTAGATTTCAAGCAAATCCCAAGGAATCTCATCTCAAGGCGGTGAAGAGAATACTTAGATATCTCAAGGGGACCCAAGACTTGGGACTATGGTACTCTAAAGGGAGCAGCTTCAATCTTGTTGGCTACACAGATGCTGATTATGCAGGATACCTTGTGGACAGAAAAAGTACTTCAGGTATGGCTCACATCATTGGAACATGTCTGATTTCCTGGTCCACAAAGAAGCAAAACACTGTGGCTCTATCAACAGCAGAAGTTGAGTACGTAGCAGCTGGTTCATGTTGTGCTCAACTGCTATGGATTAAACAACAACTTCAGGACTTTGGGGTGAACATTGGATGTGTCCCTATTTTGTGTGACAACACTAGTGCTATTAACATAGCAAAAAATCCGGTCCAACACAAAAGAACAAAGCATATTGACATAAGGCATCATTTCCTTCGCGATACTGTGGAAAAGGGTCTTGTATCTATAATGTTTTGTCCCACTGACGAACAGATTGCTGATGTTTTCACCAAAGCCTTAAGCAGAGAAAGGTTTGAAAAACTTAGGTTAGACTTGGGGATGATTAAGATTGCTTGAACTCCGTCCAATGATTGACTAGACTTCAATGCAATACCGGATATTAGGGTCCTTAGTTAAAACGTCATAATGATATGATACATTACCAATTGATTGACTTGGTGTGTGACTCTATGTGCAGGATTGGTTCCTTTACATGCAAGGGCAATTGGAACAGGTCTCCTTAACCAGGTAACAGTCATTACGTATTTCACTTTCAATACTGATAATAAGACTAGGTACCCTAACTTGTTCCCTCTCTGGGCTACGCTGACATTACCCACTTACCTTCCTTGCCGCCTCTAGTCTTTTCGAGTCTCACTCCTACTAACAGGTTCAGAGAACCACTTATCAAACGTCTCCTCTCTTAAATGTAAAAGGGAACTCTTCGATTTCCCCACTCCCTTTAAAAGACGGTTTTTGATCCTTCCCTCCTTCACCTTCTCTGAACCACCTCTTGCACTCACATTCTTCTTTCCCTTGCTCCCATGGCTTCCCCAAGCAACTCTCAGGATACCTCTGTCCCAACTACTTCATCCTCCAACTCTCAAGCCATTATTGTTCATCCCACTGCAAACATCCCTCCACCTCTTCTCATCAATCTCTCAGACCTTGCTTCCTGGGGTGGATTTTCCAGCCGCTTCCCTGGCTTTCCCGGTGTCACCTCGCCATTCTCTGCATTCTTCACCACAAGGACACCCGGTACTCCTTCGGCGACGGACGACCCAGATACCCGTCCAAACCCTAATCCGCTCGCCGTCCACCAAGTAACATTTCAGAGGAAACTATAGAAATTTCAGAAGAGGTCTCCTCCCCTGAACAGGTCCCTCCATCTGGTTCTATCAGGACTCCCCAAACGAGGAGTCGTAAACGTCAGGCAGATATTGCTCTTCAACAAGCCATGCAACAAAGTAAAAAACACAAATCTGGCTCTGGTCCTCTTTCTTCTAGAAACCCCTTGCCTCACCTGGTTCGTGGGACCAGACGCAAGCACATCTTTCCAAAGGCTCCTCGCACTCGCCCTTTACCTTCGTCGTCTAAGAGTCCCTCAATCTCTAAGTCCTCTTCCTCTTCCTCCTTCTCATCCATGTCTTCATCTTCTCCAGAAAGACCAACCATGCCATCTGCCACACCCAGTTCCTCCAAGACCAAACGGCCGCCCACAAAGAAACAGGTTCCTCCACCTGTTCCACCTCCCGAAGCCGTCTCAGGAGATAACTTGGATACTGCTCCCTCCTATACTCAAGATACACCCTCCCCATCACTTGCTCATTTTCAACGGCGCTCCGTCATTCGAGGCCGTGTGATCACAGGCTTTGGGGGCCCTGATATGGACACCTTACTGACCAAGCTGGCTCATCAAGGATGGTCTGGCCTGTTTCTTCAACGAAACACTCAGTGAAAAATGGCCAGACCTGAGATGTATGAATTCTACGCCAATGGTCGGGTTCGGGATCTTGTTTTCACTTCTACTGTTCGAGGTGTGCCCTTGACTCTGGCAGCCTCTGATTTTTAACGAATTATGAGAATTCCCAATGCTGGGTGGGGTCACTATGTTCGCGATGAATGGCCTCCTTTGGACAATCTTCCCTCTACTCTCGAGATTACCAGGAAATTCTCTGCGAAGCCCACCTTGACGCACCATCGGCGAGTACAACGCAGGGAGATGTCTTCCCTCCACCGTCTTTATTTCGATGTAGTCCACAAAATTCTCATTCCTCGTCAAGAGCGTAAATGTGAGGCAAGCTTCTTGGATCTCACATTGATGGAACTGCTTGACTCAAATGTTCCCATCAATTTACCTTGCCTTATCCTGCATCATATCCAACGGGTCCTCATCCAGGATAGAAATGGGCATGCTCTTCCATATGGGTTTTGGCTGGGTCAAGTTTTTGAGGCTTTCTCTGTTCCCGTACATGTCTAGACCCTGCAGACCAACAAGGATGTCCTTGGTCAGGTGAACCATGCACGTTTACCTGCTTCAATGCAGCGCACTGGCACTCCCCTGCATCGTCTTCAACTTGAATTGGAGGCCAAGACTGCTGAACTTTCCCTTGCTCAACAACGCTTTAACCAGGAACGAGAAGCCCTTTCCTCCAAAATTATCATCCTTGAGGAAACCCTTCAAAAGGAGAGAGCAGAGCATGCAGAGGTTGTTCGGAAACTCACCATGCTGATCCCTTAAATCCATTATCTGATTCATCTGTTTTTCTTGTCAGCTGTTTATCCTTAGGCTTAGGGTCTTAGTCTTTGTCAATATTGATAGTGTTATGATATGTGTCTGTGTGTTGTGTTAAAGCCCTTCCTTGGTTTATGTCTTTGTGTGTGGAGGGCTGCTTATTTTGTGAACATATTAATGCACCAGGTTCCTTTCAAGTGTTATTGTTCATTTCATTTACGTTCATTATAACTATTCTCTAACTTCGCGTATTCATTGATTTTCGATGATGTCAAAAGGGGGAAGATGATTCGAAATTGTGTAATGAGCCATGCAATATTTATAACCTATGTTTTAACTTGATGTGTGTTCAACGAAGCTGTAGCAACAGGTCCATCAATCTCAAGGGAGTTTGTCATCATCAAAAAGGGGGAATCTGTTGGGTGCACTAAAGTTTTGATGATTGACAAAATGCATGGAACAAGTTTCATCTATCAGGTCCCAGAGCACATCATCTCAACTGCACTGAATTCGCTGGAATTAAGGCGTACAAATAGGGAAGCTGGTCATTCCTGACAAGGAGACCTTGTCAGCATAAAAGAATTGGATAATGATAGAAGCAAAGAAAAAGGAGGTAGAAAGAAAAAAGGTGTCTACTAATAAGAAAAGGATTCTGCTAGGGATTATACTATTATCATCAGGAGAAGACAAGTCTGACTAGGACTTGGAGAAGCAAGTATAAAAAGGGAAAAGCAGCATGCAAAGAAGACAGAGGTTTTGGAAGAAAAATCCAACAACGTAAGAGCTTAATCTAGAAAGGAAAAAGTCAAAATAATTAGGTATTAGGAAGAATCCTTCTGTAAACAAATTGTTTTTTCAATTCTTGTTGTTTGAGTTGTTGGATCTGAGGGCTATCTAGCTGAAGATCTAACAGAGGTTGTAATTGTTGTTGAAGGCTCGGTTGAAGTAGTGAAGTTGAAGTTAAAGCCTGTAGAGTACAGGTCGTGGTTTTTCACCCTTTTGAGCCGGGGGTTTTCCACGTAAAACTGCTGCATCCCGTTTATTTCTGCGTCTTTGAAACACGCTCTAATAACCTGTTCCATCGACTAGGCATATTCTTAGGGTGCGTGTTCTATCAGAAGTGTATAAGATAGTAAATCGGAACCTGTTTTTGAATTTTCAGATTTCAAGAATGCAGATTATAAAGTAAAAGCTACGGCAGATTAATTACCTAACCAACCTATAGAAGAACAAATCTAAAAGATAAAAAGCATCAAAGGATTGAGAGGGCTCCTTCGCTCTATAGGATACTACAAAAGGTTTATTAGGTGTTATGGTGCTATTGCAAGACCTTTAAATAACCTCTTGATGAAGGGCATCTTCATATGGAATCAGGAGGCTAATGAAGCATTTTTTCAGTTGAATAGGCCCTTCCGGATTTCTCAAAAGGTGTTCATCATTGAGACTGATGTCTTTGGGGAAGGAGAAGGGGAAGATATTGGTGCTATACTATCTCAAGACAATAATATATTGAGTTCTTCTTTCAGGGATAAAGGAATCTATCATTTATGGACCAGCTTTAAACTTGCGGCAGATTGATGTATGGACCAGTTTTAAACTATTCTAAATAATTGTGTAATGACCAGCTATAAACTAGTCTTGAAAGGTATTCAGCGACCAAATTTTAGTCCCTACAAACTATCATTTGGCAACAAAAACATTGTCCTTAAATACATTTAAGGACCAGTTTTAGAATGGTTCCAGAAATTTACTACAAACCAGTTGGTTAAACTCGTCCCTAAATGTTAATAGCGAAGGAGGATAGAAGGACAAGATATCCTAGTCGCTAATGTCCTTTAGAGACCAGATTCACACTTTCAAGAACAAGTTCTTCCTTCACTTTTAATAAGTTTTTTTGTGGTGTGTCAAATAAATGTCTCTCCCATAGACGCATAACTTTCAATTAGAGTTGAATTGTTCAATTCTCTACCCAATTTTCAATACTATCCAATAAGGAGTGTATTTTATAGCTCTTTCCACTTCATAGTTAAACAGGAATTTCTACAATAGCATAATGCTTCAAAGATAACAAATACAAAATATATCACATCCTACTTAAGCGAGTGGTGAAATTAATGAAGACACTGTCAACATAGGGGTATAATAAAAAAATAAAAAGAAATATGTTTAAATCCAATTTAATAACTCATGGAACAAGAAATTTAACATCAATGTTAAGATAATTATGGCTCAGCCTACAACTCATGGACCAAGACCTAATGTCAAGAAAAATATGTTATAGAATAAGCATTTTCATCATATCTATCAATAAAATTAAGACCCACAATAGAAATTGTCATGTTGTTTTTTGGAAAATTAATTTTTTTCACCCACATTAGCAGCAACATGTTACCAATTTTTTTTATGAAAAATAAAACTTTTTTACACAAAATAGTAATAGAAAATTCAGTGCCAGGAGTATGAATTTTAGATCCATGATAATTTTCATCTATACAATAAAAAAAACCCAAAATCATAAAAATTGTACCAAATACAATAACCACACCTCAAAGATTAACGAGAAAACAAGAGATTCAAGAAGAAAACCTCAAAAGCTCCAATTTATAGTTTCTTCAGCTAAAATCTCAAATAGTGAAAAAAAAAATATCTATCAATTGAAGAAAAAAATTCCAATGACTTCTCAGATTTCATAAGAACAATTGTAGAGCTCCACTTCTTTGGAGTTCAGTGGACAGAGAAATGGGTTTAAGTTTGAAGATCAAAAAGTATTAAATTAAATATACTATACCGATTCAAGTGATGGAGAAGAACTTACATCTCTGGGTGAGAAATATAAAATTGATTTAAGACATTAATTAAAAATAAAAGTAAAGAAAAATATTTTGGCGGGTTAGCAAAAATAAGAGAGGGAAAACATGGAGGGATTTAAAGGTTACAATACATAATATTTTTCATAAAGTGTTGTCATTGATGACTTAATGGTAACAGTTCTGATAATTGTTGTTATGGCAACACCTCTTGTAACAGTTTTATCACTACATTATATTAAAAGCCTCGAATTCTTTTGGCACCGGTTTGAACCGTTGCAATAGACGTCCTATGGCAACGGTTTCCTGTGTGTTGCTATAAAATTCCTTGTTGTAGGCCCAATTTCTAGTAGTGTCCCTTTCGAACCTTCCGTCACACTAGAATGCTATTGTGAACTTGAGCTCTAAGATTTTGATGATCATTGGACTTCTAATCATACTTGTTACTCATATCTTGTGCACTAGTTGAGGATGGTGCATAACTCGAAGAAAATATCTTAAAATAGGACATGTTCCCTTTGATTTGGCACTAGTTTTACTTATTATTGCTAGGCACATGCCCAGCTGTTTTGGCTATTTTACTTATGTTCTCTTCCCTACACCTCTTCTCATCCACCATAAGTTTGAAATAAACCATTAGTCTATATATGTTTATACCTAGAATCAACAAGGGCGCTTTGAACTCCTTCTTCACATGCTTACCCAAGAAAGATATGAAATTTCTTATGCTAAATGTTGTTCAAGGACCATCATTGGAGCATACCTAAATAGAGAAATAAACTTGAGGCCATATTCTTTGACAGTCATCCATTATTGCTTCAAGTTAACAAACTTTTGAACCTTCGTTTCCCTCAACTCCTGTGGAAAGAAGTGATCAAGAAATGCACCTACAAATTCCTCCCAAATGACAGGCTCAACATCTTTACTTTGCCCCTTCTCCTATTGATTGTACTATACATTAGTTGCATCCTTAAGCTAATACGAAAGTAGTTCAATTCTCATACTCTCAATCGCATGCACGACTTTCAGCACTTTCCACATTTTATTAGTAAAATTCAAGGTGTCCAGTGCAAAGACTTGCTACAGCAATCGTCTCTTCGGAGCTAGAGTTAGGAGCCTATAAACTTTGATTAACACTCTAGGCAACTATAAGCGAGGTGAGCATGGTATTAGCTCCTTTGAAATCATCATCTGTAATAGGGGCAGATGGAGTAGTAGGCTGTTGAGGATCCCAAATAGCTCTAGTAGGTCGACCTTGCTTCTCGTTACCATCTGAGGAGACACCTCTGGTAGGGGATTCTCGATGTTAAATGTTGAAGCATCTCTTTGGTTGGCAGTACGCTTAGGAGCCATGATTAGCAAATGCATGAAGTATGAGTTAGCTAGGAACTTTTTTAGAGTTAGACTCTATCACCCAAACTCATAGTACAAAAGAAGTCAGATAATTATTAATGTCTTGTAGCCCCATAATTATAACTGTGGTGTACAACTGACCCAAAAGCAAGACTCTGTGAGACGTGGCTTGATAGACACCTTATTACTCTTGAAGTCTGTGCTCTGATATAAAGATTGTCACGCCCCAAAAAGTACCATTGAAATGGTGGACACTTTAAAACTTTGGTTTAGACGCCAAGCAAATTACTTTGCTTAATCACATTATCAATCAAACAACAAAAGACTCAGTTTCTACTTTGCTTAATACCGTCTTTGCTTAACACTGTTGATGCTTAAAACGTGGAATTTTGTGTGTTCTTAATGCGATGTTAGTAGATTTGATGTGTTTTGACGTTTGTTTAGCAGTATTACAGGGTTGGCACAATTTTTGGGCTTAGTGTAAAGAATTTGCTGAAGTAGAGGTTCCACGAGACCCTTTACGAACCGTAGAGTATTCTATGGATCCTAAAGATGGTTTCATGGACAATTCCAGTGAAGGGTGAATTTCTAAAGTGAAGTCTATGAACATGTAGATGAGCCTTAGAAAATTTTACGAGCCATAGACTTTGTGTCGTACCGCGAGAATCAAAAAGTCTGTCTATGGGCTGTAAAACATTATAGGTCCCGTAGAAGCTATTATAGAGTTGCCGGCCCAGTTTTCCTAATCAATTTTGGTTTTATATTTTAAACATTATAAGTAGGTTTCTTAGTTTATTTTTCACAGTGAATGGTAGAGGGACGTGATAGAACATTAGAGAGCTTGAGAGAAACACTTCTAAAAGTTTATTTCCTCTTTTAATTTCAATCTTCTTATTCTTGGTGAAGGGTTTCGATTCTTTGTGCTTAGTTATCTTGCGTAAGTTCTCAATAATGTTAGTAAAATTCATAAGTCTTGCATTTACAGATATCATGAGTAGCTAAATCCACAACTAGGGTTGTGGAAATCATGAAGAACAAATAAGGTGAAACAGGATAAATCACAATTCTTGAAACGTGTGCATGTATATATTTATTAATTCTCTTCGTATTTAATGCTTTCTAATGGTGGACAATGTTAGAAGTTGTCTTGTGTTATTGGCTGGATCAAAGTAGTAATGAATAAAAAACGAGATTAATTAATAGGATTCGGTGGATGTTTCTCGTCTAATCAATTGAATTGGGCCAATGCGAAGTTGTACTGGAATAATAGGTTAGGTTAGTAATGTCACATGGTGGGGATGGACAAAATCACGTAGTGAAATTACGTTTTTCGTTGTTTTTGTTATATTTAAGGGTACAAGCTTATGTGTATGCCCAATACGCGAAGTCGAGGAATTCCCTTGACTCTCTCTAACCTAGAGATCAAGAGAAGACTAAGATGGATGGCCCATGATAATACAAATAACGTTGTGAATGCAACTCTGAACTTACAAGAGAATGAAAATGCGAATAATGACAACCCACCTCATTTTGAGGACATTGATCCACAACCATAGGACTTCAATGCCAAAGCTTATCAGTGTAACTAATATTGGTTGAATCCTATGGCTATGGAGGTTATGTGAGCCATTGTGTTACCACCACTACCGGTTGACACAAAGTTTGTGTGTTGTCACAATTGCTTTAGGGAAAGATAAAATAAATAAGAAGATAATGCAAGAGCTTTCCCAGATTTGTATCGGTAAAGAGGTGATGATGTAGCAAAATCAGGAACGAGTTAATGTAGTTCCTCATCAGCCTTCGTGAGCACCCATGTAAAATGATCCCCACTCTAAGGAGGAACTTACTTCATTGCTGATCATACAGGGGGTTTCTGGACAAACGTTCAAGGGTCTAAACAGGACTATTGGCGCGAAGGTCAAAGAAACCAAGGTCGGAACTTAATAACAATGGTGCTTTCGGAGATAACAATGGAGGTTACTATGATAGGAATATGGGCCAGGACAGAGATGCAGAGTAGGGTCAGAACGAAGGCTACAGAAATGGTCCTTACGTGCAACCACATAATTGTGACTCCGAAGGTAGTATTCAAAAATTGAGAAGATATTTGACCGCCTATTGAAGAAAGTTGAGACCTAGGATGAGACCTTAAAGGGGATGAAATAAGCTATCTCCAACATAAATCATTAAGTTGAGTCTCATTATATTGCTACCAAATAACTTAAGCAATAGTTTGGTCAAATGCCAACTCAACTCAACAGGCATCAAAGAGGTACACTGCCTAGTGACACAGTTCAAAACCAAAAGAATAAGGGGCAGTGCATGGTGGTTACTACTCATTATGGAAAAAGTACCATGGATCCTCCCATGCTGGTTGATGATAATGATGTTCGAAAGGAGACAATCAAGGCCTAGGATGCTGATAACGAAGATGATCATGTCAAGGCTTTGATAAGTGATGCTGTAGTGGCACAAAAGAAGCTAAAACTCATTCCTAGACCTCCTCCACCCTTTCCTCAAAGAATCAAAAAGAAGAAGGAGGAGGGCAAGTTTAAATACTTTCTCTCCATGCTGAAATAATCTCCATTGAAATCCGTCTCATTGAGGTAGTGAAGATGATTCTAAGTTATATAATGTTTATGAAGGAGATGGTTATGAAAAAGCGCACCGTGAGTCAGGAGATCTTCTAAGAGCTTTAATATTGCAGTGCAATTGCAACATGGTCCTTGGTACAAAAACAAGAAGATCTTGGCACTTTTACCATACCCTACACTATTGGAGATATGGAGTTCACAAGGGAATTATGTAATCCCAGTTCAAGCATAAATCTAATGCCCCATGCGGTTTTGAAAAAGCTAGGACTGGAGTTCCTACTCCAATGAACATGAAGTTGTTGATAGTTGATCGCACAGTGAAGAAGCCTATGGGGATACTCTTTGATCTACTTGTTAAAGTGGGAAAATTCATATTCCCTGCAGACATTGTGATCCTGGACTATGAGGTTGATGTCGAAGTCCCAATCACCATGGGAAGGACATTCCTTGCCACTAGACACTCATTGGTGGATATGGAAAGGGGCCAACTCAAGTTCAGATTGGGTAAAGATGAGGTCATGTTCAACGTCTACCAACATACACAGAAGGATGATTATCTATGGGTGGTCTCTATTATTGATAGTGTTGATGATGCTGAACCAAAATTACCACTTAAGGTGACATTGGGTATCAAAACCTCGCAGTATTGATGAACTTTGTGTTGATGAACTTTGAGGGTGATGGCATCCTAGACTATGAGGAGACGGTGAAGGCGTTGGGGGTATCTTACCTCTCTGGACGCCAAACTAAGTTGGAATTGTATTTACAGAATCGAGAGTCACCACCTACTAAACCATCAAGAGGATCCATCGATGCTAGATTGGATGCTCTTCCATCCCATCTGAGATATGCATTTTTGGGCGCCAACAACACCCTCCCAGACATAATTACAATGGACCTGAATAACGAAAAGGTGAATGCACTTGTCTTTGTACTATAGTAGTTCAAGAAGGCCATTGGATGGATAATTATTGACATTATTGGTATCCCTCCTGGGATATGTACTCACAAAATCTAATTGGTCAAGGACTAGAACCCGAGTATCGAACACCAAAGGTGTCTTAAGCCCCTCTATGCAAGAGGTTGTGTGCAAGGAAATCATCAAGTGGTTGGACGCAGGGCTGATCTATCCAATCGGCTACACTGAATGGGTAAGCCCAATTCAGTGTGTTCAGTAGATGGGATGTATCACTGAATTCCCAAATGCTAGCAACAAGTTTATTCCCACGGGGCCAGTCACTAGGTGGACATGGAAAACAAGAAGCTTAATGGTCAAAGAAAAATGACCACTTCACTATGTTGTTCACGGACCAAATGCTAGAGCGATTGGCTGGAAAGGGTTGGTACTAATTTCTAGATGATTTTTTAGGCTACAACCAAATAACTATTTCTTTGGAGGAGTAGGAAAAGGAAACATTCACATGCCCTTGTGGCACCTTCACGTTCAAAAAAAAGTCATTTGGGTTGTACAATGCACCTAGCAACATTCTAAAGACGCATGATGTCCATCTTCTTAGAAATGGTAGAGGACACTATTGAGGTCTTCATGGATTAATTTAGTATGGTTGTTGACTCATTCGGGGATTTCTTGAAATATTTATATGTTCTGCTTAGATGGTGTGAAGAATGTCATTTGGTGCTGAATTAGGAGATGTGTCACTTCATGGTGAAAGATGGCATTGTGTTGGGGCATATATTCCATCAATAGAATCGAGGTTGACAGAGCGAAAGTGGAGGTGATTGAGAAGCTTCCTCCACTTATATCTGCGAAAGGTATGAGGAGCTTCCTAGGCCATATAGGGTTCTATAGATGTTTAATAAAGGATTTCTCTAAAATAGCACACCGATTATGCAAGATTCTTGATGAGGATGATAAGTTCATATTTAATGATGCATGCCTGAATGCCTTTAAAGGATTAAAGCAGAAACTTATTTCGGCTCCTATCATTGTAGCTCCTGACCGGTCGAAGCCCTTTGAAATCATATGTGATGCAAGTGGGGTCGCACTTGGCGTAGTATTGGGATAGTGCCAAGAGAGGATATCACATCTCATATACTGTGCTAACAAAGCCCTGAATGTAGCCCAGAATAACTAAATTGTGATTGAACAAGAGCTACTCACAGTGGTCTTTGCGTTCGAGAAATTTAGGTAAGTTCTCTTGGGGGATAAAGTTATTCTTCACACTCATCATTATTCATTGTGGTATTTGATGGTAATGAAGGATGCAAACCATGACTTATCCGATGTGCACTCCTTCTTCAAGAGTTCAACTTTGATGTCATCGACAGAAAGGGAACTAAAAATCAAGTTGCAGATCTCCTCTCCAGATTGGAAGATTGAGCAATGTCAATGTTTTATGATG
This sequence comes from Solanum rostratum, assembly GCA_029948455.1. NCBI lineage: Eukaryota > Viridiplantae > Streptophyta > Magnoliopsida > Solanales > Solanaceae > Solanum > Solanum rostratum. The sequence goes on along the minus strand of CM057055.1, from coordinate 8,662,365 downwards.
GATTGGATATTAATGACTCATTTCTTGATGAGAGAGTATTGGCAGCATCCTACGACTTCATACAAAAGTTTGCAGATTATGCAAACTACTTGGTTAGTGACGTTGTGCCGTAAGATTTGAATACCCACCAGCGTGGCAAATTCATGTCGGATGTGACAAAATACTTTTGGAATGATTCATACACTGTTTTATGTTTGTGTTGATGGGATTATCCATCATTGTGTTTCTGAGGTCGAGATGATGAGTATCTTAGAGGTAAGCCACTCGTCTCTAACTGGTGGGTACCTTATTAGAGTTTGAACAACACATAGAATTTTGCAGTGTGGATACTATTAGCCAACCATCCATCAAGATGCTCATGACTATGGCCAAGCCTATGATACATTCCCCAGAGAAGATGGTGTTTCCCGCAAGCATGAGCCCCCTCTAAACCCCATTATGGTGATTGAGTTATTCGATGTATGGGGAATAGATTTCATAGGCCATTTTGTTAGTTATCATGGAAACAAATGCACTCTTGGTTGTTGGGGACTGCATATTAAAATGTGTGGAGGCAGTTTCTCTCCCCAACAATGAAGGCTAAAGTCTCCCAGCATTTCTAAGAAAGAACATCTTCTCAAAGTTTGGCACTTCTCAAGTGATCATCATCGACGGAGGCTCTTCTTTTTGCAATAGATTATTCAAGGTCCTGCTTATACTAGTTTCTCTCCCCCACAATGAAGGCTCTTCTTTTTACAATATATGAGCAATATACTAGTAATAACAAATGAATTTCATAAGAGTCTACATAATGACCGACAATGTCGTTAGTCAAAAGAAAAGGGGGACAACACAAGTTCCGGGCTCACCCTCAAATAAGGAGGAACATTCTGAAATAGCATAAAGGAAAGGTAGTTGGCTCATCCTTTGAAGAGGGGACTCACCATAGTATACTCCGGGATTAGACTATTCGTCAACCTACTGATACTCAAAGTGCTCGGCCCCTACATGGTAAAATCATGTAGGTATAGAGTATGTATTAGTACGTTTCAATGTATTAAGTATGCGGGCATGCAATGCATATGACTTATCAACCTACATTTCAATCTTAGATCACAAGGGCACATAATATAGAATGAATCATATATTCAATGAAAATATATATACAAGATGCTATGAAATCTATGATGCATGAAATGTAACAATGCTCCTATATATTGGGGATGGATTATCACCGATAAATCAAATCCATGTGAGCTATTACATGAGTTAGTCCGATAAATACCTGCCATCGGTAGGTGAAGACTACTTGCCAGAGGTAAACTACATCACACCTTACGAAACTCACCATTTTGGTGGATGGTCACCTTCCGTACGGAACACACCATTTTGGAAGGATTTTTCAGAATTATACAGAACATATTAGAATCATAAACGAATAACATTTCTTACGACCCGGTCATTTTTGTAATGGCTAACGTTCCTATGTTGGCACATTGTTCAATGAAAGGGAGAGTGCCCTGGGGGATAACCCTAACACCCCCAATACATCGGTGCTAAGTCAATAATATCCCACTTGAATACTTATATATATACGCGCTTTCAGGATATACAATGCTCATTACTAACCGTTCAATAAACATTTACGCTCAAATGTCAAATCATAGATCATAATTGTAGTGCTCATGTAGGGAATAGCTCATTCACATATACAGAATGGTGTAAGAACCTAGAATGCTCAATGAGCCAGAATCATAGACATGTATGTGATCGCCTTTTTGTCATATCTTATCAGAATCATATCATAATTGTCTTCAAAAATCATAGTTGGGCATAACCCACTTCATGATTTCCATATATCAATGCTCATGAATGCAATGCAATGCATGATGTGAGGATAGCATGGGTAATCTAGATTCTAGTTAAAATCAATATCGCAATATAAGATTGAATAAATCCATAATTAAATCCACATGTAAATCCTAATATAACCCATGCATAAATCAACTTTAAGGGAACATGCATGTTCATACTTTATAACTTAATGTAAATCATCATAATAATGATCAGAGCGAATTGAAATCATAGGTATAATATAGCTCATACATCAATTGTATTTAGTAAAATCAAATAATGAAATCTCATATTTAAGGTAACTAAAATTAATGAAATAGATTGAAAGTTCTTTGGGTCTTTTTGGTTGAAAGGGACCAAGAATCAATCTCAAATACCTTGATTGAGGAGCTAAATTTGAGGGATGAACTTAGCTTGATTTGGAGTCCAATAGAACCCTACCTTTGATCATTGAGAGGGGAGAGTAGAGAGGAAAAGAGAGGTGATTTTATGAGGGGGTAGAAGGTTTTAAAAAAATAAATTTAGCGGGGAGGGTATATAAGCTGAATTGGAGGTCTATGATAAAGTAAAAGGTCATAATTCATAATTAAATTAAACCAAAATTACAGAAACACCATTAATGAAATGAACCAAAAGTGAAACCTTTGGGTCCACACCTCCACTTCACGGTCCATGAAACATCACACGGATCGTGAAAAGTGGGCATGATCCAATACTTAGAAACTTTTTAGAGGGAATTCACGTGGAGCTAAGGGTTACCACACGGACGACTACACAGTCTGTGTGACTCCAAGCGGGTCGTGCCACTGACCATGTGAAGGTACTTCAAAAAACTTTTGCTCAACAAGGTTATGAGATAGTACTTCCATACTTAGAATAATTTTATTTAGTGAGTTACACGGAGAGCCACACGACCCTTGACACATCACACGGGCCGTGTGAGGGGTTGTGTGCCCTCACTTTACCAAAATTCCCTTTCGTCTCAAAGTTGCCCCTACTATGAACTGGACCAAGTGTCCCTTCACGGTAGGCCACACGATCTGTGTGGGCCTTCCGTGGAGTGATGCCTTGTCGTTTCACTTGGGACAATTCTAAGAGATTTGGGAAATGCCAATGGAAAATCCGGGACCTTACATCATCTCCCCCTTGGGAACATTCGTCCCAGAATGTGCAATAACAAGTATTGAAAGGCTTGACTTAGAGCATGAAACACACAACATAACATACAATGCATAGTTAATATTCAAAAACGTATCAAAAGCATTATTCAAAATCATTATTGAAAGCCTTTAAACTCATATAAAAATAGTATTCAAGTAACAAAAAATACTATAAAAATCCTTCTTCGTGCAGATGTATGCATGTCATATCACGAGACTTAAGAGGGAAAGAAATCGCACCATTAGATAAGGTAGAATCCCAATACCTTAGGCTTGTGAAGATTGGAAAAGATGAGGGTATCGCTTCACCAAGTCTAGCTTCGCCTCCCAAGTAGCACTTTCCACATGTTGATTTCTCCAAAGCACCTTCATCGAAGCCACATCCTTGTTACGAAGCCGCTTTACTTGCTTATCCAAGATTTCCATTGGAATTTCCTTATAAGTAAAATTTTCTTCAACCTCAATCCCTTCCAAGGGAACGATAGTGCTAGGATCACTAACTAGCTTCCTCAAAGTAGACACATGAAAAACCGGGTGAATGGAACTCAATTCCGGAGGCAACTCTAACTTATAAGCCACACCTCTAATCCGCTCAACAATCTCATAAGGGCCAACAAACTAGGGCTTAGCTTGCCCGTCTAACCAAAATGCATCACACCCTTCATGGGAGAAACCTTCACATATACCCAATAACCGACATGAAACTCAAGATCCCTTCTCCTAATATCCAAATAAAACTTCTAACGACTTTGGTCCATTTTCAACCTTTCCCTAATCACCTTCACCTTATCCATGGTCTCCATTACCAAATCCGGAAAAACTAGTGCCATCTCTCCCAACTCAAACCACCTAACCGGTGATCTACACCTTCTCCCATATAAAGCCTAAAATGGCGCCATACCAATGCTAGCATCAAAGCTATTATTATAAGGAAACTCAGTGAGTGGAAGATGGTCATCCCAATTTCTTTTAAACTCTAACACACAAGCCCTCAACATATCCTCCAAGGTTTGAATCATCTTCTCTGCTTGCCCATCGGTTTGAGGATGAAAAATAGTGCTCAACTTAATCATAGTTCCAAGTTCCTTCTAAAATAACCTCCAAAAGTGTGAAGTGAATTGGGTACCACGATCCGATATCATGGACCTAGGCTAACCATGCAATATCACCAACTCTTGGATATACAACTTTGTGTAATCCTTGACATGAAGTTAGTCTTGACCGGTAAGAAATAGGCCGACTTGGGCCAAGGCACCACGACAACCCAAATGGAATCAAATTTCCTTCGGGTGCGAGGCAACCCAACTACAAAATCCATGTTCACATCTTCCCATTTCCACGTGGGAATCTCGATGTCTTGGGCCAAGGACCTAGGCCTTTGGTGCTCTACCTTCACCTGTTGACAACTCAGGCATTTAGATACAAACTTAGCGATGTCTTTCTTCATACCATTCCACCAATATACATCTTTCATATCTCGATACATTTTGGTAGACCCCGGTGAATAGAATAATGAGAGTTGTGAGCCTCACTCAGAATCTCCCTCCTAAGATCATCCACATCCGGAACACAAAGCGGGTCTTGGTACCGGAGTACACAATCTCCCCTTTGGGATAACGCCTCCATCTATTTTTTAGCAACCAAGCTCTTTAATTTAGCTAATGATGGTTCTAAATCTTACTTATCCTTTACATCACTTACCACAGAAGATTCTACCCCACTTTGAACACGAACACTACCATCGCTCGAATCAGCCAACCTGACACCTAACCTAGCTAACCGGTGAACATCTCTTGCCAACTCCTTCCTCTCTTCCCCAACATGCACCACACTACCCATAGACAACCTGCTGAGAGCATCGGCTACAACATTGGCCTTGCCGAGATGATATAGAACACTTATGTCATAATCCTTTAAAAGCTCCAACCACCTCCTTTTCCTTAAATTGAGATCCCTCTGAGTGAATACATATTGCAAACTCTTGTGATGAGTGAACACATCAATATGAACCCTATACAAATAATGTCTGCATACTCTTGATGCATACGCTATTACCTTACCATGTTGTATAAGCACACAACCCAATCCAATACGCGAGGCATCACAATACACCACAAATCCCTCTAAACCATTTGGCAAAGTCAAGACGGGAGCCGATGTAAGACGATCCTTTAATGTCTGGAAACTCAGCTCACATTCGTCCAACCACACAAACTTAGCCTTCTTCTAGGCCAACTTAGTCAATGGAGACATAATAGTTGAGAACTCTTCAACAAACTTTTTGTATTACCCGGCTAACCTAAGGAAATTATGAATATCTGAATGAGTCAACGGTCCGGGCCAATTCTTTACGGCATCGGTCTTCTTCGAGTCCACCTTGATACAACCACCGAACACTACATGCCCAAGGAAAGACACTTCTCGCAACCAAAATTTCTAATTTCTCAAAGTTTGGAGGACCATCCTCAAATGATCCCTATGCTCCTGCTCACTTCTAGAGTAAATGAGAATGTCGCCAAAAAAGACCACCACAAAACTATCAAGGAATGGATTAAAAACCCGATTCATTAGATGTATAAACATCGCCGGAGCATTGTTTAGGCCAAACAACATTACTACAAACTCAAAGTGCTCATACCTTGTCCGAAAAGCTATTTTGGGAATGTCACACTCCCTAACCTTCAACTGATGATACCCGGAACGGAGATCAATCTTTGAGAAATGAGTAGCCCCTTAAAGCTGATCAAACAAGTCATCAATCCTAGGCAACAGGTACCTATTCTTAACAGTCACCTTATTCTGTTGCATTTAATCAATACACATCCGAAGAGTCCCGTCCTTCTTTCTTTCAAACAATACTGGAGTACCCCACGGTGATATACTAGGCCGAATGAAACCCTTCTCCAATAAATCTTTTAACTACTCTTTTAATTCTTTCAACTCCGCCGGTGCCATACGATAAAGAAGAATATATATAGGCTACGTATCCGGAAGAAGGTTTATGCCAAAGTCTACCTCTCTTTCGAGAGGATTACCCGGTAAGTCTTCGAGGAACACATCTGAAAACTCATTCACTACAGGGACCGACTCAACAGTAGGCACTTCGAATTCCACATCCTTGACTCTTATAATAGGATAAATGCACCCCTTAGAAATCATTCTCCGCACCTTGAGGTAGCAAATAAACCAGCGTTTATTAGAGGAGTCACAACCCTTCCATTCCAAAATGGGCTAACCGAGAGGTTGGAACTTGACCTTACAATATGATAGTGTTGGATTTCAATTCTGTCAATTCCATGATCTCCAAAATGCTGAATCTGGTCTAGGAGAACTTGCAGAACTAAATTTTGAGTTAAAATGGAGATTTTAGGTCCAAAGTTGCATTATTCAGTTCTTTAAAGTTGCAAAATTTTATTTTTCTAGCCGTTTTGAGTTCTGAGCATTGGAATTCAATTCTATCAAATCCATCAGTTCCAAAATGCCAAACGTGGTCTAGAAGAACTTGCAAAACTGAATTTAGAGTTAAAATGGAGATTTTAGGTCCAAAGTTGCATTTTTATTTCTTCAAAGTTGAAAATTTTGATTTTTCTAGCCGTTTTGAGTTTTGAGTGTCGGATTTAAATTTTGTGGATTCCATCATATCAAGAATGCTGAATTTGGTCTAGGAGAACTTGCAAAACTAATTTTGAGTTAAAAATGTCATTTTAGGTCCAAAGTCTAATTTTTAGTCCTTTAAAGTTGCAAAATTTTAGTTTTCTAGCGGTTTTGAGTTTTGACTGTCAGAATTTGATTAGGTCGATTCCATCTGCTCCAGAATGTCGAATCTTGTCTAGAAGAACTTCTAGACCTGAATTAGGACTTAAAAATGGAGATTTTATGTCCAAAGTTGCAATTTTAGTATTTTAAAGTTGAAAATTTTGAGTTTTATAGCCGTTTTGAGTTCTGAGAATCAAAATTCGATTTTGTAGATTACATCAGCTCCTTATTGCCGAATCTGGTCTAGGAGAACTTGCAGAACAAAATTTGGAGTTAAAATTGAGATTTTACGTCCAAAGTTGTAGTTTTAGTTCTTTAGAGTTGAAAATTTCGAGTTTTACAGCTGTTTTGAGTTCTAAGCGTTGGAATTCGATTCTATCAAATCTATCAGCTCCGGAATGCTGAACTTGGTCTAGAAGAACTTGCAAAACTTCATTTGGAGTTAAAATGGAGATTTTAGTTCCTAAGTCGCACTTTTATTTCTTTAAAGATGAAAATTTTGAGTTTTTTAGCCATTTTTAGTTCTGAGCGTTGGAATTCGATTCTGTCAAATCCATCAGCTCCAGAATGCTGAACTTGGTCTAGAAGAACTTGCAGAACTTCATTTAGAGTTAAAATGGAGATTTTAGGTCCTAAGTTGCACTTTTATTTCTTTAAAGATTAAAATTTTGAGTTTTCTAGCCCTTTTTAGTTCTGAGCATTGGAATTCAATTCTGTCGATTCCATCAGCTCCGAAATGTTGAATTTGGTCTAGTAGAACTTGCAGAACTGAATTTGGTATTAAGATAGAGATTTTAGGTCCAAAGATGCATTTTTAGTTCTTTAAAGTTGAAAATTTTGAGTTTTCTAGCCATTTTGAGTTCTGAGTGTCGGAATACGATTATATCAATTCCATCACGTCTGAAATGCTTATCTTTCCTGTTGTGTCCCAACATTATAGCTTCGTAAATATTGTTCACTTTTATTCTAAAGCTACCTTTTACATATTAACCTCACACACAAAGCATGATAATTGATCACTCATCAGTTAATACTCACTAAAAGGAATTCATTATTTATGTATGTTTACAATCCAAATGCCTAATACTCAGTTACTGATCAACAGGCAGTTCCAAAGAGGGGCAAACATCTCCTAATACAGTTGTCTACGACAAATCTCAAGAATTTACATCGTAAACATGTCTCCTATAAAAGTAGAAAAATACTGAAGAACAGCAAAAGTAGTCATCCAACTGCAACTTGAATCAAGTCAACACGTAATAACATAAATCACCCTATTTGGGGACTTACTTAAAATGAAATTATTACAAAACTTATCTATCAGCACAAGACTCAGTTTTGGGTATCTAGATATATAAAATATTGATTGGAGTAAACTATTTTCTTCTACTCCCAAAGATTCTAAATATAGCTCTTACATCATAAATGAAGAAACAATATATATTAGCATGCTTAATCCTATGTAAAGAGGTTTGTATCTAAACAATCAGCCTTAACACCCAAACAAAGAATTTAATCAAGTGGGTATGAAATGCAGAAGATAGTAAATCGGAACCTGTTTTTGAATTTTCAGATTTCAAGAATGAAGATTATAAAGTTAAAGCTACGACAGATTAATTACCTAACCAACCTATAGAAGAACAAATCTAAAAGATAAAAAGCATCAAAGGATTGACATGGCTTTATCCTATAAAAGGTTTATTAGGTGTTATGGTGATATTGCAAGACCTTTAAATAACCTCTTGATGAAGGGCATCTTCATATGGAATCAGGAGGCTAATGAAGCATTTTTTTTTCAGTTGAAATAGGCCATTACATCTACTACTGCTCTAGCCCTTCCGGAATTCTCAAAAGGTGTTCATCATTGAGACTGATGCCATTGGGGAAGGAGAAGGGGAAGGAATTGGGGTTGAACTATCTCAAGACAATAATAACCAACTATAAACTGGTCTTGAAATGTATTCAGCGACCAAATTTTTGTCCGTAAAAATTACCATTTGGCAACAAAAACATTGTCCTTAAATACATTTAAGGACCAGTTTGACAATGGTTCTAGAAATGTATTACCAACCAGTTGGTTAAACTCGTCCGTAAATGTTAATAGCGAAGGAGTCTTTAAGGACAAGATATCCTGGTCGCTATTGTCCTTTAGAGACCAGATTCCTACTATCAAGAACCAGTTTTTCCTTCACTTTTAAGCAGTGTTTCTGTAGTGTGTCAAATAAATGTCTCTCGGATAGACACATAACTTTCAATTAGAGTTGAATTGTTCAATTCTCTACCTAATTTTGAATACTATCCAAAAAGGAGTGTATTTTATAGCTCTTTCCACTTCATAGTTAAACAGGAAATTCTACAATAGCATAATGCTTCAAAGATAACGAATACAAAATGTATCACATCCTACTTAAGCTAGTGGTGAAATTAATGAAGACATTGTCAACATAAGTGTATAATAAAATATAAAATAAAAAGAAATATGTTTAAATACAATTTAATAACTCATGGAACAAGAAATATAAGATCAATGTTAACATTAACATGGCTCAGCCTCAACTTAACAACTCATAGAACAAGACCTAATGTCAAGAAAAATATGTTATAGAATAAGCATATCATATCTATAAATAAAATTAAGACCCACAATAGAAATTGCCATATTGTGTTTTTAGAAAATTAATTTATTTTCACCCACAATAGCAACAACATGTTACAAGTTTTTTTTTTTTGTGAAAAATAAAAACTTTTTACACAAAATAGTAATAGAAAATTCAGTGCCAGGGGTATGAATTTTAGATCCATGATAATTTTCATCAATACAGTAAAAGAAACCCAAAATCATAAAAATTGTACCAAATACAATAACTACACCTCAATGATTAACGAGAAAACAAGAGATTCAAGAAGAAAACCTCAAAAGATCCAACTTGTAGTTTCTTCAGCTAAAATCTCAAATATTGAAAACGAAAATCTCTATCAATAAAAAAAAATCCCAATGACTTCTCAGATTTCATAAGAACACTTGTAGAGCTCCACTTCTTTGGTGTTCACTGGACAGAAAAATGGGTTTAAGTTTGAAGATCTAAAAGTTCTAAATTAAATATATTAAACAGATTCAAGTGATGGGGAAGAACTTACTCCTCTATTTTGAGAGTCACTTCAGATCCTCAATCGTGTATGTTCTAACAGAAGAGGTTTGGTTCTTCTCAATTGTATTTGTTGTAAGAGAAAAGGGTTTGCTTATTAATATTTCTTGCTAGTGATGCTGGGTGAGAAAAAATAAAATTGATTTAAGACATTAATTAAAAATAAAAGTAAAGAAAAATATTTTGGCGGGTTAGCAAATATAAGAGAGGGAAAATATGGAAGGATTTAAAGGTTACAATACATAATATTTTTTATAAAGTGTTATCATAAATGACTTTATGGAAATAGTTCTGATAATTGTTGTTATAGCGACACCTATTGCAACGGTTTTAATTCTATGGAAAGAGTTTTATCACTACATTATATTAAAAGCCTCGAATTCTTTTGGCAAGAGTTTGAACCATTGCAATAGACCTCCTATGGCAACAGTTTCCTATGTGTTGCTATAAAATTCGTTGTTGTAGGCCCAATTTCTAGTGGTGTCCCTTTCGAACCTTGAGTCACACTAGCATGCGATTGTGAACTTGAGCCCTAAAATTTTGATGATCATTGGACTTCTAATCATACTTCTTACTCATAGCTTGTGCACTAGTTGAGGATGGTGCATAACTCGAAGAAATTATCTGAAAAAAGAACATGTCCCCCTTGATTTGGCACTAGTTTTACTTATTATAGTTAGGCACATGCCCAACTGTTTTGGCAATCTTACTTATATTCTCTTCCCTATCCCCATTCTCATACACCATAAGTTTGAAATAAACCATTAGTCTATATATGTTCATACCTAGAATCTACAAGGGCGCTTTGCACTCCTTCTTCACATGATTTCCCAAGCAAGATATGAAATTTCTTATGCTAAATGTTGATCAAGGACCATCTTTGGAGCATACCCAAATAGCAAAAGAAACTTAAGGCCATATTCTTTGAAAGTCATCCCTTCCTGCTTAAAGTTAACAAACTTTAGAACCTTCGTTTCCCTCAACTCCTGTGAAAAGAAGTGATCAAGAAATGCACCTACAAATTCCTCCCAAATGACAGGCTCAACATCTTTACATCGCCCTTTCTCCTATTGATTGTACTATACATTAGTTGTATCCTTAAGCTGATAGGAATGTAGTTCAATTCTCGCAGTCTGAGTCGCATGAACGACATTCAACACTTTTCACATTTCATTAATAAAATTTCAGGTGTCCAGTGCAAAGACTTGCTACATCAGTCGTCTCTTGGGAGCTAGAGTTAGGAACCCATGAACTTTGATTACCACTCTAGGCGACTATAAGCTAGGTGAGCATGGTAATAGCTTCCCTGAAATCATCATCTATAACAGGAGTAGACGGAGTAGTAGGTAGTTGAGGATACTCAATAGATCTAGTAGGTCGACTTTGCTTCTCGTTCCCATCTGAGGAGGCACATCTGGTGGGGGATTCTCGATGATAGATGTTGAAGCATCTCTTTGGTTGGCAGTACGTTTAGGAGCCATGATCATCAAATGCATGAAGTATGAGTCAGCTAGGAACTTTTTTAGAGTTAAAACTCTATTGCCCAAAGTTATAGTACAAAAGAAGTCAGATAATTATTAATGTCTTGTAGCCTCATAATTATAAGTGTGGTGCACAACAAACCCAAAAGCAAGACTCTGTGAGACATGGCTTCATACACACCTTAGGACTCTTAAAGTCTTTGCTCTGATACAAAGATTATCACGCCTAAAAAGTACCATTGAAATGGTTGACACTTTAAAACATTTTTTTATACCCCAAGCAAATCACTTTGCCTAATCACATCATCAATCATACAACGGAAGACTCAATTTATACATTTAGACTATGGTCTAGTGGAATAACCAATGATTAAATATTATAATGATGTGTTGTCGAAATATAACACTGTTGATGATCAAAACTTGGAATTTTGTGTGTTCTTAATGCGATGTTAGTAGATTTGATGTGTTTTTATATTTGTTTAGCAGGATTACAGGGTTGACACAATTTTTGGGCTTAGTGTAAAGAATTTGCTGAAGTAGAGGTTCCACAGGACCCTTTACAAGTCGTAGAGTATTCTACGGAACCTAAAGATGGTTTCGTAGACAATTCCAGTGAAGGGTTAATTTCTAAAGTGAAGTGTATGAACATGCAGATGAGCCTTAAAAATTTTATGAGCCATAGACTTGGTGTTGTACCCCGAGAATCAAAAAGTGGAGAGTTGCTGAAAAGTCATAAAATGAAATCCCTTACAAGCCGTAGAACTTTATACATGCCGTAGAAGGGTGTCATAGAAATCAGCACCATATTTTATTAAGCAATCCACGTAAGTCTGTATACGGGCTGTAAAACATTTTAGGTCCCGTAGAAGCTGTTGTAGAGTCTGCCGACCCAGTATTACTAATCAATTTTAGTTTACGAGCCATAGACTTGGTGTCGTACCCCGAGAATCAAAAAGTGGGGAGTTGCTAAAAATTCATCAAATAAAAGCCCTTACAGGCCGTAGAACTTTATACATGCCGTACAAGGGTGTCATAGAAATCAGCACCAGATTTTATGAAGCAATGCACGTAAGTCTGTATACGGGCTGTAAAACATTATAGGTCCCCTAGAAGCTGTTGTAGAGTCTGCTGACCTAATTTTTCTAATCAATTTTGGTTTTGAATTTTAAACATTATAAATAGGTTTCTTAGATTATTTTTCACAATGAATGGTAGAGGGACGTGATAGAATATTAGTGAGCTTGAGAGAAACACTTGTAAAACTTTGTTTCCTCTTTTAATTTCAATCTTATTATTCTTTGTGAAGAGTTTCGATTTTTTATGCTTAATCATCTTGCGTAAGTTCTTAATAATGTTATTCAAATTCAAAAGTCTTTTATTTACACTAATTATGAATAGTTAAATCCACAACTAGGGTTGTGGAAATCATGAAGAAACAACAAGGTAAAACCGGATAAATCATAACTCTTGAAAAGTGAGCATGTATATATTAATTAATTCTCTTCGTATTGAATACTTTCTAATGGTGGGCAACATTAGAACTCGCCTAGTGGTATTGACTGGATCAAGGTAGTAATGAATAGAAAAAGAGATTAATTAATAGGATGCGATTGAAGTTTCTCGTCTAATCAATTGAATTGGGCCAATGGGAGGTTATACTGGAATAATAGGTAAGGGTTCGTAATGTCACGATGCGGGGATGGAAATTACGTTTTTTGATGTTTTTGTTATATTTCAGGGTACATGTATAGTTTAAGCCCAATACGCAAAGTCGAGGAATTTCCTTAACTCCGTCTGACCTAGAGATCAGGAGAAGACTAAGATGGATAGACCAAGATAATGCAAATAATGTTGTGAATGCAGCTCTGAACTAACATAAGAAAAAATGTGAATAATGACAACCCACATCCTATTTAGGACATTGATTGCAATAACCCATCTTGAGATAAGATGTCCCACATCAGCAAAACACAGGAGAGATATTGGGTATATAAGTAAAGGATTGGTCCATATATTGTGAGGCGCCTTTTGGGGTGAGCGATAGGCTAGGCCCAAGAGCGGACAATACTTCACAGTGTTGGGCCAGGTCGTTACAGATCGTATCAGAGCCACTCCTGTGTCAGCCTTGTCGATATGGGGCTAGAGTTCAACTGAGTTTAGGCGAATCCCGGTGAGGCGGGGCAAACCTTAGTGCTGAGTCTAGGCGAATCCCATACGGTGGGGCAAACCTCCGTGAGGACGCTGAGTCCATAGAGGGGGTGTATGTAACAACCCATCTTGAGATGAGATGTCCCACATCGGCAAAACACAGGAGAGATGTTGGGTATATAAGTAAAGGACTGGTCCATATACTATGAGGCGCCTTTTGGGGTGAGCCCAAAGGGAAAAATCCGTGATGGGCTAGGCCCAAGAGCGGACAATACTTCACAGTGTTGGGCCAGGTCATTACAGAGAGCACAGAGTTCAAGTGTCCAAGGGAGTCTATGAAGCCGTGTCTAATAGAGTCTTGTTTATAGGTGTGTTGTCGACCATACTTCATAAGCAGGAGGCTATAGGACATTAGGAATGGTTATGCTTCTTTCTTATTCCAATTCGTGTGATAGAGTTGAACTCTATGAAAACTATCTTCTAATTCGTGCGCTACACGTGCAGAACCGATAATATGCCTCCCAAAAGAGCTGTCAAAGGAAGAGGACGTCCTGCTAGGCGAACTGTTAACCCAACAGAGCCTCAAGTACCCGAGGGGCCCGTGGATCCAGCTGTCCCGGTTGAGCAACCCCTTCAATATGAGGTCTCGAATGCTGAGCTATGCCAAGCCATTCGAACTTTGGCCCAGGCTGTCGCAGCACCTGCTGTGAGGCCAGGTGCAGGTGGGACAGACTCTCATGGAACCTCTAAAGTCCGAGAATTTATGAGGATGAATCCACCTGAATTCGCGTGGTCTGCATCCATTGAAGATCCTGAGGAATATGTAGAGGAGCTTGAGAAGGTGTTCCAAGTAATGCATTTAGCTGATGCTGATCGGGTGGAACTGGCCGCTTACCAACTGAAGGGAGTTGCGAGACTGTGGTTCGACCAGTGGAAGAAAGGCAAAAGGGAGGATGCCCCCTGTTTGACTTGGGAAATATTTGAAGAGGCCTTCTTGGGACGCTTCTTCCCAATAGAGAAAAGAGAGGCCAAGGTAAGAGAGTTCCTGAATCTAAAGCAGGGCTCCATGACGTTGCAAGAGTATGGGTTGAAATTCACGCAACTATCCTCCTATGTCGTAGACATGGTTGCTGACATGAGGGGAAGATGGGAATGTATGTAGACGGGTTGAACAGAGGACCCAAGAGAGATGGGAGAGGAGCTATGCTTGTGAGTGACATGGACATCGGGTGACTGATGACATTCGTGCAGCAAGCTGACGAAGAAAGGCAACATGACAGGGAAGAGTTCAAGCGCAAGAGGGATAAAACATCCAACCATGAGGGCAGAAGGAGAGGTAATGGTAATCGATTTCAATCACCCTTAGATGCCAGCGCACCTGTGCCTAGAGGCATGTATGATCAAAGATTTCGAAATACTGGAACCCACGGACCCTAGTCCCAAGCTAGTGTGGCTCAAAGTTCTCAGAGCAGGCCACTATGTGATACTTGTGGAAAGGCGCATTGGGGGAGATGTCGCGACAGGAATGACGCGTGTTTCAGGTGTGGCCAAGTGGGCCACTACAAGAAGGATTGTCCAAAGCAGGCTGGCCAGGCTCAGTCTGCCGCATTGGCTCCACCAGTCAGAGGAACCCAAAAGGCCCCTACGTCAGGTACAGGCGGGGCCACGAACCGCTTATATGCTATGGGAGTCGCCAAGATCAGGAAATTTCCCAGACGTCATGATGTGTATGATCCAAATCTTTACTTTTGATTATTATGTTTTGATGGATCCTGGCACCACATTATCGTTTGTGACTCCTTACGTGGCCAGCAAATTTGATAAAACCCCGGAGAGTCTTCTTGAACCCTTTGATATTTCTACTCCGGTGGGTGAGTCTGTTCGAGCTGAGAGGGTCTATAGGGCTTGTGTAGTGTCCATCCATCATAGGGACACCATTGTTTATTTAATCGAGTTACAGATGGTCGACTTTGATTTGATCCTCGGCATGGATTGGCGCCACGCCTGTTATACTTCTGTTGATTGTATATCCCGAACTTTTAAGTTTCAGTTTCCAAATGAACCAGTTCTAGAGTGGAAGGGTGACTCAGTTACACCTAGAGGGAGGTTTATCTCATATCTTAAAGCTCGGAAGTTAATTTCCAAAGGCTGTATTTATCACTTGGTGAGAGTGAAATCTGATGATGTTGAGTCCCCAACTCTAGAGTTAATTCCGATTGTCAACGAGTTTCCAGAAGTCTTTCATGACGACCTGCCCGGCATCTCTCTTGATAGGGAGATTGACTTTGGGATTGATGTCCTTCAAGATACCCAACCTATTTCGATTCCACCTTACAGGATGTCCCCCGCTTAGTTGAAAGAATCGAAAGAGCAACTAAAAGATTTGCTAGAAAAGGGCTTCATTAGGCCAAGTGTTTCACCATGGGGTGCCCCTATTCTATTCGTGCGGAAGAAAGATAGATCCCTCAGGATGTGTATCGATTATAGGCAACTGAACAAGGTCACAATAAAGAACAAATATCCTCTCCCAAGGATAGATGATTTGTTTGACCAACTTCAGGGCGGCTCTTGCTTCTCTAAGATAGACCTTAGGTCTGGCTACCATCAACTGAAGGTGAGGGAGTGTGACGTTCCAAAGACAGCCTTCAGGACTAGATATGGCCACTTTGAGCTCTTGGTCATGTCCTATGGACTTACGAATGCACCTGCCGCCTTTATGGACGTGATGAATAGAGTGTTCAAGCCATACCTTGATTTGTTTGTGATTGTGTTCATCGACGACATCCTGGTGTATTCAAGGAGTGAGGAGGAGCATGCTAACCACCTCAGGGTGGTCCTCCAAACTCTTAAGGATCATAAGTTGTACGCGAAATTCTCCAAATGTGAGTTCTGGCTTAAATCAGCGGCCTTCCTAGGCCACGTTGTTTCCGATGATGGTATTCGAGTGGATGCCCAAATGATTGAAGCGGTTAAGAACTGGCCCCGACCGACCACTCCGACTGACATCAGGAGCGTTTTGGGGTTGGCGGGCTACTACCGCAGGTTTGTTGAAGGATTTTCTTCCCTATCCGTGCCATTGGCCAAACTGACTCAGAAGAAGGTCAAGTTTCAGTGGTCCGGAAAATGTGAGAAGAGCTTTCAGGAATTGAAGACAACGTTAACTACTACACCAGTCCTAACCTTACCCGACGGGACTAAAGACTTTGTAATTTATTGTGATGCCTCAATGGTTGGATTGGGATGCGTATTTAATGTAGAGGGGGAAGGTGATAGCTTATGCTTCCAGGCAACTCAAGGTTCATGAAAGGAACTACCCAACCCATGACCTCGAGTTGGTAGCAGTAGTGTTCGCACTTAAAATTTGGCGTCACTACATGTATGGAGTTCATGTGGATGTGCTCACTGACCACAAAAGCTTGCAGTATGTTTTTAGTCAAAAGGAACTCAACTTAAGACAGAGGAGGTGGTTGGAATGGCTCAAGGACTATGACATGAGCATTCATTACCACCCAGGTAAAGCTAACGTTGTTGCTGACGCTTTTAGCAGATTATCAATGGGTAGTACAACCCATGTAGAGGAAGGAAAGAGAGAGTTAGCCAAGGACGTGCACCGGTTGGCTCGATTAGGAGTCCTACTTGAGGAGAAGAACGAATGGGGAATTAAGGTTTATGATGGGTCTGCTTCCTCGTTAGTGGTGGAGGTAAAGGAAAAACAAGACCAAGACCCTGTAATACTCTAATTAAAGTAGGACGTCCACAATCAGAGGGTGATGGTTTTCTCCAAAGGGGGAGATGCAATGTTAAGATATCAAAGTCGATTGTGTGTTCCAAATGTTTATGGCATACGAGATCGAATAATGGGAGAAGCTCATAACACTAGATATTCCATCCTTCCTGGTTCCACCAAAATGTACCACGACTTAAGAGAAGTCTATTGGTGGAAGGGGATGAAGAGGGACATCGCGGAGATCATGTCAAAATGCCCAAATTGCCAACAAGTGAAGATTGAGCATCAAAGGCCCTGTGGATTGGCTCAGAACATTGAAATTCCAGAATGGAAATGGGAGACGATTAACATGGACTTTATCACTAGCCTGCCGAGATCTCAGAAGCAACATGATTCGATATGGGTAATTGTGGATAGAATGACTAAGTCGGCACACTTCTTGGCAGTGAAAACAATGAACACTGGGGAGGAGTATGCCAGATTGTACATACAGGAGATTATGAGGTTGCATGGGGTCCCTTTGTCCATTATCTCGGATAGAGGAGCCCAATTTACCTCCCAGTTCTGGAGAGCATTCAAGAAAGGCTTAGGTACTAAGGTGAACCTGAGCACAGCTTTTCATCCCAGACGGATGGTCAGGCAGAGCGTACGATTCAAACGCTTGAGGACATGTTGAGGGCTTGTGTACTTGACTTCAAGGGAAATTGGGATGATCACCTACCACTGATTGCGTTCGCATACAATAATAGTTATCATGCGAGCATTCAGATGGCTCCGTATGAAGCCTTGTATGGGAGGAGATGTAGATCACCAATTGGGTGGTTTGAGGTTGGAGAAGCAGGACTGGTTGGGCCTGATCTTGTTCACCAGTCGATGGAGAAGGTCAAGGTCATTAGGGAAAGGCTAATGACTGCCCAAAGTCGCCAAAAATCATACACCGACATGAGAAGGGGAGACTTAGAGTCCGAAGTGGACGATTGGGTGTACTTGAAAGTGTAACCTATGAAGGGTGTCCTAAGGTTTGGGAAGAAGGGAAAGTTAAGTCCACGTTATGTTGGACCCTACCAAATCATAAGGAGAATTGGAAGGTAGCTTACGAGTTAGAGTTGCCTACTGAGTTAGATGGGGTGCACCCGATGTTCCATATGTCAATGCTACAGAAATGCTTAGGAAATACGGCCTTGGTGATCCATGTTTATAGCATTGGGGTGAAAAATAACCTATCTTACGAAGAGGTCCCGTTTTAAATTCTTGATCGTCAGATTCGTAAACTAAGGAACAAAGAGATAGCCTCAGTCAAAGTCCTATGGAGGAATGAATTCGTTGAAGAAGCCACATGGGAAGCTGAGGAGGAGATGAAAGCGAAGTATCCGCACCTGTTCGTGCCAACTGACGGTGAAGGTACTGAAGGTAAAAGTCCTTACTCTTCACTAAGCTAAGTGTTCTATTCTTTCTATATGACTTACTATTGTTATGTCGAGGATTAATTTATTGCATGAGTGTGGAAATGAGTCTTGAGTCTATTCGTGCCTTAATCCCCATCCCTACTCCTCATTCGAGGACGAATGATCCCAAGGGGGAGATGACGTTACGCCCGGTAAAATTACCAAAATGCCACTAGAGCTGGGGTAAGCGCGTAACGCACCTTCCGGGGCTTGTATGGCAAATCCGAGAATGGAGTGGGAAAATGGTCCAGGTCAAATTTTAGGACAACCCGATCGAAAGATAAATGTTCGATCCGAGTCACAAAACAGTGACTGTCCACGACAGAGGCGCGACGCGCACCTATCGCGGAGGGACACTTGTATGTTTTTCCAGATTTTCGACGGGATGGAGAAAACTCGTTAAACAAAAATACTTTTCCAAAAATGCACAGTTCGCGATAGGTCCGCGTCGTGGACCATGTATTTTTCAAACAGGAGATTTCTAATTATTTCGAGGGGCATTCCGGTCAATCCCTAACCCCTCCTAAACATTGATACACGGCTAGTAAAGTCGTTTCTACACAAAAAGGACCTAAAACCCTTATTTTAAGTTCTATTCCAAAAATCTAAAAAGGCTAAGGCTTGAGAAGAAGAAAGAAGGGCTTGGGGTGAGACATTCGAGAAGAGATCCTCGACATCACCTAGTTGAAATAGCTGCATCCTAGGTATGTAAGGCTAAACGAAAACATGAGGTTGTTCTCTCATGTGCCCCATAGAGGGGGTGTATGTAACAACCCATCTTGAGATGAGATGTCCCACATCGGGAAAACATAGGAGAGATGCTGGGTATATCAGTAAAGGACTGGTCCATATATTGTAAGGCACCTTTTTTGGTGAGCCCAAAGGGACAAATCCGTGATGGGCTAGACCCAAGAGTAGACAATATCTCACAGTGTTGGGCCAGGTCATTACAAATGGTATCAGAGCCACTTTTGTGTCAGCCTTATCGATGTGGGGCTAGAGTTCAACTGAGTTTAGGCGAATCCCGGTGAGGCGGGGGAAACCTCAGTGCTGAGTCTAGTCAAATCCCATACGGTGGGGCAAACCTCAGCGAGGATGCTGAGTCCATAGAGGGGGTGTCTGTAACAACCCATCTTGAGATGAGATGTCCCACATCGGCAAAACACAGGAGAGATGCTGGGTATATAAGTAAAGGACTGGTCCATATACTGTGAGGTGCCTTTTGGGGTGAGCCCAAAGGGACAAATCCGTGATGGGCTAGGCCCAAGAGCGGACAATACTTCACAGTGTTGGGCCAGGTCGTTACATTGATCCACAACCATAGGACTTCAATACCAAAGCTTATCAGTGGAACCGATATCGGTTGAATCCTATTGCTATGGAGGTTACGTGAGTTATTGTGTTACCACCACTACCTGTTGACACAAAGTTTGTAGTTTCTAGTGATTTCTTCATATGCTACAAAATCATGGATTGTTTGCAGGCCTACTATCAGAGGATCTTCATAGTAATCTATACAATGTTGCATTTGTCTGTAAGAGTGTAATGGAAACACAAAATATGTCTATGGATGTTGTTGGACTTTGTGTCTTTCCATTATCTCTGATAGGCAATCCAGTGTTATGGCTGTCTGAGCTTCTGCAGAGTTCGATCACCAGTTGGGTTGAAATGCAGAAGGCCTTTTTGGAGAGGTACTTCCCGAGATCAAAGAATCTCAAGCTGAAAGATCAAATCAACAACATTGATCAACTTCCTTGTGACTCGATCAGTATTAAATGGAAGAGATTCACAATTTTTTTGAGGAGTGTCCCTGACACAAAATTGTTGATGATGCCTTGGTGGGTTTCTATGAAGATAAAATAAATAAGAAGATAATGCAAGAGATTTCCTAGATTTGTATCGGTATAGAGGTGATGATGAAGAAAAATTAGGAACGAGTCAATGCAGTTGCTCATTAGTCTCCGCGAGCACCCATGTACGATGATCCCCACTTTAAGGAGGAACTTGCTTCGTTGCTAATTAGAAGGGGGGATTCTGCACCAACGTCAAAGGGTCTAAATCGGATTATTGGCGCCAAGGTCAAAGAAACAAAGGTCAGAACTATAATAACAATAGTGCTTTCGGAGACAACCATGGAGGTTACTATGATAGAAATATGGGCCAGGATAGAGATGTAGAGTGGGGTCACTATGAAAGCTGAAGAAATGGTCCTTATGCACAACCACATAACTGTGACACCGGAGCTAGTATTCCAAAATTGAGGAGATATCTGACCGCCTGTTGAAGAAATTTGAGGTCTAGGATAAGACCTTTAGGGGGATGAAATAAGATATCTCCAGAATAAATCATTAAGTCAAGTCTCATTCTATTGTTACCAAAAAGCTTAAGCAACAGATTGGTCAAATGTCAACTCAACTCAACAAGTGTCAAAGAGGTACATTGCCTAGAAACATAGTTCAGAACCAAAAGAATAAGGGGCAGTGCATGGTGGTTACCACTCGTTAGGGCAAGAGTACCATGGAGCCTCGCATGCTGATTGATGATAATGATGTTCGAAAGGAGATAATCAAGGCCTAGGATGCTGATACCGGAGATGATCTTTTCAAGGCTTTGGTGAGTGATTCTGCAGAGGCGCCACAGAAGCTAAAAGCCATTCCTAGACCTCCTCCTCCCTTCCCTCAAAGAATCAAAAAGAAGGAAGGAGGAGGGCAAGGTTAAACACTTTCTCTCCATGCCGATATAATCTCCATCAAAATCCGTCTCATTGAGGCATTGGAGAAGATGCCAAGTTATACAATGTATATGAAGGACATGGTTATGAAAAAGTGCACTGTGAGTCAGCAGCTCTTCTAAGAGCTTCAACATTGCAGTGCAATTGCAACAAGGTCCTTGGTATAAAAACGAGAAGATCTTAGCACTTTTACCATATACCCTACACTATTGGAGATGTGGAGTTTACAAGGGCATTGCATGATCCCAATTTAAGCATAAATCTAATGCCCCTTGAGATTATCAAAAAGCTAGGACTTGGAGCTCCTACTCCAACGAGCATGCAGTTGTTGATAGTGGATCGCATGGTGAAGAAGCCTACGGGGATACTCTATGTTGTACTTGTCAAAGTAGGAAAATTCATATTCCCTATAAACTTTTTGATCTTGGACTATGAGATGATTTCAAAGTCCTAATCATCTTGGGATTTCAAAGTCCTAATCATCTGGGGATTGCTTTAAATATTTTCATGTTGTGCTTAGACGGTGTAAAGAATGTCATTTGGTGCTGAATTAGGAAATGTGTCACTTCACGATGAAAGTGGGCATTGTGTTGGGGCATAAAATTTCCATAAAGGGAATCGAGGTTGACAGAGCCAATGTGGAGGTGATTGAGAAGCTTCCTCCATTTATGCCTGTGGAAGGTGTGAGGAGCATCCCGGGCCATGTAGGGCTCTACAGACATTTCATAAAGTATTTCTCTAAAATCGCACACCAATTGTGCAAGCTACTTGATGAGGATTCTAAGTTTGTATTTAATGATGCATTCTTAAAAGTCTTTGAATGATTGAAGCAGAAACTTATTTCGGCTCTTATCAATGTAGCTCCTGACCGGTTAAAGCCCTTTGAAATCATATGTGATTCAAGCAGGGTCGCGCTTGGTGTAGTATTGGGATAGCACCAAAAGAAGATATTGCATCCCATATACCGTGCTAACAAAGCCTTGAATGTAACCCAGAAGAACTACATTGTCACTGAAAAAGAGCTACTCACTGTGGTCTTTGCGTTCGAGAAATTCAGGTCGTATCTCTTGGGGGCTAAAGTTATTGTGCACACTGACAATTCTTCATTGTGGTATTTGATGGCAATTAAGGATGCAAACTATGACTTATCCGATAGGTACACCTTCAAGAGTTCAACTTTGATATCATCGAAAGAAAGGGAACTAAAAATCAGGTTGCAGATCTCCTCTCCAGATTGGAAGATGAAGCAATGTCAAAGTTTTATGATGGATTGGATATTAATGACTTATTTCTTGATGAAAGAGTGTTAGCAGAATCCTACGACTTGAGACAAGGGTTTGCAGATTATGCAAACTACTTGGTTAGTGACATTGTGCCGCCAGATTGAATGCCCACCAGGGTCGCAAATTCATGTCGGATGTGAGAAATTTCTTTCGTGATGATTCATACATTTTTTATGTTTATGTTGATGGGATTATCAGTCATTGTGTTCCTTAGGTCGAGATGATGATTAAATTAGAGGTTTGCCACTCGTCTCTAATAGGTGGGCACCATATTGGAGTCTGAACAACACATAGAATTTTGCAGTGTGGCTACTATTGGCCAAGCATACACCAAGATGCTCACGACTATGCCAAATCCTATGATAGATTCCTGAGAGAAGATGATGTTTCCTGCAAGCATGAGCCCTCTCTAAACCCCCATTATGGTGACAGAGTTATTCGATGTATAGGGAATAGATTTCATGGGCCCATTTGTTAGTTTGCATGGAAACAAATGCATTGTTGGTTGTTGTGGACTACGTATTAAAATGTGTGGAGGCAGTTTCTCTCCCCAAAAAAAATATCTTCTCAATGTTTGACACTTCTCGAGTGATCACAAGCGACGCGAGGCTCATAGTTTTGCAATAGATTATTCAAGGCCCTGCTTGAAAATTATGGGGTAAAGCATTGAGTGGCAACACCTTACTATCTACAGACAAGTAGGCAAGTGGAAGTGTCCAATAGGGAAATCAAACAGATTCTTTCCAACACTATGAATGCAAACTGGACAGATTGGTCGCAGAAGCTTCATGATGCATATTGGCATATCGAATAGCATTAAGGACCCCTATAGGCATGTCTTCCTACAAACATGTTTTTGGGAAAGCCTGTCATTTGTCGGTAGTGCTTGGGCATATCGCGATATAGACATTGAAAAAGTTGAATCTAGACAAGAATGATGCGACAAACTCTAGGCTGAGCCTACTCAATAAGCTTTAAGAATTTCGTTTGAGGGAATATGAGAGCTCAGCCATATACAAATAAAGGATGAAACTGCAACACGATTGTCGGATAAACAACTGCCAAATCGCACCACGGGACTTAGTGCTATTGTACAACTCCTGGATAAAGTTGTTCCCTGGGAAACTCAAGTCCAGATGGTTGGGACCCTTTAGGGTAGCACATGTCTTTGACCATGGGGCCATTGAGTTGGAGAGAAAAACAGAAGGACATTTAAAGTGAACGACCAAAGAGTCAAGCCGTACCTAGGAAATGTGGAGGACATAAAAATAGTGGAAACATGGACACTTAGTGAAGTACAAGTGCCCAAGTTGTCTATCATGCCCCGACAGTAAATCATGTGTTGCTTGGGAGGCAACCGAAGGTAGATACCGGATCTTAGGTGCCCAGGTATGTTCTTTCTTATGCCTGTGCTTTACTTTGCATTTTTGGCATGCATTAAGGAAAACATACCTCTTTTTCGATGAGGTGTAGGTAGTTATAGGCCTCAGTGAAGTCTAAGTAACCTTGGCCTTTAGCTATCTCAAATTTTGTATCCTAGGGGTTTTCTCGCTTGTGTGCTTTTTCCCGTTGGATATTTGTTTCTGCTTAACCGACATGTTTAGGAAGTGCAGGTAGTACTGGTAGCATATAATACTAATATATATGGCATGTATGTGTTTTTTTTCTTTTGTGTGAAAGATGATACCTACTATGCATGTTTAATTGTGTTGACAGGTGCTTGTTCAGATAAGAGGATAAAATTGAGATGAAAAGCATGATCTAAGTGTCTGTGTTAATAGTGCAATCAGTATCATGCTAGTGTGAGCTTGCTTTACGAAATTCATGTATTGTGCTACAATTCAGAAGTTTCCCTAGTACTCTAACTTAGACTGTAGATTAGTTGGTTAGGAAAGGATCTTAGGGGGTTTTCACTAATAGTTCACTTAGCCTAAAGTACCAAGAAAATATGTGAAATATCTCTTGATCCTACTGTTTGAGGCTTACATGAACCATTTCTTTGTAAAAACCTAAGTTATCTAGCCTTATTATATGTAAAATCTGGACCATTGTCCTTTCTTGAACATTATGCACCTTGACTGAGGCAAAAAGCCTATGTTGAGGGTGGCTGGTGCAAGGGTAAACACAAAATGAGGGGGGAAATTATTGATACATGGATAAGGGGAAAAAATGTGTACTGGGTGCAATAAAAGTGAGCGATGCCTAGGAAATGAACTAACCAGAAAATGTTGTAAGAATATAAGGCAAAAAGTTGAAAAATGAGAATGAAGCACCCAGAAAAGCTTGAAATAGGAGAATGGGAGAATGGGGTGAAAATAACAGTGTTGGTAGGGAATAAGTGTAGAAAAATGTAGTGTCAAGGAGGTCCTTTAGTCACCATGAGCTTATGGTACAAGCTAATAAAGTCCTAAAGTGATCCTAGTCCAAGTAGCCAAAAGTCATACTCATGAGTATAGAGGCAAGCATATGGTATTAAGCATGGTATTTGAGTTTCTTTGTTAAGAGTGAGTGATTTAGCATAGTCCTAAGGTTACACGTAAAAATATCATTGCGAGACAAATATGGAACTTCTTTCTGTGAGGGCACTTGCATTGCGTTGTGAACATTAGTCTGACTCAATGATTGTGGCTTGTTGATAACTGCCTTGCTTGTCATTGTTGAATTGTCATATGAATTGATTTTTACCGGTTTGCTTACTAGCTATCTTATGAGTTTTTAGAATTGGTGTAGGTTGAGTTTGATGTGATATATGCCATTAGATTGAGGTCTGTGCGTTACTATGCTATTTATGTAGATTGAGTCTTTCACTTGAGGACAAGCAACAAATTTAAGTTGATGGTGTTGATATGCTCAAAATACTACACTTTTGATACTTAAAACTTGGAATTTTATATGATCTCAATACGATGTTACTAGATTTGATGTGTTTTTATGTCTGTTTCTTAGGGTTCCACGAGATGCTTTAGGGGCTATAATGTATTCTATGGGTCGTAAAGATGGTTTCATGGAAAACTCCAGTGAAGGATGAATTTCTTAAGTGAAATCTACGAACATACAAACGAGCCATAGAAAATTTATGAGTTGCAGACTTAGTGTAATACCCAAAGGATCATAAAGTGGGAAGTATGAAAAGTCATCAGATAAAACCCCCTATAGGCCATAAAAGGGTTTCATAGAAGTCAGCCCTAGATTTTATGAAGCAATCCACGAAAGCCCTCTACGTGCCATAAAACATTATACAACCCGTAGAAGCTGTCATAGAGTCTGCCGACCCTGTTTTCGTAGTCCGTTTTTATTTTGTATTTTAAACACTATAAATAGATTTTTAGGTTACCTTTTATAAGGAACAGTAGAATAAAGTGATAGCACATTAGAGAGCCTGAGAGAAACACTTGTAAAACATTATTTAGTCTTTTAATTTCATTCTTTTAATTCTTGGTGAAGAGTTTGGATTCTTTGTACTTAATTCTCTTACATAAGTGCTCAATTATGTAAATAAAATTCATAAGTCTCACATTTACACTAATCATGAGTAGTTAAATTCACGACTAGAGTTGTAGGAACCATGAAGAAATAACAAGTTAAACCAGATAAATCGTAATTCTTGAAATGCGTGTATGCATGTATAAATTAATTCTCTTCATATTGAATGCTTTCTAATGGTGGCCAACGTTAGAACTCGCCTAGTGTTACTGACTAGATCAAGGCAGTAATTAATAGGACAAGAGATTAATTAACAAGATTCTATTGATTTTTTCTTCTAATCAACCGAACTGGGCCAAGGGTACGTTTTACAGGAATAATATGTAAGGGTTTAGTACTTTCACACAATGGGGATGGACAAAATCATGTAGTGAAATTCGCCTCTAGCTTGGGCCAAAGGGTTTTTTGAACTTAACTTACCGTTCTGCATGCTACAATGATTAATTAGAATAACAGTTTTAAAATTAAAAATGTATCCAAATCCAAATCTTAAGACCAGTACAAAGGAGAACTTTTCAAGAGTTAAAGACATCAAAATAATCCATCACCATTAATTCTATAAGCCTCTATCAATATTGTCTATATGGTTCCCATTTCATACTCATGGCTACCTCAAATTAAAAGAGAAGGGGCTAAACTCAAAATCTATAAAGATAAATCTGGTATCCACTGAAAGAAGGGAGCACTCACCCAAGGCCATTTGCAAGGTAAGATCCACAATGAAGTACATGTTAATGATATTTAATACATGTCTCTGCATTATGAAAAAATAAAGGCCCAAATGGATGTCGGTACGTGAAATGCACGAGCATGTAACATGACAAATTGAAACATGAATCAAGGTAGAATAATATCAACTTAGATAACTCAAATAAGAAAGATAAAGAACTCAATTAGATTGTCATGTCTAAAGTAAGAAAAAGGTTTAGACTGAGACTAATCATATACAATCGAATCTAATAATATAGAGTACTATCATGTCCTATAGGGAGTTTCTCTAGTTCACAACCATCACCTATAAGCTAGTAATGATACCATGAAGCAATATCATTGCCACATCCATCCAATGCCTTGCCAGGCTAAAGGACGTCCCATCAGTAGATCCATAACCAATCACATCAAGTCCCCCTTTAAGACAATAGAGAAACACTCGAATATATAGTTCAATCCTCTCCTACAATGGCTATGTAGTTATTGACTTAAGTTTGTATTTATACTTAATTTTGTGCTCTATACTCCTGCAAAAACATAATGCTTGTAAGAATCTATCCGATTAGTTCAATTCTATCCAATCAATCAGGTCTCAAAAGGACTCTTATCAATTCATCAATTCTATCACTTTCAAGCCTTTTGTCCTATCTACCATTAAATCAATTCCAAACACATCTTTCAAAAGTATTTTAGACTCACATTTATGACCATATGAAGCTAGGTTTAATTATTTGGGTTCAAGTTTTGAAAAATGCAAAAAGAACTTTTAGTATCATTAAAGCTACACTCAAACTTATAATCACATCCAGGGCCTTCACAATTTATTCTTTCAATTTCATTCAAAGAATATAGACAAACAATTATGATCAACATATGACTAGATTTTGATAAAATAAGATATAAAATTCATTTGTTCAGGAATTCAAGGTATGAAAATCACTACTTATGCAATGTCATATATAAATATGATAAAGGTCTAAGAAATTTTCAAGGAAAAAATCATAGAAGGCTCAATCCAATCACAAATAACACTATCACATTGTCCGGGCACAGAGAAGGACATAATCCATGATTTAGCTTTCCACACAAACGTGGGATGAAGGATGACAACAAAATTTACTAGAGTTGCTCCAACCACTTAAATCCTTACCTTTTTTCTCCTCTCCTTTGGCCTAGTTATTTAGTTAAAATGCATAAGGAAACTTAAAAATTCCTTTAGGAACCATTTTAAGGTAAAAAGAAAACCTACATAAATCATAGCTTAAGTTTAGTTGGGATTGAAAAAAGTTTGGAATGCCCCTCATTATAACTACACAAATTTGAACTAAGAAGCTCCTACGCGCCATTGCATTAGGTTTTCATTTTGGTTCCTATTATATGAAAACTTCTGATAACCATCTAGGCCGTTGAAAATAAAAAGTACATAAAGTTTTGACATATATTGGTGAACCCCTACAATGCGGAGTGGTTGCTCAGTTTTTGGTTTCTAAGATTTTCACTCTGAAAAGTCATTTTTTTATTTGATTGGCCTATAATTCGACCGAGATCGCATTCCCACTCGAATTTTAACACTAATAATTATTTTGGGCTCAGATTGTCCATGAAAGATGAGAATGATGCGTTATGCAAGCAACCTCTCATCTATAGGTATTTTGGTAATTTTCTAGGGTGTAACAGATGCATTCTAATATGATGTCGTCCTAGGCCTAAAGTGGACAATATATCTAGCGGGTTAGGACATTACACCATCATTCAACTTTTGATAGCTATTTTGTTATTTTGATTACTAAATTTTACAACAAATCATTCCTCTTGTCACTTGAAGCCTTCCCATTCTTCATTAACTTTAGGGTTACAAATTGAACTTTAAACCTGTTGAATTGATTCCATCAATGGTGTTTCATGTAGCTTCTTTTTTCATTTTAAAGTCCTATGATTTTCTTATTTAATAATAATCATTGTATTTCATTTCCTTATTCATAACCATACTTGTTTTGTTATTCGGTGTTAGTTACTGATTGTTGCTCTATTTGTTTTGCATATAGTTTTGCTCTGTTATATCCTTATAATTGTGTTTTTAATTCAAATTTTCATTTGTGCCGGGTGTCTATTCAATTAACCTCTCTACTCCCATAAAGTTAAGGGATGGTCAGCATACATCGTATTGTCCCAGACCCCATTTTATGGGATTGCATTAGGTATGTTATTGTTGTTGTGAATTTTAAGTTCGAGGTTTTTGTCGAAAAGAAATTACTTCATTTTATTTTCCTATTCGCAAACATATATTTCCTTAATTATTTGGTGTTTTTACTATCTATTGCTCTCATTTCTTTGTCTCTCTTTTCTCCTCTTGTTTCCTTATAATCATGATCCGGATTTCACTTTTCTTTGGAGCTGATGGTCTATCGGAAATAACTGCTATACACCATAAAGGTTGGGGTAAAGTCAATGTACATCTTACCATCCTATGTCCTCACTTGGTGAGACTGCATTGCGCATGTTGTTGTTGTACCTTTGAAGTTTGTGACTTCCAACCTATAGGATAATAGAAATAGATACTCATTGTTTTTAAGTGGGAACACAAAGAAGACTTCCATGCTTTTCATGTCAATATCCTCTACTAATATATATTTTCACAATATTTGCTTTGTTGGATTGCGATGGAAGAAATGTAAGACCCCGGATTAATGAAGAGCGTAATGAAATACCCAATATATGGAAGTTCACTGAAATTGGTGAATCATTGCAATGCCTATCCTTGAAACTTCCATAGAATCACGGAGTGACTAAGGTATGAACCCCATGTCTCTTGATTTCTGAAACATCTAATGGTATTTGTTAACTCATTTTCAAGACTTGGAAAAATGAGATATTGGACTTTCCCATTAAACAAACTTATTCACATTATGCCATACCTCATCCTTCTTCAGGTTTTAAGGTTGGAAACTTTTATGCTTCTCACAACGTATTTGTGCACAATCTGACATGATCAAGGGATTTGACATCAAAACATGCCATCTGCAAATGAAATTATTAGAGTTATGTTTAGTGGGAATGAACCATATGATCCAGTAGTGTTGTTCTTCTCTTTTCATATGTATATATTCCACGAATCAAGAGATATGGGGATTATATCTTACACACTCAGAGATTCTCAGGGTGGTTCAAGGATTGGAGCTGTGATGATTCAATAATTTCAATGAGCTTCCATGGTATTGTCATTAGACTCTTCATTAATCCAAAGTCTTATATTTCTTCCATCACAATTTTTACAAATCCAAAAGGATGTAAAAAATATATTAGTAGATGATATTTACATTAAAAGCATGCAAAACTTCATCGTGCATCCTCCACTTTTAAATAAAATGCATATCTATTTCACTTACTACCTCTGTTCACTTTTACTTGTCACAGCTTTTCGAGGCCAACTTGACTAAACTTCAAATTTAAATTGAAATTTAAATATAATATTTTAAAAATCTAAATTTTAGTTGGTTCACAACTATACGAAAAATGCTATAAGTTGCAATCTTTCTCATATTAGTATGATTAAAAATACAACTTTAAATGTTGATCAAACTTCAAACAAAATTGAGCACAATAAGTAAAATAGTAAAAAGTAAAAGTGAAATGAGGGAGTACCGTAGAAGTTGGATGCCTCAAATTATAAGTTAGAATAATAACATACCCAGTGCAATCCCAAAAAGTGGGGTCTTGAGAGGGTAAGATGTGTGTAGATCTTACCCCTACCTTTATGAGGTATACCGATTATTTCTAATATACATCGGCTCAAAAGAAAAGCCAAATCTGAAGCACGATTATACAGAAATAAGAGAAAAAAAGAGATATAAAGCAAATAGAGTAATAGATAGTATAAACGCTGAATAACAAATTTAATATATGATTACGAATATGAAATAAAATACAATAATTACTTTAGACAAGAACCTCAAATATAAAAGTTAAAACAACATACCAAATGCAACCCTACAAAATGGGATCCAGAAGAATAAGATGCATGCAGACCTTCCCATAAGTTTATGGGGTAGAGAGGATATTTCCATAAACCATCGACACAAAGGAAAAGTGGTGTTAACAGTACGATTATAAGGAAACAACAGAGCAAAAGATATACAAAACAAATATGGCAAAAAATAGTAATTAACAAAGAATAAAAAAAAAATCCATAATATTACGAATAAGGAAATGAAATACAGTAATTACTATTAGACAAGAAAACAAAAAGGAAAAAAGAAGTTACATGAAAAGTCATTGATAGAATCAATCCAACAGGTTTAAAGTTAAATTTGAAACCTTAAAGCTATTGAAGAATAGGAGACTTGAAGTGACAAGAGAAATGATATCTCCTAAAATTTAGGAGTTATGATACAAAAATAGACATCAAAAGAAGAACGATAGTTTAAGGGTCTAGCTCGCTAGTGAAATTGTCCACTATAGGCTTAGGCCCGCATACCTTTAAGATGTGTCACTAGTAGGTAAGGCTTGTTTTTTTTTATGTACCCAACATCACTCTTTCCTTTTCCCAATGTGGAACTTCTTATGTTAAGCTAGAGTGTCACATGAATCCCTTATAAAGACTCAGAATCCTCGTTAAGGTTTTTTTCCACTTCATGGGATTTTCTAGACCCAACATTGAGGGATGTGATGCCATATCGGGATTTTCCTTAACACACGTAAACTATGACCTACATCGACAAGGCTTATGTAGTAGTCTCTTTGACATCGGTTTTAATGGATCAACTCACTAGTTATATTATTCACTTCGGGCCTAGGCCTACAAGGATTAAAATCAAACATCATGGAAAAAACAAGAACGGACATCCAAAGAAACAACCGTATTGAGGAATTCGATTTCAAGTGATACTGGAACGGACATCCAAAGAAACTGCCATCGCTTAGATAATACACTGGTTCTCACAACTGCATTACTATCTTCAGTGTCTTTAGATTACATAGACAGAATGTGAACTAGAATTGAATCTGGCAATTCGCTGAGTTTGTCTTCACTTTCTTTGATTTTCTTCACCATTAGAGATTGGAGGAGGAGAAATGAAGAACTAATTTGGGAGTTAGGGATTTGAACAACTCAGTTGGGTTGAAAGGGAATTGGATGGGTCTGATTATCACATTTAGGTGGGTCAAATTTAACTGAGGTGATGTGAATTATTCAAGATTGAGGAGTTAATTAATTACTTACATGTTGGTGTGAAAAATTATGCATTTTATCATATCTTGGTGGGTTAAATTACATGCATCTCAAGACACATGGGATTAAAATAGTGCAGGAGCTCATGTACTTGAACCCACCAAAATATGATGAAATTCATAATATTGCGAACCAACATGTAAGTAATTAACTCCTTAATCTTAAATAATCCAAATCACCTCAGTTAAATTTGACCCACTCAAATGTGATAAACCGGCCTATCCAATTCACTTTTAATCCAACTTATTTGTTCAAATACCTAACTCCCAAATTAGTTCTTCATTTCTCCTCATACAATCTCCAATGATGAAGAAAATCAAGGCGAGAGAAGACCGACTCGGCCATTTGCGCGACTCAATTCTAATTCACATTCTCTCTATGTAGTGTGAAGACACTGAAGACAGTAAAGAAGTTATGAGAACTAGCGTATTATCTAAACGTTGACAGTTTCTTTGGATGTCCGTTCTAGTGTCACTTGAAATCCAGTTCCTCCAAACAAACCTCATGGAAGACCTCCATCAATATCTATACTTGTGGGGAGTTGAACATGGTCTACATTCCAGAATTTGGTTATGAAATTAATCACTAGCTATGATGACCTACCCCTCTGGCGGTGATGGCACCTACTCCAACCCACTAGTAGGTAAGCCTAACCAATTTCTTGTAAACATTATCAATGGACTATCTCAATTAAAACGGCCATAATAAGGAAAAACTACAAAAAATAAGGAAAAAATAATTTCAAGTTGCAAACTTAAAATATAGGAACCCACCCCAAGACCTGGCATCAGTGAGTAATCGAGCTTATAATACACAACTTAAGAGTACAAGGCTTTTACAAAATACAATATCAGTACAGGCTATCACTGAATAAAAAATAAAGACTAGCTTAAAGAGTTGTAGAATAAGATTCGACAACTTCAAAGACCTGAAAATCATCCCTATCTGTGAGAACCACAACTGCTCTAAATGAAGGAAAATAAAAAACATGGACTCTCACTATGATCTGTAGGAGACAGAAGTATCGTACGAGTACTAAACAAATGGGTACCCAGCAGACAAAGCCCAAGTGAGTTCCTTAGATAAAGAAAGTATATATGTCATGAAAATAAGACAAGTATTACACAAGATATAGGATAATAGATGTAATACATATTGATCAAGATAAATGAGGTGAAGATGGTTGGCAAGAGCCATACCTGGGAGAAGCTGGTCTACAATATTCTAGTAGGATGGAAAGGCTAAATAATGTACTCGATAAGAGAAAAATGGCCTAAAAACACAAAGAACCTGTAAACAAGCCACCTAGGAGTTAATCTAATTTAGCCTGGCCAAGTAACATATACAACCAAAGAAGAGATAAGCCACTAACTAGGTAAGAAAAATAGCCGACCGACATCTCATAATACCGGTAGTACAATCAACAAGAAGAATCCAAACAGGCATCCCGTACTACAAAAAGACCAAACAAAAAAACTAATGCATGAAATCTCCCTGTAAGGACTACCCACAAATGACATATGACCTACCCTACCCCAGTTGGCAAGGTCGGACCTATGCAACACATCCATCCGATAAAATAGTATTCTCGGTGTTAAAGTCCTACGGAGGTTCACAAAACCTATACAAGCTACCTGGGCTTGCAAAAGCACTTATCATCATTATCATCATAGGTAATAATAGTATCCATATGAATGCATAGAAGGGATTGACATGCCCGCTAGTCAAACTATGAAAGTATGAGATCATCCCAGATGCCTCCACCATCTCAAGTAGATAAATGCACATCCTTGATGGGTCATAACTATCAAATCTAGAAATCATGTGATCCTGGTGGTATCAAACTCATATAAAAAGATTGAGTCAATGTTACATAAATAGTGTGAAACCTATACTTTATCACTTACTCCCCATGCAGAATGATGAGCCAATGCATGAATCAAGACCGTACCATAAAATCAATGTGAATGAGCAGCCAATGCAATGCATGTTATCCCAATATCAAACAAGCCACACAAGGCTAGGAAATCTTGTAACTACTATTATACATGAAGGCTAAGAGAACTAACCTGGAAAAAAATTACTCCTCGAACAAGGCCTCAGGCCAAAATTATATAGGATAACAATAATCTAATAAAATATCACCATCAAGCAGCTAAGTATATCGCTAGGAAATCTCAACAACTCAAAACCAAGCAAGAGTGAGAAATGTCCCTAGAATCGACACATAAACCCCATAACCAGTATGTCTAGTCCAGAACTGAGCACAAAAAAGTCAAACCTATGGCTATGATGAGACAACAAAGTCTCAGCAGATAGCTTAAAGGATACTATTACAAAAAGCCTACTAGAAGTGACATCAAACTATAAGGAAAAGAGGATTTCAATCACTTACCTAAGGCACAACCTAGTCTAAGGAAACCCTCATAACAACTAAAATAGGTAATTTTCTCCAATCATGACAAAACATAATTCCAAGCCTAAACTAAGGTCTCTAAGGGACTATACTAGTCTAAGGCTCACCCGAAACTAATGAAACCAGGATTGAATTGGATTAGTATGAAAATATTGTCCAAATTAACGTGAAATTTAAACTAAGCATTAATAAAAAGAGCCTTGTCATGCATGGAGACCTTTGCCTACCTCGAAGCCTATCAACACTCTCCAAATCCATTTCATGATATCTATCCACACCGGAATAACCTCCAAGCTCTACCATGCTATCAAAACAATGATTGTTATACTCCATTTTAACTCGAGGTCAAATGATGTAGAACATATTGCTGGTTCTTATGCCATTTTTGAATTGTCACGACCTAATTGTTTTAAAGGTAAATTAGGATACCTATTTCTACTAAAGTTTTGCCAACTAATTCTATATTAAAGTATTCTAGGTAAGGGTTTAAATATTCTAAAGGGAAGGAGTAAGACATGCTTAAAGATTCATTCAAAAATGATTAACCTTCCAAACTTGGATTAATAAATAAATAATTGCTAAGGAGTTTTGAAAGAATTTAAAAGATATGTGAGAAAACATTTAAATGTTGAATTGTTAGTACACTTAATTTAAACATGAAAATAAAATGAGTTTTTGCTGTAGCTAATGTTAGACTTGTTTTGCTTTGGAAGTACAACTTTAAAAATGACCATTGGACTTAAACAATTTCAAAACTTTATGATCGACTTTTGATAACTAGAATTGAGGATCGAAATTCCCACAATTCTATCTCGTATCAACTATTATGAATCCAAACTAGAACATATCTAAATAACCTATGAAATTTCATATGTAAAGAAAAACACAAAAATATACAATGCTAAAAAGTAAGCAGTGAAAGATGATCCCAATTTAACTTACTTGTTTCGCTATTTGGGTATTCAAAGATGTCGTAATGACTCCACGTGTGAAAATGATGTCAATATCAAGTAATCAAAACAAGGCTTCTTGCGGCAATGGAGAGTCTATTATGAAGACTCTATTTACTCCCCAAGTGTGCATGCAAAAAAAGTGATAATAAGAAGATTAGTAAACAAATTCAACTTTAAGCGATAATAACTATAGAACCAAGTAAAGTTATATAACAAAGATATTATTCAGCGAT
Source organism: Solanum rostratum (assembly GCA_029948455.1). Taxonomy (NCBI): domain Eukaryota; kingdom Viridiplantae; phylum Streptophyta; class Magnoliopsida; order Solanales; family Solanaceae; genus Solanum; species Solanum rostratum. The sequence goes on along the minus strand of CM057055.1, from coordinate 8,626,629 downwards.
AATAAATATAGAACAAAGTATAATCACAAAACAAAGATATTATTCAAAATAGGAATCATGTGAGCTTCAGATAAGATACCCATTTTGTAATTAACTCAAAGCAGCTTTCCTATAATATGCTTCTTTTTTTAATGACTTATACATTCCAAAAGTTCAATCTCTTCAATGATATCAAACCATGACCTTTAAGATTTTTATATACACTACTATCTAAAATCTAAAAGGCTACATATGAACCTAAAGTTTCTAAGTGAAAGTTTATGTACGTACATAGATTTACTTAGTCATCAGTGGAAACAAAGCTTTAAAAATAATTGTATAGTATGTGTAGAAAAACATGGAGCCAGTGTAATGTGTCTGCATTACATCTTTTAGTACAGAAAGTACATTACACGCACACCTATTTAAAAGAAAAGTTCCTTAAAAGTATTTTTACATAGGAAAAAATGAACAAAAGTTTATTATTTTATAGGGTTCTAAACAACACCAATTTGGAATGAAAATAGACTCTATAACTATCTAATGTGAAAATAAAATGATTCTTTAAAACATGAACGGGACTCAAATTCAAACATTTCTGGACCTCAGGATAAACTAAATCCATTTTAAACTCAATTTTATGATGGGAAAAATAAACAAAAATTACTCCGCATACACACTTTTCTTGAAGCTTACATAACATTTCTTAATCATAATGACAAATTAAAAAAAAAGGACGAAAAATCACCTTTTGCAGGGTAGTGAAAAGAGCTCCTCTAATTACATGCCTATGCTCGAACACGAACAATAAAGTTAGGCAAGTTCAAATCCAAAAATTGCAGTAGACAGAAAGAGAGTTTAAGAGCAAAGTGCAATGTCTTCCCCCAAAACATCCATCATAAATGGACTCCAACTGCCACAATTTACAGGAGTACAAAACTAGGGTTCTTATTTTGTAACTTAAAAATCAAAAAGTAGTGTAGGGGTCACAGGATGGCTTTAGATTTTGAAGATGTAGTAGTTGAAAAATCTTTTGGATCTGAGATTTCACTCTTTGTTCTTGTAATGGCATGGTTGGCCTTCAACTTTGCTTTGTCTTTATCTATGAAAATCAAAATAAAGATAGAGATTAGAGGCAAGGAGAATCTTTAAAAATGCTAAAAATTGTATAAGAATGAAGAAACAATTTTTCTATCGTGAGAGAGATAAGTTGGAGTATGTCAGAAATTACAAAGGAAAGAGAAAGAGATATAATGATGAAAGAGTAGGGTTAAAGAAGTATAATTGGGCTTAATTTTGTATGGATTAGATTGTTATTCTTTGGGCCCAAAAAAAGGATTTTGACTTAGTGAATTTAGTCCGAATTTGCTGGACTTTGTCATTATTCCTTTTAAAATAAATTGAGCGTCTAACTTCATAACCAATACAATATATATTATATGATGGAAGTATAAGACTAAAATATTTATATTATAACTTTCTTCTAATATAGAAATATAAATTTTAAAAATATCAATATATAATTAGTTTAATAAATATTAAACTTGAAAAAAGTTGGGATATTCAATTTTTGAAGAAAAAAAGGTGCAAAGTGATAGTAGTAATTAGATAATTAAACAAATAAAAATTTATTATTAAATATAGAAATGTGATAACGACGATAATAATAAGTTAAATTGATCCATTATTAATCTAGAACCTCAAAATAATGAATTAGAAGAAATGAACGTTAAAATTGGGAGTCAACATTGATCTCCATGTCAATACGAACATTTTACACCAAAATTGCTCTTTTATATACATACCTAAAATTAGTTCTAAAATGGGATTATGAGATCTGCAATGGGAATCCCAAACAAAGACTCTAGAATATGCTTTTTAAATGACTTATAGATCTTGTATCCAAAGATGGACCATAATTTGATATTTGAAAGTGGGAATACTTAGATCATGTAAATAAGAACATCTCTAAAGCTAAAGAGATGTTGTTGTTGTTGTAAAGCTAAAGATAATGGATTGGAAAGCCCCTCTGAGACAAACTTGGACAAGGTCAAAACGAATGATGGACTTTGAATAAATCGAATGGAGCTTCCTAGCTAAAGATACTATAATTTTAATATTTTGGGAAAATGTTCAAATTCAGAGGAAACTAATAATTAAAGGCCTCAAAATTGTTAAAAGCTATCATGAGCCCAATGTAATGCAACCGTGTTGAAGAAAAACTGAATTTTAAAAATTTTCATCGTTATTGCGGGGCAAAGGGTTTGTGATTGCAATGAACAAAATGCTATGCACTAGGAAAGGAAGAAAAAACTAGCCAACACTCTGATGTCTGATTAGGTCCTTTGGATTTATCCAAGCCCCATGAACACACCACATATATGAAATATTTCTAGAAAAAAAATTCTAGTGTCAAAGGTGCAACAAAAATTTCCATTCGAGGTTTTTTTTGAATGTTTCATATTTTTTGGGGGTACATCTATGGTTATTGCATTGTTGAACATATTAGCTTAAAAGTTGGTTGGGCGTCCAACCACCATTATTGGAATGACCCTCCAAGTCATTTCTGTGGATCCGTGAACATTTTATCAGTTTGAGTATTTTCACAGTGACCGCGGGTTATTTGTGACTTATTGACACTGATTGTTCGATCATATGGTGAATTATTTTTAATTTATGCAGTTTTTTGAGTGAAACGAGGGATTATGACCATAAAATAAATTTTCAAGTAAATTCCTAGTTAACGACTTCAGAACGAAATTCTAATTGTTCCATTAACTTTGCAATGGCCAACTTAGGTTAGCGGTATGTTAGATGCAATTATAAAAAATTTTGCAAATTTAGCCACAGGAATGGGTTAATAGTTGACTTTAGTTAATGTTCTTGGTAAATGTGCTCATATGGAAATTCTAATTGCACTGTTGGATCGGAAATATCGAGTTTGGTCTACAATGACCTTTCATTCGATTTTTGGGGCTTTCGAGTGTATTTTGGTCCTTTAGGTAGATTTTTATATTAAGATATAGGACCCTTATTGGAATATAACAACCTCAAATGGGAATTTTGACCACACCATTGAGCTAAGATTGTCATTTGTGATTATATTTCATATACGGATTGTATCTTTTTCAACTCCGAATGAGGTTGGAATATTGAAATTAAGTTTGAACTATTGCTGATAGTTAAAAGGGCGGTGCCAAAGTGGCCCACTGGGGAAGTGACATGTGACAAGTTGGTCGAGAGAGGATATTTATGTATAATTCTCCAGAAACCTTCGAAGAGAAGAGCAAAACATCCGTCTGCAATATTTCTCTCATTTTTTAATCTGATTTGAGCAATTCAAAAGGCTAACTTGTGTATCTTTCCTAGAGGTATATGTGAAAGTTTCAAAAATTGATTTTGGCACATCGTTTGATGGAAAAATTGATGTTTTTCTGTTACGTATTGAATGTATTTTTTGGAAACATTGACATGTGATTTCTTATCTAGTTTGAGCTCGACTTTTGAAAATTTTGGGTCTGTTCTGTGTGTTTTTTCGAGGTGCACGCTATGGTAATGTCAAAATTAATTATTTGAGCTCTCATTTGGTGTAAAACCGTAATTTTAGTTGCAATTTAAGTTTGCTTTTTTCAGAAATTTTGAGTTGTGATATCTCGGCCAATTCTTATTGGAATTTAGTGAAATTTGGGTTTAAATTATACTACTTTTTGTGAACTACATTTTGTTATATTTAGATTGTATTAATTTGGTTGTATCACTGATAACTCTGACACAGAAGCTACTGTACATATACGTTGTTTTCCGATAAGACATTTCATTTGTTTTTGCATTGTTTCTGATTGTTGTAAGCCTTGTTTTGTGCTCAATTTCAGTCTATAGACTCACAGTGACGTTGAGATTAATTTAGGTGAGTAGATTTGGTATTTTGGGCATGGGCCCTGTTTCTCCTATTTAGTCACATTTAATGTATCTTTCCCTGTTTCTTTAGATATTACAACCAAAATGACCATATTGATTTTTCCACTCATATTTATAGCTGAGTGATATTTCAAGGTCATCAGGGAGGAAAAACTTATGTGGACTGATCTAAAATGCATGGATTGACCTTTCAGGTAGGCTAGGCTTTTCTTACCTCTAGACTGAGCTGAAATATTCGTATATTAGGAGTCAGGTTATGGTTTGAAGTCCTGAGTAAGATATGTATATATGTCATGAGGCTGATTGTTAGTTATATTTCCTTCTATGCATTTAAATGTTTTTGAGATGATTTATTAATATCTATTTCCTTGATAGTCATGGTGCTTAGCATCTGGGGTAATTATGGTTATTTTAGGATACATATGGTTGTTCTAGACTGTACTAGTTGTGATCACTATAGTAGCTGAGTATTGGTACTGTTGAACTATGAAAAACCTGGTAAAGCTTGATATGGGCTAATGTCGTGGGACTGGTATGTATTCTTGCTTTACTCCTATTTGTATGAATGTGTAGCCTGATGCTAGTAAGATATGCTGGTTGTGAGGTTGTTTGTTGATTATATGTCACACTGGGGATTGACTTTGGTATAGATATGATTCTAATGGGCTGATTTGTTTGGGATACCTATGATACAACCATACTATGTGTTGATCCTAGTATTGATATGACTCTACTAGAGTTGGTTATTCTGTATACTTGTATGATACAACCATACAACACTATCTAAGTTCTTGACCAAGACTAGGGCTAAAGATAAGAGAAGAAGAGCGAGAAATTGAGGAGTTTGAAGATGTGCTCCCATTAATGGTAATAGAGGAGTTGAGAGTCTAATGAGTCTACATACATGTTTCATGAATATTTTATTGTAAGTTACATATATTACATGTATTTTTCATGTATTGATGATCATCATAAAGTTGATTTACTTGTTTAATATTTTACATGTGGTTACATTTGAAACCCCTATATGTTTTTTTGCACTAGCGTGCATGAATGAACCTAGAGATTAAGTCTAGAGCCTTGACTTGAGTATGCTAATATTGATATTGATGTGAGTATAAGGTTGAGTTAATTGAGCTTGACGATCCTATGAGTATTCATAATTAAGTTCTAGAGTTTTGTCTTATCGACTTCTTCTTAATGATTGTAACACCCCAAATCTTACATGTACTAGTCCTGTGCATATGAAACATGATATGGCGGGGTCAAATCAGCACACATTTTTAAGAGTGCTTGAATTCCATATTAGAGGGCTATATGTATGTCTAACGCTCAAGAGGACCGAGTGTATATACGTTTTTAGTCAAATTGAGGAGACTGCAGCCTCAAATGAGGTGGAAGAAGTGAGCTACTTGTGGGACTTAGGAAGCTAGCAGCTGAGTCACCTATGTGCTTAGCTTAAATAGGCTAGGTAGACGGAGACAAGGCCCAACACTGAATTTATTCAAGTACGATAAAGAATAAACCCTGAGTTAAGGGTGTAATTTGGACCCATGGTTTAGCATCATAAATGGACAATATTTGCATCCCAAGATAATTAGGAAAATGGCCAAGTTACATTCACAACCCAATCCACAAATAGGACCCAAACAAAGTGAAAGTAAAAGAGAAATATTTGCAGCAAAGCGTATCCATTTGAAGCCTAATAAGGCCCAAGAAAGGGAAACGTTGCTGCATCACCACCTTAATAAAGTAAGTCTTGAAATGCAAAAGAAAGTCGGCCAAAAGTGGCCCTTTAAAAGGGGTTAAAATCCAGCAACTTTAAGTCATTTTTACTCAGCCAAAATTTAAACTTCTTTTAAAGTTTCTCGTTTTGTAAAGAAGCCAAGGCACACCATTAGGGTTCTTGAAGAGCACCTAATCCTTCAGGTCTAAGGTAAGTAAAAATGTCTGTGGTTTAGTATAATGTTTTCATAAAAAACATGAGGAGTACGCTGGTTGTACTTGTGCAGGAATTTTTTACAGCATGTGTTCCAAATATTGATGTACACTTTTCTTGTTTGTTGGTTAGTTGGGTGATGAAGTAATATTTATGTTTTTAACAAGAATTAGTTTTGTAGTGGTGAAATAAGGATGCTGCACCATTTTTATCTTCTGCAAAAAATGAGTTCTTGTATGCTATCTTATTGGTGCTCTTAGTAGGAACTTGTGGGCGGATAATTAGTGATTGTTGTCTCACATTTTCCATCTACTTTCGGTCTGTTTTGGAATGTTTTAAGATTGTATTTATATGTAAGTAAATTGAGAGCAGTTCGGTTGAGGTTGAAACAGATTTGGAATGGTTGACGCTGATATATAGAGAAATGACGTAATGTTACGGTGCCTACTTGCCTTTTGTGTAGAGTTGTTTTATGTTGTACTTGATGAGCTGTTGTAAGCATGTTATGTGACTAAAAGAGGCTGGATGTAACATATATATGACAATGTGTGCTAAACAAAAATATGACTAGAGGTGGAAAGGTTGAAAAAATACTCGTGGATTGATATTTAAAAGCTTGCTGCCTGAGTGTTAGTTTTTATGAGATTGGACTGCCAAGATGTGTTTATTAGCTGCTAATACTAGCTTTATCACCTATTATATTGTAGATAAGTATTTGGAGGAAAAGGATACTATTCCGAGGAAATAATGACATAGTACAACAAGGTATGTTAAGCTATTTGATTTCCTATTACTTGACATGAAAGGCTATTCCTTGGCACATAAAGGAACTTACCAACACCAACATAACTAATAACTGTGTCTCCACTCTTTACCATGTTCATATGTTCCCATACATAGCCATTGTCAATTCTGCATATATACTTGGATACCAAAGGTACATGAGTTCCTTTTTACCAAGTAGAGTCCATGTGTTGTTTAATCTCCTACCCGTTTCATTAATTGTGTAACTCTCTTTCCATTGTGTTATTATCTTATAAAGTTTTTTCTATGTCACATGTCCTGTATATGTTCCTTCATCCCTAAATGTTATGACCACAAAAATAAACATCTAAAAATTAAATAAAAGATTAATTGAAGTTGCTTATTGATTAGTGGTATCCCCTGGGTGGAAGAATCACCAAGCATGGGTCGAACCCATATTACGAGGGGTATCCCAGGGGTGAAAGAAAAGCCTAGCATGGGTCGATCCCGATATTGATTTACCATTGATCATTTGTCCATTTACATGATATATTGTGCACAAATTATACAGTAAATAAAGGTAAAGTAATAAAAAGGACATAAAGTACCTAATTCGACAGTATGACTAAAGGTGACCTTTTATCCTTAAACACCAGCGTGTGATTTCTTTTGAGTTCTTATTTCATATATAGTACTTCCTGACTTACATATTCTGTATATTATCTCGTACTGAGGTCCCTTATAGGGGACCTGCATTTCATGTTGCAGGTATAGGAGCTACTAGACCTCCCAGTAGGAGTACAAGACTTCCAGCTGTTATTGCTGAGCTCCAGGTTGCTTCGATGCTTTGTGTGTGTAGAGCTTATATTTATATTGTATAGTTGTTCATGAGGTGGGGGCTATCCCGAACCATATATATATTGTTCCTTTTCTAGAGACTTTGTAGACTATGTAAAGTAAAGTGTGGTCAAGTATCGTACTTTAGACATAATGGCTCCAATGACCTAGTCTTATGCATTTCCTTTTGGCTTGTTAACACTGTTTGTTCTTTTTTAAAAAGCATGTTTAGTATGGAAACCTCTTATGAGGCTCATAGAAAGTGTATGGTTATATGTTTTTTCTCATAAGCCTTGCCGGCAATGGGTGCCAGTCCACCTTAATGGGACTTAGGGTGCGACAAAAATGATTTCAGAGCGGGTCGTCTTAGGGAGCCTGAAAAGTCGTGCCTATGTAGAGTCTTGTTTATGAATGTGTTGTACACAACATTTATAAACCTGAGGCTACAGGACATTCAGGAGTTGTCACTTTCTTTTCATTCTCTAGATCGTGAGATAGAGCCATTATCATACGTGGATTATAGACAACCTCTAAATTGTTTGTGCTTATATGTAACAAAAGATGCCTGTCATAGGGAGAAACAGTACCGGTAAGCAGATAGATTTTGGAGAAGGGATGAGTCAATCACGAGCTAGGCCTAACCAAAATGAGGTTCCAGATGAGTCCTTATCATAGAGTTCCCCAACTCCTCTACCTCTAGAGGAGCTAAGGAGGGTAGCAACACCTCAAGATCCTCCTATTAATGCTATTGAGCAAGATTTAAGGAATGCGGTCCAATTATTTAATCGTATAGTTGCTGGCCAAAGTCAATGACAAGAAGGCCCAGTTATAAGTGCAGGTGGTGTAAATAGGGCAGCTAGCACGAGGATACATGAATTCCTTATTTTGGACCCTCCATCTTTTGCAGAGTAAGATCCTAATGAAGATCCACTAGACTTCATCGATCAGATACAACACACTTTGGATGTTATGCGCGTAAGCGGTACAGAAGCTGTGGAGCTGGCAACATACAGATTGAAGGGTGTGGCTATATTGTGGTATGCAGCTTGGAAGCAATCTAAGGGTTTAGATGCACCTCCAACTACCTGGAAGGAGTTCAAAGACGCATTTGTGGACCATTACTTTCAATAAGAGATCCGAGAGGCCTGTGCAGATTAGTTTCTGAATCTCCACCAAGGCAATATGAGCGTGAGAGAGTATAGCCTTCAATTTAATTCCCTGGCCAGGTATGCTCCTAATGTTGTTGCTACTATGGCTAGAGTTCATCGATATGTGGATAGGTTGGATTCGTATCTTGTAAGATACTGTACAATTGCTTCTTTAAATAAAGACATGGATTTAGCAAGGATGCAAGCATTTGCACAAAAACTAGAGGATCAGAGGCAAAGAAGAAGGACACAAGAGTTAGAAAGGGGGCAGTCCAAGAGGGCCAGATCTATAGGGTAGTTTGTACCATCTTAAGTTGAGTTTAGGCCTTGGTTTTCTAATAAGCCGCTTAGTCCATCAACCTCCTACTCTGCAGTTAGTTCTCCACCAAAACTTCAAGGGTCAAAAGGTAATCAGTTTAGTCAAAGAAGTGAGGGCCATGGTACACGGACAACAGGATATTCAGCAAGCCAGCAAATTCCTCCTAGCAGCCTTGCAAACAATGTGGGAGGAGTCATTCAGGCACATGTCGTGTTGGGACAGATGCTTGTTATTGGTGTGGTGTACCAGGGCATATGATGAGAGATTACCCGAGAAGACGTACGGGTGATGTAGCACAACCTACTTGGTCAGTTGTTGCGTCAGTATCATCAATTCCTCCACTCGGTAGGGGTCAACAAGCTCTAGCGAAGCCCAGGATCGCACTTATGATTTGGGAAGTCAGCAAATTTTGGAAGCTTCACCTGATGTGATCAAAGGTACAATGTCCATCTTTTCACATAATGTGTATGCATTAATAACCCTAGTTTTACATTATCATACATTACTCCACTAGTTGGTGGGAAGCTTAAAAGAACACCTAAATTATTGAACAAGTCATTTGAAGTGTCTACCCTAACCGGTGAATCTATTATGGCTAGAAAGGTCTATTATAACTATGTAGTAACTATTTGTGACCGTAACACTTTGGCTGACCTTGTTTGAGTTAGAAATGGTGGATTTTGATGTTATATTGGGTATGGATTGGTTAGCTTCTTGCTATGCCACTGTGCATTGCTGAACTAAGAGGGTATATTTCAACTTTCCAAACGAGGCAGTCCTTCAATGGGAAGGCAGTGTTGAGGCACCAAAGGCTAAGTTTGTTTCCTATTTTAAGGTAAGGAAAATGATGTCAAAGGGATATGTATGTCATCTACTTAGAGTGAGGGATATGGAGGCAGAATCACAAATTCTTCAATCTGTTCCAATAGTGAATGAATTTGTTGATGTGTTTCTTGAAGAGCTTCCAGCTTTACCTTTAGAACGAGAAGTAGATTTTGGTATTGACTTACTTCCAGGCACTCAACCGATTTCTTTCCCTCCACATAGAATGGCTCCGACAGAATTACGTGAATAAAAAGGCCAATTAAAAGTCTTGCTAAAGAAGGGTTTTATAAGACCTAGTGTGTCCCCTTGGGGTGCACCAGTGTTATTTGGACATAAAAAGGATGGCACCTTGAAAATGTGTATTGACTACCGACAATTGTATAAGGTGAAAATTAAGAACAAATAACCCTCCCCAGGATTGATGATTTATTTGATCAGTTATAGGGTGCCATATGCTTTTCCAAAATCGATTTGAGATCAGGTTATCACCAAGTGAGGGTGAATGAGAAAGATATACCCAAGACAGCCTTTAGGATACGCTATAGTCACTTTGAATTTCTTGTTATGTCATTTGGGCTAACAAACTCACCAGCAGTTTTTATGGATTTAATAAACAGGGTATTCAAGCCATTCTTTGATGTATTTGTGATAGTATTTATAGATGATATTCTGATATATTAAAGATCAGAAGAGGACCATGCAAATCACTTACGACATGTATTACAAGTTCTTCGTGGTCGACAATTGTACGCCAAGTTATCCAAATGTGAATTTTGGTTAAAATCAGTGGCATTCTTGGGACATATTGTATCCGATGAAGGAATAAGGGTTGATTCACAAAAGATAGAGGCGGTGAAAGATTGGCCAGGCCGACAACACCCATAGAAGTTCAAAGCTTCCTAGAGTTGGCAGGTTATTATAGGTTTGTTGAGGGTTTTTCTTCTATTTCTGCACCTCTAAAAAAGTTGACACATAAGGCGACCAAGTTTCAATGGAATGATGCATGTGAAAGGATCTTCCAAGAGTTGAAAACCAGGCTAACTTCTGCACCTGTGCTAGTGCTTCCAGAAGGCACAGAGTGGAATGCGGTGTATTGTGATTCTTCAGGGTTTGGCTTAGGGTGTGTACTGAAACAACATGGTAGGGTAATTTCTTATGCCTCGAGACAACAACGACCGCACTAGAAAAACTACCAAACACATGACCTTGAGCTAGCAGGTGTTGTGTTTGCTTTGAAAAAATGGCGCCACTATTTGTATGGAGTTCATGTTGACATATATACTGATCATAAGAGCCTATAGTACATTTTTAAATAGAATGACCTAAATTTAAGATAACAGAGATGGCTGGAGCAAATAAAGGTTTATGACATTGATATACTATACTATCCAGGGAAAGCAAATGTGGTAGCCGATGCTCTGAGTCGTAAGGCAATTGTGAATATTGGTGATCAGATCGTGGTAAGTAAAGGAGTTGCTAAGGATCTACGACAACTAGCGAATTTGGGAGTTCGCCTCATTAAAACACCAAAGGATGTGCATAATGCTGAAGCGTCTTCATTGGCAATGGAGGTAAGAGAAAGGCAGTTCAAGGATCATGTTCTACGACGACTTAAGGAGAAGTTGAGTCAAGGTATGATGAAGGACTTTGAACTTACACAAAATGGAGTACTTTATTTCCAAAATAGTTTATATGTTCCTTATATTAATGGACTAAGAAGGAGGATAATGGAAGAAGCCCATTATTCAAGATATTTCATCCATCCAGAATAAACTAAGATGTATCATGACCTAAAGGGAATTTTATGGTAGGGAGGCATGAAAAAGAACCTTGCAGAATTTGTGGCTCATTGTCCGAATTGCCAACAAGTTAAGGTAGAGCACCAAAAGACGAGAGGTTATATGCAATGTATAGAGCTTCCAACGTAGAAGTGGGAAATGATTAATATGGATTTTGTTACTGGGTTGCCTCGCTCATTTCAGAAGTTTGACTGCATATGGGTGATAGTTGATAGGCTCACAAAGTCAACACACTTCTTGCCAGTTAAGAGTGATTATATAGCTGAAGAGTATGCAAAGTTACACCTCAAAGAGATAGTTAGGCTGCATGGGGTTCCAATCTCCATTATATCTTATCGGGGAGCTCAATTTACTACAAAGTTTTTGAAGTCTTTGGGAAGGAGCTTAGGGACACAAGTGAATTTAAGTACAACTTTCAACCCTCAAATAGATGGTCAAGCAGAACGCACCATTCAAACACTTGAAGATATGTTGCGGCCTTGTGCATTGGACTTCAATGGTAGTTGGGTGGACCATTTGCCACTTATTGAATTTTCCTATAATAATAGCTACCTTTCAAAGCATCAAGATGGCACCTTATGAAGCTTTGTATGGAAGGAAATGTAGATCACAAATAGGATGGTTTGAAGTGGGTGAAACCACCTTGCTTGGTCAAAATCTAGTCCAACAACCCATGGAAAAAGTCAAGGTAATACGACAGCGCCTAGAAACGGCCCAAAATCATCACAGATCATATGCGGATGCTAGAAGGAGAGGACTGGAATTCTCAGTCGGAGATTGGGTATTCTTAAAGGTGTCCCCAATGAAAGGAGTTAGGAGATTCGGTAAGAAAGGAAAACTAAGCCCACGTTATATAGGGCCATATAAGATTATCAAACGGTTTGGACAGGTCGCATATGAATTAGAGCTACCCTAGGAGCTTTCAATGATTTATCCAGTTCTTCATGTCTCAATGCTTCGAAATGCATAGGTGACCCATCTCGTACCACTCCAATTGAGGAATTGCAAGTTACGAAAGATCTCACCTATGAAGAGGTACCTATTGCTATCCTAGATCATCAAGTTAGGAAGCTAAGGAATAAGGAAATACCTTCAGTAAAAGTACTTTGGAGGAACCAGCAAGTAGAAAAGATAACGTGAGAGGCTGAAGAAGCAATGAGATCTAAATATTGTTATTTATTTGAAGCTACAAAGGAAGTCCAAGATGCAGAGTTGGGGAGTATGTAGGTACGTGAATTTGAATCCTTATTATGTTGTCAAAAGTTTGTTTATGTGAAAGTTTAAACTTATATGACCTATTCCATTTATGCTAACATTCGGGAATTAATGTTTCTAAGGGACTGACATGTACTAGTACTATGCATATGAAACATGCGGGGTCAAATCAGCACACATTTTTATGAGTGCTTGAATTTCAGATTAGAGGGCCATATGTACGTCTAACTCTCATGAGGACTGAGTGTATATAAGTTTTATGTCAAATTAAGGAGACCGCAGCCTCAAATTATGTGGAAGAAGTGAGGTTCTTGTGTGACTTAGGAATCTAGCGGGTGAGTCGCCTATGTGCTTAGCATAAATAGGCTAGGTAGACGAAGATAAGGCCCAACACTGAATTTGTTCAAGTCCAAAAAAGAATAAACCCCGAGTAAAGGGTGTAATTTGGGCCCATGGTTTAGAATAATAAATAGACAATATTTGCAGCCCAAGATGGTTAGGAAAAGGGACAACTTACATTCACAACCCAATCCACAAATAGGGCCCAAACTAAGTGAAAGTAAAAGAGAAATATTTGCAGCAAAACCCATCTAATTGAAGCCCAATAAGGCCCAAGTGAAAGGTCCAAGTTGCTGCATCACCACCTTAATAAAATAATGCTTGAAATGCAAAAGAAAGTCGGCAAAAAGTTTCCCTTTGAAAGTGGTTAAAATCCAGCAACTTTAAGTCATTTTTACTTAGCCAAAAATAAGATATCCTTTAATGTTTCTCCGTGCTCTCTCTTCACTTTGTAAAGAATCCAAGGAACACCTTTAGGGTTCTTGAAGAGCACCGAATATTTTAGGGATAAGATAAGTAAAAATACCTATGGTTTGGTATAAATTTTCCATGAAAAACATGAGGAGTATGCTGGTTATAATTGTGCAGGAATTTTGGACAGCATGTGTTCCTAAGATTGTTGTACACTTTTCTTAGTTATAAAGTGGCTTTTCTCTTGTTGGTTAGTTGGGTGATGAAGTAATATTTATGTTTTTAACAAGGATCGGTTCTGTAGTAATGAAATAAGGCTGCTGCACCATTTTTATCATCCGCAAAAAATGAGTTCTTGTATGCTATCTTAATGGTGCTCTTAGTAGGAACTTGTGGGCGGATAATTGGTGATTGTTGTCTCACGTTTTCCATCTGCTTTTCTACTGTTTTTGGAATCTTTTAAGACAGTACTTATATGTAAATAAGTTGAGAACAGTTCGGTTGACGTTGAAACAGATTTGGAATGGTTGACGCCGAAATGTAGCAAAAGGATGTAATGTTAGGTTGCCTACTTGCGTGTTGTGTAGTGTTGTTGTATGTTGTACTTGATGAGCAGGTTTAAGCATGTTATGTGACTAAAACAGGCTGGATGTAACATTTATGACAATCTGTGCTAAACAAAAATATGATTAGAGGTGGAAAGGTTGAACGAATACTCATGGATTGATATTTAAAAGCTTGCTGCCCGAGTGTTTATTTTTAAGAGATTTGACTGCAAAGATGTGTTTATTAGCTGCTAATACTAGTTTTATCACCTACTATATTGTAGATAAGTATTTGGTGGAAAATTATACAACTCTGAGGTAATAACGACATAGTACAACGACGTATGTAAGGCTACTTGATTTTCTATTACTTGACATGAAATCTAGGTTATTCTTTGGAACATAAAGGCACTTACCAACTCCGACATAACTAGTAACTTTGTCTCCACTCTTTACCATGTTCATATGTTCCCATACATAGCAATTGTCAAATTTGCATACATACTTGGATACAAAAGATACATGAGTTCCTTTTTACCAAGTAGAGTACGTATGTTGTTTAATCTCCTACCCGTTTCATTAGTTGTGTAACTCTCTTTCCATTGTGGTATTATCTTATATAGTTGTTTATATGTCACATGTCATGTCTATGTTCCTTCAGCTCTAAATTGATGACCACCAAAAGAATTATCTCAAAAGTAAATAAGAGATTAATTGAAGTTGCTTATTGATGGGTGGTATCCTAGGGGTGGAAGAATCACCTAGCATTGGTCGATGCCATATTACGGGGGGTATCCGAGGGGTGAAAGGAAAGCCTAGCATGGGTCGATCTTGATATTGATTTACCACTGATCAGTTGGTCATTTACATGATATATTGTGCACAAATTATATAGTAAAGAAAGGTAAAGTAATAAAAAGGACATAAAGTACATGATTCTACAGTATGACTAAAGGTGGTCTTTTATTCTTAAACACCAGTGTGTGATTTCATTTGAGTTCTTATTTCATATACAGTACTTCCTACCTTACATATTAAGTACATTATCTCATACTTACGTCCCTTATGGGGGACCTGCATTTCTTGCTGTAGGTACAAGAGCCACTAGATCTCCCCAGTAGGAGTAAAGGACTTCCAGCTGTTGTTATAGTGCTCCAGGTTGGTTCGGGCTTTGTGTGTCTAGAGCTTATATTTTGTATTGTATAGTTGTTCATGAAGCGGGTCTTGTCCCGACCTATATAGACATTGTTCCTTACCTAGAGGCTTTGTAGACTATGTAAAATAAAGTGTGGCCAAGTATCGCATTTTAGACATCATGGCTCCAACGGCCTAGTCTTTTGCTTTTCCTTTTGGCTTGTTAATACTGTTTGTTCATTTTTTAAAAGCATGTTGAGTATGGAAACCTCTTATAACGTTCATAGAAAGTATATGGTTATATGTTGGTTCTCCCAAGCCTTGTTCGCAATGGGTGCCAGTCTACCTTAATGGGACTTAGGGCGTGACAATGATAATCTGAGTCCTCGAGTTCTTAAATGAGAGTTGAGTCAATTTGATATGAGTTAAAGTCACTGAAAGCACTACAGAAATTTTGAGTTTGAGTTAATGAGATGATGAGAATCTTTATGAGACTAATTGAGATAAGAAATCGAGATTAACAGTCTAATAGGCATTTAGACTTAGGATGAGTATAGAGCATCGAAACAAGTAAGAGTAAGTCCCACTCGCACTCATTAACTATGTTGCCAAGTGTAGGAGTGGACAATTCCATTAAAGTGGGGAATGTTCCAACTTAGTGGACCAAGTCCGTTAAAGTTGGACAAGTTCCTAATTTGAGGACTAAGTCCATTAGAGTGGGAGATGTCCCCCTTTTATTGTCCTGAAACAATAGGACTCAATCAATCAATTCTCCAGATCCCTTGTGGATCTTTGTTGTTCCTTACATGGCAAGTACGGAACGGCTATGGAAAAATCAGCGAGATGGTTGTACAATCATAGGAGTTGAGTCGAGTTATCTTTATTTGTGTCGAGTTTCTTAAAGTTGAGTCTAGTTCCCTTGAGTTGAGTCGAGTTTACTTGAGTTGAGTTGGGTTGAGTTTCCTTTAGATGAGTTTGATGTATTGATGAGATGTTGATGGGTCATTTTTCTACTCTTCATTCTTTCTTTAGATAGACATTTGACATTTTAATGGAGTATGATGTTGAGTTGATGTTATTCCTATATTATTCTACCTGTTTCTGTTTCACTCAGCTATTTTACATACCAGTACATTCCATGTACTGATGTCCCCTTCTGGGACTGCATCATTTTTAATGATGTAGAGGCAGGTATTAGAGATCATCGACAAGCACTTCGTGGAGGATCTACTCGCATTAAGCTAATCGGTGAGACCTCCTTGATTTCAGAGGATTTCCCTATTATTATCATCTAACTTGAGTAGTACTTTATTTTCCTTGAGCTGGGTAAGCATGGCTTGTCATTGTACAATCTAGATGTTTGAGTTAGAGGCTTCATAGACACTGAGTGGAGGATGTTATGCATTGTTTTTTTCAACTAGTCTTTGTTGGAAATTAACATTATATATAAAGACTTGATTACTTTTAATTACATTACAGTCTTTTCCTTGAGAATGTTTCTTCCGCTGTTAAGTATGAGGTGACGATGAGGCCAAGTGATTTGTTTGGGGACTAGCAATAGTCTCTGAGTGCCGGCCACACAAAGGATACCATCCCGAGTCATGAGAAACTTGGTGTGAGAGCACAGCGTTTAAGTGTCCTAGGGTGTCTATGAAGTCGTGTCTAGTAGAGTCCTTTTTATTGGTGTGAAGTGCCCCACATCCATAATAGGGCTATTTCCTAAGAAATCTATGATGATTCATGCGTTGCTCTAAACCTTTTGACTATGCCTCGTCCACAAGGCGATAGAGACAGTAATGTCCAAACTCTTACATATGAGATTTTCAGAGATAAAGTAATCCATTTGGTAAAGATACTGCACCAGGCTTGAGAGAAGCTGACTGGTATGTGAAGTTGATTGACTTGAGAGATTGCACTATTACTCATATGAATCGTACATTTAAGTTGACTCTAGATGTACCTAGACCCTTTTATTTCAAAACATACTTCCACCGTGACCCATGAGAGAGGAACTTATGTCTCTAAAGATTTTAATGTTACCACCTAAGACTGAGATATGAGGTCTTATAAACCCTGAGTAGAAGCAAATCATCCAAGAGTTAGAAGGATAATGATGGAAAAAAAGGGACGAGATAGCAAGAGTGATGGCTGATTGAGGCTTGTAGTTAGAATTATGCATTTATTAAGTAAGTAATGACGTGGTGAGTCGATTGCCATAAGTTTTATGAAAAAGTCGTAAGTACCCTGTGATTTTTATGATGAGATATAGAGAAAGAGTTATTGTCAGATTGTGGTAGAGTGTGCCCAACCTAGAAGGAAGTTTTTTTTACGTGTTGTAGTATTCATACTATTGAGGGTGAAGTGTACATGTTGAATAGGGGAAAAGGATGCGATCAATGTGATAGATCTAAATTAGGCTTATGATTTTTAATTGTGAGTTCACGAGACTCATCGTGTGATGAGCTTAGTAAGATAAAGAGATATTATTGAATAGGTGAGTGGTACTGAGTTGTGATGACGGGATGTGTTGATTGAAGACTCGTTATGAGATATTAATGGGCTTATGTTCTCTAAATTTTTACCTAGTAGTTGTTAGTTAGCATTAAAGAGGTGTATGATGGACATGTTAGTGCTAGACCCTAAGCTTGAATTGTGAGGAGTAGTGTTAAATAGGAGATAGCATTGTAAGAATGATAGTCTTAGTTGGAGATTTTCTCTAAGAGACTTTCCATAGTGTATGTTCAAGAAGAAGGTGTTGATTTGTAAGGTGGTGATGCTATGGGCAAGGTACAATTGCCCCTTAAGTAAGACGAGTGTGATGAGGATATATCAATAGATGAGAAAAGGCTTAAGATATATATCCACGATTGTGTAAAGATGTATGAAGCTCTAAGTTATGACTTCTATAAGAATCTTGATAGTATATTTGAGTTATCGATGTGGAGTAGGCTGATGTGAGTAATCTTAATCATAATGAGTAGCTAAATTGATTTGGGGCTTAGCGATAGGTGATGATGAGTTTTCCATTATAGACTAATTCTGATGCAATTAAATTTATGGGAGCATAAAAGTTGAGCGCTAACAGGCAAAATAAGAGGTTAGATTGTGAGAATTATGGGAAGTGGTTATGTACACCATAAGAATAGCAAATATAGAGAGATTTACATAGAGACTGGAGGGAGCTAAGAGTGATAGCGTTGAAAAGAGTGTCAGTCGCTAGTTATATGCATGCGACTATAGCATAACAAAAGAGTTTAACATATTCTTGTGGATGGTGATTCCTTGACCGTGTGGAGGTATATGTTTATAGCCTAGTAGAGGAAATCAATTTACAAACTTGGAGTAATGGCCTTGAGATCTAAGGGAGAGATGATGTAACATCTGATAAAATTACAAAAATATCCCTAGAGGTGGAGTATGCGTGTAACACATCTTTCAATGCTCCTATGGCAAATACAAGACCGGATTTGTGATCAGCATGAAAAATTGAGTGGAAAAATGTTCTCGGTCGATTTTTAGAGCGATTAGATCAAAAGATAATTTGTCGATCCAAACACCAAAACAGTATCGGTGCGCGACAGAGGCACGTCGCGCACCTGTAGTGGAGTGACACTTATGTTTTTTTCAAATTTTTTAATGGGATTGGAAAAACTCGTAGAGAGAAAAATGCACGGCTGCACGATCAGTCCACGTCGCGGATTGGGTTATTCCAAACCTAGGAATATTTCTCATAGGAATATTTCTCAACTTTGTTAGGGGCCTTTCGGTTAATTTCCAACCCCTCCTAAATTCAATAAACGATCAAATTGGGTCATTTGAATGTAAGAAGGGTCTAAAACCTTATTCTAAGTCCTTTTCTAACAATTGAATAAGACTAGGGCTTGAGAGAAGAGAAGAAGAGTTTGAGATGGAAGAATTCAAGAGAGAATGAGAGTTCTTAATTCTGATGATGATGTGATGCCATTTCCTTTTAAGGTTATAGATGAGAAGAAGGAGTTAGAGAAATAATGAGGAGTCTAGTAGATAGGTAAAACCATATTAGTATCTCCTGAGGTAAGAGTTCATTCAATCGAGGGTGTAAGCTGTTATGGTAGGCTTAAATGTGTGGTTGCTATTATGAGAGTGTATTAGAGTGATGAGGACAAGCAGTATTCTCTAAGACTAGGTTACTATGGAGTGAGAGTTCTTCATTCTGATGTCGTCTTATGCATGCACCGGCCTTCGGCTTGTTATGCCATTGTTGATTGTTGTGAAACCCCGTGCTCCTCGTCTTCTATATATACATAGGGTGGTGTGTCATATAATACATACATGAATTTGTATAGGACCTAAGGATAATAAGGTTGTCAATAAGTGGTAATTTCAAGGACCTAAAGTTTTAAGCCAAAGGAATACCCTAAATGCATATTCGGGATTAAAGAAATGACCCAAGTGGCACCTCGCCCTTTTCGGAAGGTCTAAATTAGGTTTCACTTTTCAGATGGAATTAAAAGTTTATAATTTGCTAATTATGGATTTCTTTAAGTTATTTTAATAGCACAAAGGTCATACATTAAGTTTTGGAATCAAGAAAGTTGCAAGATAAAGGTTGGCCAAAGTTACCGTAACTTTCTTTAAGAAATCCTTCTTAAATTTGGGTCAAATGTATTGGGTCATATCTCCCAAACTATACGGATTTAGAAGGTCCATGACCTATCAAATTGAAGATCTATGAGTCTAGTTTGCAACGCACAAAACCGCGCATCAAACCGACCTCAGAATAAAGAGTTATGACCATTTTACCGAGACTGCCCGAGCTGGAAACCGGGTCATGTGTCGGGTCGGGTTGACCCGACTTAAATGTCGGCTATTTTGACTCTTTAAGGCTCAAAATTGAGCCATTTTCGTCCCAAACAAGTTCAAAACAGAAGATAAAGCTCCCAAGGGTTCTCTAAGCAATTGAGGTAAGTTTTTCGCATTTTTACCGTTAAAATTCGTCTCCGTGCCTAGAAATGCGTGCCTTACGCTTTGGAATTGTTTTTCTCTCATATTAGCTGTGTTATGGAGCTGTTCTTGGGCTGTAAAAAATGTGTTGTTCTTGCTGGTATTGTTGGTTTGCAGCTGGTGTGTTTAGGTTATAATTGTGGAGCTCTTTTCCGTTAATTTTACGAAGTTTTACGGACATTTCCTCGCGTAAATGCTCCTTGCCGAATCTGGTCATTAATGCTGAATTTTTGACTATTTATAGGTGTCTTTAAGCTGCGTATATATAGTCGTTGTGAAGCTTAGGACGTAAGGAACAACTTTGGTGAAGGAACTTTTGGCAATCGAACGTTCGTTGGAGAGGTATGTTAAGGCTAAGCTCCGTCCCTTCTTTTAGCACGAAATCTGGGAAGTTTCCCAAAATGTCAAATGCGATATCTTACTATTCTGTTGTTAGAAAGACCTTCTGTGAAAGGCACTGAGATTACAGCTGAGTTATTTTCACGGTGGTATTAGGTTGAAATTCCATTCGTTCATTTAAACCGAACATTTAATTTCTATATATCATTTTGTCGGTCTTCCGGCTACCTATTCATAGGTTAGAGGCGTTTCTCTTCTTGGTGTAGTGTCACTAAAATAAATGTAGAATGCAAGGAAAAACTTGTTAAAAAGGACATGTATAATTCCACGAGCCATATGTATATGTTGTGACAACGATTATGATGTTATGAGAATAAATGTATCAATGAGCCAAGATTGGCTAAATGACAATGACTGTGATGCTATGAGAATAAGTGTACCAAAGAGCCAAGATTTTCTAAGTTCTTGCTATGGCTTACTATGTGCATTAAACATTCATATCATACATTGCACGTTATGCATGGACTTCGAGCTATAATCGAAGGTATGGGGCCTATTTGCCCAACTATATATGTATATGGTACAGATGGCCACAGGTTGGCAGATATGATGCCGGTTAGCTACCGGAAAGGACCACCAGTGCTAGCATTTGGTTGGGTATGTCATGCATTTGCATCTATATATATGTATTCACGACATACGATACTCGAGCATACCATGCATTTGTTTTTATCATTAGGAGGTGGCTTATTAGCCATAAAGGCTACTTGAGTTTTAGTTACAGGTGGTATTTCTATTAACCTTTTTACTATGGTTATCCATGATTTTACTTCCTGCCTTACATACCGGTACATGTTTATTCGTACTGACGTCCCTTTGCCTGGGGACGCTGCATTTTATTTCGTGCGTGGAGGTTCAGGTAAGGACTCTGATTGACCCCTTCACTAGGAGCCCTGGTCAGCTATGAGTTGGTAAGCTCCACCTCTTCCTGGAGCTTTCACAGGATACTTGCTTTTTGTTGTACAGCTGGGTATAGTCGGGGCCCTATCCCGACAGTATTAGTAGTTCTCTTAGAGGCTATTGTGGACATGTTATTATGGGCTGGTCCTTTTGTACCCTTCAGTCTCCGGTCATCAGATTGGCATGTATATATAGTGTGTGTCTATACCTCTGTTGTGGCAGCCTTGCCGGCTAGCTAGTACTTTATTATTTTGGTTTACTTCTCTTAATGTACATAATCTGTTGTTGACCAGGTCATGACCTAAATGGTCCCCACTTAGTTTCTTGTTTTTCTAAACATTATGCTGCCCGATTTTCTTCTGGTCCAAAGGTTAGTTAACTAGTATGTTTAGTGGCTTACCCGGCCAATAACGGTATCGGGTGCCAGTCGCGCCTCCCCTCTTTTTGGGGCGTGACAAACATGGTATCAGAGCAGGTCGTGTCCTAGGGAGTCCACAATGCCGTGTCGAGTAGAGTCTTGATTATGGGTGTGTTGTGCACCACACTTATAATCAGGAGGCTATAAGGCATTTAGGATTGGTTACTTTTCTTTCACTTAATAGATCGTGCTATAGAGCAAAGTTATAGGGACATATGAAATCTTAATCGTGCTTTGTGGTTTGTTTTATTTGTCAGGCTGTCCATATTCAAGGGATGGCACAACGTGGGGTAGATATGGATCCGAGAGAAGGTACCAGTTGTTCTTTACCGGTTCAGGCAGATACACTCCCTGTTGAGGCACGCAGAGAGCCTCCAGTATCTACAGTACCAGATTCACCAGCACCTATTGAGGGCCAAGGAGGTCCAGTACCCCCAATCCTACCAGAGACTGGGGAGCACGGTATGAGAGAGGCGGTTCAGCTACTGACTAGTATGGTTTCCATTCATGAGAGACAACTGGAGGCGAGATCAGACATCAGAAGAGATCAAACAGAAAGCTCAAAGGTGCGAGATTTTCTTCACTTGGCTCCTCCAGTATTCACAGGGTCCAGCCCCACAAAGGATCCACAGGACTTTATAGACCATATTCATAGAATATTGAGGGTGATGCATGCCTCTGTCACTGAAGCCGTAGAGTTAGCTTCTTTTCGACTACGTGATGTTGCCATCTTGTGGTACGAAGCGTGGGAGAGATCCAGAGGTCCTAATGCTCCACCAGCAGAATGGGAGGACTTCTCTGAGGCATTTTTAGCCCATTACTTACCACAGGAGGTGCGGGAGGCTCGTCTTAACCAGTTTATCAGTTTGAGGCAGGGGGATATGAGTGTAAGGGAGTATAACCTCAGGTTTAATTCTTTGGCTAGGTATGCACCAGATATTGTACGTACCATGAGTGCCAGAGTTCATCGTTATGTGGGTGGTTTGGGGGATCATTTGATTAGAGACTGCAGGATAGCCTCTTTACAGGATGGTATAGATATTTCCTGTATTCAGACTTTTGCTCAGACTACAGAGGATCTTTCTCGTCGGATTCGGGATACCCGTAGAGATAGGGAGAAGAATAAGAGGGCTCGTACTATTGGGTTTTATAGGGAGCCACAAGGTGATTTTAGGCCTCCTTTTCACCGATATCCACCTCCGTCAGTGGGTAGTTCCCCGCCACAGATACAGGACCAGCGACTTGATCGTTATATTCAGTCAGGTCCGAGGCAGAGTTCACGCCAGCCTGAGAGCCATCGACATGAACGATTTGCACCAATGAGACAGCCTACTCCTCCATGTGCAAAATGCGGTAAGCTTCATAGTGGGCAGTGTAAAAAGGGTTCAGGTGCATGTTACCATTGTGGACAGACAGGACATTATATTGGCCAGTGCCCGGGGTTAGGTAGAGGTACAACAACTCACCTTTCTAGATCCACTGCAGCCTCTTCATCCCCAGTACGTGCTCCCCGACCAGATCCACAGCTTACTCAGGGCCATGGTAGGGGGAGAGGTAGAGGAGACAGTTCAGATTCTACTAGTGGACAGAATCGCTTTTATGCACTCACAGGCCGACAGGATTCAGAGGCATCTCCAGATGTGATCACAGGTATATTGATGGTACATTCTCATGCTGTTTATGCACTGATAGATCCTGGCTCTACATTTTCATATATTACTCCATTCATTGCTGGTAAGCTTGATATGAGACCTGAATTATTGCCGGGGTCAGTTAGGGTATCTACGCCAATTGGTGACTCAATTACAGCTAGTCATGTCTATCGATGTTGTACAGTGTTAGTTAATGAGCGTCCAACCTCTGCTGATTTAATTGAATTGAATATGCTAGATTTTGATGTTGTTATGGGTATGGATTGGTTAGCAGCTTGTTATGCTAATATTGATTGTCGAGCAAAGCTAGTCCACTTCCATTTTCCAGGTGAGCCGGTCATTGAATGGAAAGGCAATGTTGCCTCGCCCAAAGGTAAGTTTATTTCATACCTTAGGGCTCGAAAACTAATCTCTAAAGGTTGTATATACCATTTGATTCATACTAGGGATATTGATAAGGAGTCGATGACCCTTCAGTCAGTCCCTATTGTGAATGAATTTCTGATGGTGTTCCCTGATGAGCTTCCAGGGATTCCCCCCGAAAGGGAAATTGATTTTGCTATAGATTTGCTCCCGAACACGCAGCCTATATCCATTCCTCCCTACAGAATGGATCCTGCAGAGCTAAGGGAATTGAAGGAACAACTGAAGGATTTACTTGATAAAGGCTTTATTAGGCCAAGTACATCTCCATGGGGTGCTCCAGTTCTCTTTGTTCGAAAGAAAGATGGCTCCTTACGGATGTGTATTGATTACAGACAGCTAAATAAAGTCACCATCAAGAATAAGTATCCTCTCCCGCGGATTGATGACTTATTCGACCAGTTGCAGGGTGCCAAATGTTTTTCAAAAATTGACTTAAGATCCGGGTACCACCAGTTGCGAGTCAGGGATGTTGATATTCCAAAGACAGCATTTAGGACGAGGTATGGACATTTTGAGTTCCTTGTCATGTCTTTTGGGCTTACAAATGCCCCAGCAGCTTTTATGGACCTGATGAATCGAGTGTTTAAACCATTCTTGGATGAATTTGTGATCGTGTTTATTGACGACATCCTGATATATTCACGGTCAGAAGCTGAGCATACAAATCACTTGCGAACCATATTACAGACTCTCCAAGACAATAGGTTATATGCTAAATTCTCTAAATGTGAGTTTTGGTTAAATTCTGTAGCTTTTCTTGGCCACGTTATTACAGGTGATGGTATCAAGGTCGATGGCCAGAAGATTGAAGCAGTAATGGCCTGGCCGAGACCATTGAATCCGACCGAGGTCCGTAGCTTTTTAGGCTTGGCAGGATATTATAGGAGGTTTGTTGAGGGATTCTCCTCTATCTCTGCACCGCTAACGAGATTGACACATAAAGCAGCTAAGTTTCAATGGACTGAAGCGTGTGAGCAGAGTTTTCAAGAGTTAAAGAAAAGGCTTACCACCGCACCTATCTTGGCTCTTCCAGATGGAGCTGAAGGCTACGTTGTATATTGTGATGCCTCGAGAATTGGCCTAGGTTGTGTACTTATGCAGCATGGTAGAGTTATTGCATATGCTTCTAGACAGTTGCGAAAGCATGAACAAAACTATCCCACCCATGATCTTGAGCTCGCTGCGGTTGTATTTGCTCTAAAGATTTGGCGACATTATCTATATGGAGTCCATGTTGATATTTTTACCGACCACCAGAGCCTTCAATATTTATTTAAGCAAAAGGAGTTGAACTTACGACAAAGGAGATGGCTAGAATTACTAAAAGATTATGATGTGGACATTTTGTACCATCCTGGTAAAGCTAATGTTATTGCTGATGCACTTAGCTGGAAGTCCATGGGAAGTCTAAGCCATGTTGAGGCTGATAAGGTTGAAATGACAAAAGACCTGTGCCAGCTAGCTAGTTTGCAGGTGCGATTGGTAGATACAGAGGAAGGAGGTGTAATTGTTCAAAATACAGCAGAATCTTCCATTGTTAATGAAGTAAAAGAGCGACAGCGCGAGGATCCTGAGCTTAGGACACTGAGGGAGAGCATTTCACAACAACAACATCCTCCATTTGAGCTGACCAGAGAGGGAGTCCTTAGGTACCAAGGCCGCTTATGTGTGCCAGATATCGGAGGACTCTGTGCCAGGATTCTTTCTGAGGCCCATTATTCTAGATATTCAACCCACCCTGGAGCAACAAAAATGCATCGGGACCTTTGACAAATCTATTGGTGGAATGGCATGAAAGGGGATATTGCAGAGATGGTAGCCCAATGTCCCAATTGTCAGCAAGTTAAAGCAGAACATCAGAGACCTGGAGGCCTAGCTCAGTATATTGAGCTTCCGCTATGGAAATGGGACATGGTAAATATGGACTTCATCATGGGTTTGCCTCGTACTCCACGCAGGTATGATTCTATTTGGGTAATCATTGATAGGTTGACAAAATCTGCTCATTTCTTGCCAGTAAGAACGACATATTCAGCGGAGGATTATGCTAAGCTTTACATTCAAGAGATTGTTCACCTTCATAGAGTTCCATTGTCTATTATATCTGATCGAGGGGCTCAATTTACGGCTCATTTTTGGAAGTCTTTTCAGAAGGGTCTGGGCACTCAGGTGAATCTCAGCACCGCTTTTCATCCACAAACGGATGGGCAAGCAGAGTGTACCATCCAGACCGTCGAGGATATGTTACGTGCTTGTGTGCTGGACTTTAAAGGAAGCTGGGATGACCATCTACCTCTTATTGAATTTGCTTATAATAATAGCTTCCAAGCTAGTATTCAAATGGCGCCTTATGAAGCACTATATGGGAGAAGATGTAGGTCGCCGATTGGTTGGTTTGAGGTTGGGGAGGCAAAATTGCTAGGCCCTAATCTAGTTCAGCAAGCGATGGACAAAGTGAGACTTATTAGAGACCGATTGCAAACTGCCCAGAGTCGACAAAAGTCTTATACAGATGTTCGACGACGAGACTTAGAATTTGATGTAGAAGATTGGGTTTTCTTGAAGGTATCACCCATGAAGGGAATCATGCGGTTCGGGAAGACAGGAAAGCTCAGTCCTAGATATGTTGGACCGTATAAGATTATTCGAAAGATTGGCAAGGTCGCATACGAGCTTGATTTGCCTTCAGAATTGGGGGCAGTCCATCCGGTGTTTCATGTATCGATGTTACGGAAGTGCATTGGAGATCCATCACGTATTACCAATATTGAAAATG
Source organism: Solanum rostratum (assembly GCA_029948455.1). Classification (NCBI taxonomy): domain Eukaryota; kingdom Viridiplantae; phylum Streptophyta; class Magnoliopsida; order Solanales; family Solanaceae; genus Solanum; species Solanum rostratum. The sequence continues at coordinate 8,599,923 of CM057055.1, read as the reverse complement.
TCCACATTAATGAATACTTGTCTTATGATGAGGTGCCAGTGGCTATTTTAGACCGACAAGTAAGAAAGCTTCGGAATAAAGAAGTGGCCTCCGTGAAAGTATTGTGGCGGAACAACAATATTGAAGAAATGACTTGGGAAGCAGAAGAGGAAATGAAGAAGAGGCACCCCCAGCTATTTACAAATTAAGGTAAGCCATATCTTAAAAGTTGGCAGTCATCTTTCTACAGTAACTTATGTTTTAAATGAGTTGGGGGCATACTTTATATGGATCGTCAGGAGATAGCTATACAAAGATTATAATTAGAATTCTCTTTTTCTTTCAAAGTTGATTTATGGAATGGAAAAAAAAAGTATATCCTCAAAAGTCACATTTCAAGAGTTAATAGTGCAACCAAGCCGTTGTTTAGATACATTCGCGGTCGAATGTTCTTAAGGGGGGGAGACTGTGAAACCCCGTGCTCCTCGTCTTCTATATATACATAGGGTGGTGTGTCATATAATACATACATGAATTTGTATAGGACCTAAGGATAATAAGGTTGTCAATAAGTGGTAATTTCAAGGACCTAAAGTTTTAAGCCAAAGGAATACCCTAAATGCATATTCGGGATTAAAGAAATGACCCAAGTGGCACCTCGCCCTTTTCGGAAGGTCTAAATTAGGTTTCACTTTTCAGATGGAATTAAAAGTTTATAATTTGCTAATTATGGATTTCTTTAAGTTATTCTAATAGCACAAAGGTCATACATTAAGTTTTGGAATCAAGAAAGTTGCAAGATAAAGGTTGGCCAAAGTTACCGTAACTTTCTTTAAGAAATCCTTCTTAAATTTGGGTCAAATGTATTGGGTCATATCTCCCAAACTATACGGATTTAGAAGGTCCATGACCTATCAAATTGAAGATCTATGAGTCTAGTTTGCAACGCACAAAACCGCGCATCAAACCGACCTCAGAATAAAGAGTTATGACCATTTTACCGAGACTGCCCGAGCTGGAAACCGGGTCATGTGTCGGGTCGGGTTGACCCGACTTAAATGTCGGCTATTTTGACTCTTTAAGGCTCAAAATTGAGCCATTTTCGTCCCAAACAAGTTCAAAACAGAAGATAAAGCTCCCAAGGGTTCTCTAAGCAATTGAGGTAAGTTTTTCGCATTTTTACCGTTAAAATTCGTCTCCGTGCCTAGAAATGCGTGCCTTACGCTTTGGAATTGTTTTTCTCTCATATTAGCTGTGTTATGGAGCTGTTCTTGGGCTGTAAAAAATGTGTTGTTCTTGCTGGTATTGTTGGTTTGCAGCTGGTGTGTTTAGGTTATAATTGTGGAGCTCTTTTCCGTTAATTTTACGAAGTTTTACGGACATTTCCTCGCGTAAATGCTCCTTGCCGAATCTGGTCATTAATGCTGAATTTTTGACTATTTATAGGTGTCTTTAAGCTGCGTATATATAGTCGTTGTGAAGCTTAGGACGTAAGGAACAACTTTGGTGAAGGAACTTTTGGCAATCGAACGTTCGTTGGAGAGGTATGTTAAGGCTAAGCTCCGTCCCTTCTTTTAGCACGAAATCTGGGAAGTTTCCCAAAATGTCAAATGCGATATCTTACTATTCTGTTGTTAGAAAGACCTTCTGTGAAAGGCACTGAGATTACAGCTGAGTTATTTTCACGGTGGTATTAGGTTGAAATTCCATTCGTTCATTTAAACCGAACATTTAATTTCTATATATCATTTTGTCGGTCTTCCGGCTACCTATTCATAGGTTAGAGGCGTTTCTCTTCTTGGTGTAGTGTCACTAAAATAAATGTAGAATGCAAGGAAAAACTTGTTAAAAAGGACATGTATAATTCCACGAGCCATATGTATATGTTGTGACAACGATTATGATGTTATGAGAATAAATGTATCAATGAGCCAAGATTGGCTAAATGACAATGACTGTGATGCTATGAGAATAAGTGTACCAAAGAGCCAAGATTTTCTAAGTTCTTGCTATGGCTTACTATGTGCATTAAACATTCATATCATACATTGCACGTTATGCATGGACTTCGAGCTATAATCGAAGGTATGGGGCCTATTTGCCCAACTATATATGTATATGGTACAGATGGCCACAGGTTGGCAGATATGATGCCGGTTAGCTACCGGAAAGGACCACCAGTGCTAGCATTTGGTTGGGTATGTCATGCATTTGCATCTATATATATGTATTCACGACATACGATACTCGAGCATACCATGCATTTGTTTTTATCATTAGGAGGTGGCTTAATAGCCATAAAGGCTACTTGAGTTTTAGTTACAGGTGGTATTTCTATTAACCTTTTTACTATGGTTATCCATGATTTTACTTCCTGCCTTACATACCGGTACATGTTTATTCGTACTGACGTCCCTTTGCCTGGGGACGCTGCATTTTATTTC